>WKFP01014254.1:843885-872984 GCA_011057875.1 Pterocles orientalis
TTAAAAAAAAAAAAAAAAAAAAAAAAAAAAGGCAAACCCAACCACCACACACCCAGAAAACAAAACACAAAAAAAGCCCCACCAACCAGCTGCACTTTGCCTTAAACTTCTCTGAAACCTGAAATTTATAAGTTTCTAGTGAAATGCATTTGCATTAAAGTGCTCAACTTACTACCCTTACTACCCACTTTTTCACTGTAAGGTAATAAATAATTCACTTCAGTTTTACATCAAATGTATACCTGTTAAAAAAAAAACAAACAAACCACAAAAAAAACAACAAACAAACAAAACCACAGAAGGGTATGAGTATAATTTTCTTCATCACATATTACATGTATCAAGAGAAATAAAAGGACTCAAGATATCACTTTCCCATTCCAGTTTTTCCTGTCTCAGTTGTTAACTGAATTGTTACTTTCTACGTGTGAATTTCTCAGAAGAGATGAAACAGAGGGTAAAACTCTTCTCACCTGCTGCCAGGTCCTCTAACCAACCCTGGTCACTAACTAGATCTCACCTCTATTTCACAGCCATAATTTTCAAAGCTATTTCTTTTTTACCTCCTTAGGTTTTATCACTATCAAACAGAATTCTCATTTTCTACGAATTGTTTTTTCCATTATGCTCATCAGAAAAAAAAGACTGTGCTTTTAGACGTCCTCAACAGTTTTTCCTCCAGATAAGAGTCACAAGATGCCTTTAAACAATATATATGGAGCTGTTTCTGCACAAAGTAATTCCATACAAGCAGAGGTTGTGTGGGTACAGTCATCCAAGAGAGCTCTGCTATTATCAGTATTTTTTTAATTACAGCAGTGCTGCCCAAGCTCTGTTTTGAACACTATTTTTATGTTTTCTAGCTGGCAACTGACTCTGTAGGCAGGGTATACCTGCTCACACCACTGCTTACACTGTAAATATACATAATATATTTTTACCCTTAAGAATTCACTGTCACTGGTCTGATTTACAGAAGAGAACATTAAAGCTTGCAAAAGTTTGCCTCAGCCTCCCTTCCTGCTCAGAAGCCAGCAACTCAAATTGATCAGACAACGAAACTTTGAGAGTCTCTCAGACATCAGGGTGACCCTTGCAGGATCGACCCCTAAGCTCTGAACTTGTCTCTTCGTTGCACACAAAAGCTACCCTTGCTTTTCATAAACTTATTAAATCACATTATCATCACCGTACAAACAGGTTGAATGGACGTCACCTAACACTCCATCCATGCGAATGAACACAAATACAGAGCACTAGGAAGAAAACACTGCACAACAGGATCAGAAAGCCCAATTGTACATTCCTCCTCCTCCTCACTTTCCCCTCTGTCCTTCCGGAGTACTAAGGCAGATAAAATGAGCAGATGCGACCTCGGGCTCCATCCTCAGCCCTCAAACACTGCGAGAGATGCCTGCATTCCCCAGGCTCTCGGGGGAAGCAATACAATATTGTCACCAGCTCACTACAGTTATTACACTAATTATTTGTTAGCAGGAAGATTAACCTGCCACATAAGACATAGCTGCCTCAGGAAAGTTCAGAAAAGTCTTGACAAAATCTGCATAACCAACTACAAAAATACAGTAGATAACTATCAAAATAACTTTGAGTGCACTACAGCATATCTGCTTACTTTCCAGCACACACAGAATTTATGGTAATAAGTTTTGGGAAATAATACAGCCGTGTTGCTAAAAATGTAGAGCAGCTGCTTCAGTTATTCTATAAAATGGCTAATTTTTACTCATTTGTGACACGTAGAGGGGTAACAGCTGCAGCTTCACCCAGCTGCAGCCTGCTGCTAAATGCACACCTCGGAGCAGGCAGGCAGAAGTACAGATTGCTTCACTTTACAGCGCTAAGAACCAGCGTCTTTCCAAGAAATACCCTGAAGGTCATTGGCAATTAAAGCTCCCCAAGGTCTCTTTCGCTCGGGGAATGGTGGCTGGCAGACACAAGGTCTCCAGAAGTCAAACCACCGTATAGTAACATCGCAAGTAGGAACTGAGCTGCATGAATTAAAGAGGATGGTGAAAGGGCTTCCTACCTGGTACAAGTTGCTACTCCCCCTCACAGCCTGGAACCCTAGGTGCTGGCTCTTCTCCTTAATTGCTGAGGTAACAGGAATTTCTCTAGTAAGAAGTGGGAAGAAGAAGAAGGAAAAAAAGAAAAAAAAAAGAAAAAAAAGAAAAAAGGTTCTATTGGCTGCTGCCTCCTTCTTAAAAAGGTTACTTCAAATCCCTCTCTCGCTCCCTATTTATTTTCTCTCCCTCCCAGAAGAGCAGTTTAGTGGGAGAGTAACGGAGTGTTTATCCTGGCTCTGAGGATGCACGCTTGTGCGATAACTGCCTGCTCCCTGCAGTATAGCCGGCATGATGTGATGTGCATACTAAAGCAGCTCGCATTAGGCAAGGCTTAGCAGAGCCGGCTTCTCAGTCTCCACCTTCTAGAGCACAGAACGAGCTTGCTTCTTGGAAAACAGTGGGGCTGTAACAGCAAGGCGAGAGGGCTCTGCTTTCTTTGAAGATACTATTTAAGGATAAGGTTATATTTATATATCACCTCACCTGTGAAAACACTGAAGCAGCTCTAAGTGCTAACACAATACAGTCGTACAAATGCACAGAAATTCCCTCAAATGTATTGTCGTATGACAGATGATACCAAAAGCAAAAACTAATGAGATATCCCCAGTTAGGAAACATTTATCTGCTGCCATCTCTCAAACAAGCAAAGGCGTAAATAAATAAATAAAGCCCTGAGGAACACAGAGGCTTAAATGTCTACAGGCTCCAAGATAAATGTGTGATATTTATCCACTATAGTCACGACTGAGCAACGGCTACATTATGAGCAAGAATTAGCTCTAAAGTACTACATTTATCATAATCTGAATAAATATTAGAGAAGGGCTCAGGCTGTAGAGCCCCGATTTGGATTTTGAACACTCCACAGCTCAGAAGTGCCTGAATCTGGGGATTTGGCTCTGGGCTGTCTGTATTAGCTGCTCACACACACTCATGGAAGCGCACAAAATAAAGAAGACTACACACGATTATTGGAAAAATCCCATTGCTTGCCTGGGTATAAGAGTACAGTAAGAAGTGCTAATATGTGAGCTGTTCGTGCTTTTTTGGGTCTTTTTCAAAACAGTGATTCAGTTCTTAGTTACAAAGCATTAAAAAAAACCTGCTCATTCCTTGACTCCAAGGGAGGAGCTCAGGACAGATCAAAGTCCTTGGGCCCAATTTTTCCCTTGTGAATGGTGTGGTAGCTGGGTTTGCAGTGCTGATTTACGCCAATTAACTTTATTATTCAGCATGTTCAGAACATGCTTCTTCCCTGCACTTTGGTTTTATTTTCTCAGGTTTGCTTCTCTCAGGTGGGGTAAAGGCAGCGTTCAGTCAACACCCCTCTGTTCATATTGGTGGGTGATCTTGTTGCCCACTTCTCAATAACTTTCCAGTAAGCATAAACCCAGTTAATAATAGATGTAAGAGCCCAGAACACCTTGCAAGAACCACTATCAAAAACACCATACAGAATTATGTCTAGAGTTCCTTTCAAGGATATATTAGAAATATGCCTATTGATACATCTATACATTGTTTTTGTTTTAAAGGCAAGCAATGACCACATGGTCAAGTGTCTGCTCTGGTAGACCTGGAGGCCATTGGCTGATATGTCTATCTTCTCTTGTAGGAAAAGAAACTCAAAATTTAGCTTCTGTTTTTACATCTGTACGGGCCACCAGCTGCTAATTTCCCCCACCATAGCAGTTTTGCTTTTCTGTTGAGTGTGAGTGACCAGGACTGTGCACAGCGTTCCAGCAGACGGCTGAAAAGCCCTTTGTGCAATTACAGTATTAGCATACTTTCCTCTCTATTGGAAATAATTTGCAGTGCTCTGAAAGATTGCTTTTGCCTTTTTATGGCTCGATCACTCAGGCAACCATAGTCATGTTATTATCAACTTGTATGCCTAAAGCCTTCCCGCCGGATGAGTTCTCACCTCGCAGAAGTGCGTTAGGGTTTCTCATACGCATGGACCTGCTTTTCATACCAGTAAATTTTATTTACTTTTATTCTCGCAGTTCTTACGGGTCTCTATTTTGTGTATGACATTCTCATACTCCTCTGTACTGACAATGCCTCTTTATGCACAGATTTCATCGGCACAACATCTACACAAAGGTCATTCCTGAAAAAATATTTTTAATTGGTCCCAAGACTGATTCTTGATGAATTCCACTAGTAAATTTCTTCTGGTTTGTTACTTCCATAGATTATGCAAATGTTCTTCAAGCCTGGAAAAGGCATTTGGATATAGTTTAGATTCAGAAAAGCCTATAGCAGAATATCGCTGTTCAACAGTCTGCTCCACGGTGCCGTATGGAATAATGCCTAACTTTATACCTGGGCATCCACACAATGAACTCCCCTTCTGTTTGAATCTCTTGACTGAAAATTCTCAAATATTCTTGAAACTTCTTGTTAATGCAAAAAAAAACCAAACCCCTACACACATGAATTAGTGTCACTACCTGAGGATAGACTACAGGCCTGGTTTATAATTCTGTATTAAAAATCTGAAGGATTTAGTTAGAAAAAGTATTCATACCATCTATACATCAGGAATTATACACATACATGTGCACATATAGATAGGTGCACAACAATGCACCTGTATTAGTCACAGTAGCAAATACTGAAGCCTTACAACCTTAAAGATAAAAGATGACAAAGGAAAAAAAAAAGTATTATTGGATTGTTTCTTCTCTTTCCCTACATGCAACTTTGGTATCTATTAACATACGATGTTTTGAACCTACTATCAGCTATGAAGCACAAGATCTCTATTCCAAGCCCAAATTGATTCAAATATTGTCACCGTGGATATTAAAAATACAGTAAGTCAAAAGCTGGTGAAATTAATTGCAACACTTGACCGTTCCTTTGTGCATCTTTGTTAAAGATCTAGCATATCACCTTGAAGGCATCCATTAAGATATCTATGTACATATGTATACATGTATGCACATGTGTAAAATTTTTTTATTTAATTGCCATAAGGCTTTCATTAGAGCACTCCACTATCCAGAGTCAGCTAAAGAAGGCTTGAAAATAACATGATTTATATATAGTTGCTGCCAGGAGTTACTCAAAAGGCTAGCAACAGGAAAAAAAATGAACCCGCCAGTAGCCAATTTTAATACAACCTGTTATTCTTCCTATCCCATGACAGACGTGAGTTCTGAGTGAAATAGAAGTAACATTTGGCTGGCTAAGAGATCTTTACAGACAACTCTGCCAACAGACATTACACATTACCATTGACAATGTCTGATGTTCATTGTGCAAACATTCTCCTTGTGTTTCGAGTCGGAGCCAAAAAGATATTTTATGGCTTACATAAAGTTTGGTGGCAACAGCAGAGGCAGATTTTTATGGACAGCAGAGTAAAAGTCCTCCTGTTCCTGAAAGGGCTGTTGGGAAGCAGCTGGCAGTCGCAACCCATTGAGAAGTACAGGTACTGAAATAACGTATAAATATACCTGTCACTTGCACACTTTCCGGGATGGACACAAAGCACTACGCACTATACAATTTTCTAAGTATTAATTATGTCTTCCAACGAAACTTCAGCTCGCACTTTCGAAGATGACCAATAGATTTACAATGCAATCAATTCCCACTGAAATGAAATGGAGGTAGTTTGCTTCTTGGGGTGGGAGGGAAGGGGAAGGAGCCATTCTAAAAATCCTGATTACTTTGAAACACAAAGGTCAACTGCACACTCAGAGTATCGAAAGCTGAAAGCTACACAAGTGTATAGGTCAACAGAAACGCAAAGATTTTTCAAAAGGCATTTTCTACCTTACTAGAAGAAAGGAAGAAAAAGCACGTTCAAAATGAAAATAAAGTCACCCAAAAATAAATTCATAAAAGTTTAAATCAAAAGGTTAGTTCTAAAATAAAAGGATAATATATTAACCTTTATAATATGTCCTTTAATCATTGCCTACCAAAACAGGATACATGGGTTTCAAATATCCTGGTACTTCTTATTGCTGCTGGCAGGTGTCACAGGCAAAAAAGGCTCTGCGCCTCTTGGTGTGTGAGTTTCAGAAGTCACTGCAAAACAGCAATGTCACCAATCCATGGTGAAAATTTTTTATTAACAAGAATTTCAATGCATGATGACCAGAAAAGCTCAACGTGTCGTTATAAACCAAAAACTGGAAGTGAGGCAAGGATGTGAACCTGATCCCACTCCTCAATTGCTCAGAAGTGAGAGATGTTTTCAACAAGAACACAACATTCTGGCCCACCGAGGTAGGTTTGAGACTATTGCTATTTCAAGCCAATAACTTCTATTGACATACTGTTCTCTCTCTCTCAAAAAGAAAAAGAAAAAAAAAAGCAGCAGCAGGCCTCCAAAGGTATGCTGGAGAAGCCTGCTTAGCAATTGGCACATGACCAGCCTAAAGATTAAAGTGATTGCTATGCATGAATTGAAAGAAGAGATAGGAAAAAAGCCGTTTTTTGTCTCTCATATTGAGTTTGCTTTTGCAATAGGCAAATTATTATGCATCTTCATTAAATACTGTATATACTTGAAAAGAATGTTCCTCTTCATTACCTGACAGAGCTTAAGTGTAAAAAGGCTGAAGGCCAAAAAAAGTGCTCCGTATGATTAGCTCTGATTTTCTGTTCTCCATAAAGGACATCATTAAAATGAAATTATTATTCACTGTAACCAATATAATTCAGTCCAACTGTTGGAATTAGTGTTTTCTTAAACTCCATTCTAGAAGAATCACAGAATGGTTTGGGTTGGAAGGGACTTTAAAGATCGTTGAGTTCCAACCCCCTGCCATAGGCAGGGACACCTCCCACTAGCCCAGGTTGCCCAAAGCCTCATCCAGCCTGGCCTTGAACCCCTCCAGGGATATATGTATTTTTCCAGGGACACAGAAGAGCAGGGTGCCCAACTCCCATAACCTTTGGACACAAGCCATGGGGAGATGGGTTGGACATCTGCACAGCTTCTTTCATTAAAAAGTTATTTAAACAGTGTTGTTCAGCATGTAAATATTCCACACAGAAATGATCATGCTGCGGATTAGAATAGGAGAGGAAATTCTGCAAACTATTTAGGAGAACAATAAGAAAGATCTAAAACATCAGAACAAGATAGCACTTTTTTTTTTTTCTTTTTCTTCCCAGGAAAGCTAATCTATATTTAATAACAGAGCACCAGGAGAGGGGCACTCATAACAGGATGAGAAATATTATGGTGTTTCTCTTGTTAAGCAGTGAAATATAGCTATTAAATCGTTAAAACCTCTGTAGTGCTTAAATATGACAGAAGAAAATTGGTCCCAATGAGATGATATGATCTTATTTCAGTCTTTTAGAATGGTGAATGTGGACAGTAAGATTGCCAACTGCAGTATTTTTCAGTGAAATTTTAGGGCATAACCACAATTGTAGTGAATCAATTTTGACTTCCCAGAGAGATTTATGCGGAGATGGATAATACAGCACATTAATCCCCTCGTCTGTCCCCAGAGGGGAAACACACTGCTTATTAAACAACTATAAAAAAAATATTCTTTTCAGACAAGTATTTGTTCTCCAAAACCAAAATGAACAATTTGGATAATAGCAGTATTTTTGCTGAAATACAAATAACATCCCTACATATGTAGTGGTACAGCTACATATATTATAGCATGAAGGGAGTGCAGAGGCCAATTGTTCTGCCATTCTGTGTCTGCCTCTGTGGGGTTCTGAGCATGGAGGCACAGATGTGACCAGAACACCAGAAATGTTGCTTTAGAGACTCGCTCTTTGAGCCATGAACAGCTGGGCAAAATTTGGAACAGATCTCAAACTGTTCAATGCCGCTCTGGGACCAATGAGGCACAATCAGTCCCTCGGTTCCCAAGGCAAAAGGGATGGAGAAGAATAACACATTCAAATATTCCAGAAGCACAGAGTTTTCTGGGTTGGTTGGTTGTTTGAAATTATTTTTGTGCCAGCTTGCATCCTGCAAATTGAAGTATCTTCCCAATATTAAAAAAAACCCACAAAAAAACCCTGAATCCTACAAGTGTTTTATTGCCCTCCATATAAATCAGCAGTGAGAAGAGATGATGGAATATCTGTAACCTACGAAGCATGCAGACAGCGTGCCAGCTTTCCTCTTGTGCATCTGCTCAGCCAAAGTACAGCCAAGAGATATTAGCAGACTTTTTTGAAGACAGTAACAGCAGCAGTGGAGTACCAGAATCATTGCAAAATGGTCACAAATCTAACTTTCATCAGGTGATTTCATTTCTGAAATTTCATTTTTAATTACCTCGGACTGTTTACACAAATCAGAAATACTCTCCAAACAGTCTCATCATCACTTCTGCATTTTTCTCTAAAATATATCCTTACAGAAGCACTCACGCTTCATTACAAGTTACCAGAATCCTACAAGTTTACACTCTAGTTGGGTTTCCTGTCCTCGTCCATTGAAAATAAATGTCAACAAGTACCCTTTCCACTCTAATTTTGTAGACCTAACAGCCTTCAGCAGCTTACTGTCCGCTAATTCCTTTGATAACCTTATTTCTTAGTATCATGTATTATAGTTTATGACTTCCTTTCTAAAATCAGGTTGTATCACCCCAGAGGAGACAAAGCAGCTACTCCTGGCAGTGTGGTGAAAACAGCACAGCTGGAGAAAACCAGTATCTAATCATGAGGCGTTATTACTTTTCCAGCAATTGTACCACCAGTGCTGTATAGTGCTTTGCTAAAGCATCAGGCTCCTTTTTTAATTTTCTTTTAGTTAACTCTTATTTCATTTTTAATAAGTGCATTAAAAAATATTTCTGAAATTGACTACATTTTGGATCTAAGACACTTGGACTATCTCTGAAATCTTGATTTTTTTTTTTTTTAATGCAGAGGGCATATTTCTGTATGTTTAGCATATGACATATCCTATGTGATCATTTTGCCAAGGATATTTTTTCTTCATGGGCAACAGGCTGAAAACTCCAGGTTAGCAGACAGTGACTCAGTCAGGAAAACTTAAACATTCAGCTTAAAAGAAAGTTCACTTTTGGTGCTGCGTGCTAAAATTGCATCCTGAAAACCCATAGCGGAATCGGTCCAAAGTCTTCCCTTTCGATATCTTAGGAAGGGACAGGGGGAAAATAAATAAATAAATAAACAATTTAAGGCTTGTAAAAGGAGACAGGAAGACCATCTGATGTTTTACTCACGCAGGCTTGTGCTGTATAAGTAATTGCAAGCAATTCCTAACTACATTTCTGCATATTACACTACACATGGTGGTAGGAGGATCCATATTTTAATTTAGTGTTTGAGACAACATCGCTTATTTTTATTCTGAGTGCTTATTCCAGGTTCATCCCCATGTAATATTAGGGTGCCCTTATGAGAAAGTCCTGAGTCAATGACCTTTGCAAAGATAGGAATTTATAACTCAGATATTGTAGAACTCACTCAAAAAATACCCGTGTATGTTCCCTACATTCAGTAATGTCAAAGCAGCTCATAAAACATTAATAGAAAAAAAGAAATTAAATTAATACTGAAAACTTAATTCAATATCCCTGGTATCCCGAGTATTTTATTCTTATACTACTGGTCAAATGGAGTTTTCCCTCCTTCTCTCTGTCTTTTCACCTTGGTTGCTAATTTGAACATAGAAATAGAGATATAAGATACAAGTAATGCAAAACTTCTCAGAGAAATTTTGCAAATTTTAGCTTTTTTTTTTAATAAGTTTTGTAAACTAAATATTTGCTCCTTACTCTAAATCAGGGGTGCTTATAGCATCCTCACTTGTAAAAAGATGCAAAAAGATATTTAGGGATTTACCCACCTCTTTCTTCTGTAGAAATGTAGTAACTCAGATACTCAGAAGATATTTTTGCCAAATATTTAGGAATTAGTTGAATGGAAAGGGTTTTTTAAGCATATTAGATCTAACATTGTATCTTTTCATATTGCTTTCTCTTGTGGCCCTCCTACATGAAGCCCTTGGTATCATCACAGAATTAATACTGTGAGAAAACTCTATTTGACTTTATTGAAGAAAAATAAATTTTAATCAATATAACCCAAATCAGCCCCTCTGCTCCTTGTTTTCATTTCAGAACAAAATGAAAACAAATTCTCGTGGGTAAAGAATTATTATCTGTAGAGGAGAATCATATGAGATGATGCAACAGGAACAAGACTGACAGTAGCAGATGCTCCAAATACACTTTCAGAAACTCAGCATAACTAAAGTAATTTAAAAAATTTTACAAATAAGCACAGCTTTTGTTTGTTTTTAAACAGAGTAAAGATTATACATGGCCCAATAGAAGGAGAATAAGCCAATGAAGAGATCACATGAGCTACTGATATTGGGGAAATAACGGCAAAAAAGCCAATCTGACTGGCAGGATGATTCAACTCCTTCTCTTTCTCACAGATATTAGTTTCAATTGCAAAAAAGCCTGGGGAATAGGGCCTCAGTAGGGGCTGGTATGTGTTGCCACAGGCTAGCATTGTCCGTTAGAGGTATTCAGCTTGGCACTGCCAATACGAACCTTGGCTTGGCACCTTGCAGTAATTCACAATTAAGAGACATCATGTACCTTAAATATACTCTCGGAAGCAGATCAGATTTAGTTACAGCTGAACCCCCCTTTCCTGTTTTGTTACATGACGGCCAACCTCAGCGAAAAGCACCAAGACCCAAAACCGTACTCCTCTGTGTACAGAAATAGTTTATCACACACTGCTGCGTCAGCACTGGAAAAGCTCCCATCACGACACGAGGAATAAAGGATTCTTTTTAATGGTCTTTCTGCCCCCTGTACAGATAGAGGAGCAAGTACACGTAAAGCACAACAATACATGTGGAGACCTCAAGTGAAGACCTGTGAGGAAAGGTCTCCAACAGTGCTGGGCTCAGTCTGTGCATCCAAGCAACAGCCGGACCTCCAGGTACAGGACTTCTCCCACCCACTTCATTTCCGAGTCTGAGCACCACCCGACCCAGTGCACTCCACTCCACAGGGTTCTTGGACCTTTCTTAACCCATGACACCGGTAATGAGCAGATTTGTTATTCTGAGGTCAAGGTGGCAGGACAGCACTGGAATAACTACCTCGACTCTCACCTCTGGCCAGAGGTCCTTCCCAGCCCTGTTTCTTCTTGCAGTCAGGGTGTTTGTGACCTATACCAAAATGTTTGATTAATTTTGAATGCATCTATACAGTTTCAACAGCTTCACCATCCCCAGAGAATTAGATAATAAATACCCACTTTTAAAAGTCTGTAAACTTTTCATCCAAACAGAATGCTGAATTTACTCAGTCTGTTTTGGTGAGCTTTTATGTTGGGTTTCTATAACCCTCTAGCAAATCAAGATGTTTACAGAAAGTACTGAAACAGTAAACAGAGATACTCTGATTAAAAAAAAAAAAAAACACCACAACTGCATAGACAGGAAGATCAAGAGGTATATATTGTTATAACGTAAAGCTATACGACCTGATTAACCCCTTCCCTCAAATTAAGAGGGATGATATGTTTCTCTTCACCAAAACAAAACTCAACGAGATAAAAAGGAAAAAACTAGACAGATCAGCTAGCCCGACAGAAGACATGGGACCAGCTCTTTTGCTCTACATCACGAATGACAGCATCAGGCGTTCTTTCAGACGCCTTTCATCCTCTCCTCTGCCTCTGGCTATCACAGAATATTTTGTGATTTTCCCACACAGCAAGCAGTAGCTCATACCTCAGAATCCCAACCAAGTTTTATAAATGCCCAGAAGGCACCTCTCAGGAGGTGGGAGGAAACACAACAAGCTGCACACAAGTGTATTTCTCCCTGCTGCATAAAAGCAGGCTAGCAGTGCCTGCCAATGCAAAGAAATCCTAAATGGCTTGGAAGTAATGATTCTAATCATTTAATTTATACTTGCTGTTTCTATTCCTAATTCTGCCTTTCAGTGAAATAGGGTTTATCCCTTCTTTATTGTTAGTATGCAAATGCTGTCTCCATTCCCTCACACAGCCACACCATTGTTATACTGTAAGGTACTGTACATTAATGCCAAATGAAGGTTTATGAACTAACACAAATTAAACGGATCTATGTCCACAGCCTGGCGTGTAACACTACCGGCCTGGCACGCTATCCCCGGGACATCTTTCTATCGTACCATGGTGGGGGGCTCTTCTTACGTGACTCTTTGGAATGTGCAAAATCCACATGTAGGGAGAGAAGTGACAGAAGGCAAACATTGATTTTGAAATCTGCCTGATATTTATGTAAGATGCATAGAAAAATGCTGCATGAGTGTAAGCTGAGACGCAGCCCCAAAGTAAACCTTGTCTGCAGCCTGAAACCGGATGCACAAAAGATGAAGCAATAGCATTTCCTGCAAACGACTATCTAGCATTAAAGAAAATTAGTGTGGAAGGCAGGTGTGCTTAGCAAATAGACCTAGAATTATTTGTCCTTTCTTGCTAGATGTGTGGCAATTACTGAGATACCTGCAAAATCTCCCTTTTCCCACACACACAATAGACACAATACTCTGTTATTACACAGCAAACACATTACAAGGTATCTTCCATTTGGATTCACTTTGATGAACTGTAGGTACTACAGACCTGGCTAACTAAGACATTCCCAGACTTTCAAAGTTATATCAACACAACAAAAGTGGAAAACAAAATTAGGCTACTTAAATAATGAAATTTCATGAGTTTTGTTCATCTAAGTGTTTATTACCTTCCATGTCTGACAACAGGTGTGCAGAAAATGTCTCTGAGTTTCTCTAAGAGACACTGGGAACGCTTTATGAGAGCTGCATCCTTCCTTCTTGAACATACACTGTGCGAACTTATTTATTTGCACTTGAATAATGTGTGGAGCTGCAGCCATGGAATTGGAAGCTGGATGTCCCTACTGGCAAATAAACCAGTAACAGCAACAACAACAACAACAAAAAAAAAGATAACTTCTGTCCTCAAGAGAGCTCATACAACAGACACCACGTGGAGAGAGAAAAAACAAAGGGAGCACCAAAACCTCAGAGAACATCCTTCTCGGCAGGGGAGGCAATACTGATACTAAATCACCCACTGCCTCCTTGTCAAGGTTTTGCAGCCTTGCTTTCACAGCACATCTCAAAGGGGGCTCGGAAGCAGGATGCTTGCAGATGTTTACAAAGAGCTCTTCTTACATGAGCAAAGCAACAGGGGGAAAAAAAAGAATAATATGACAGACTTGTTTGGAAGCACACCCAGACAAATTTAGAACTGCAGAATAAACCTCTTTTTGTATGCCCGAGTTGGAGTTCGCTGTTAATCAAGAGCTATCACTGTTCTTGGAAATCTTGCATATCAGAATGAAACTTAACGGATCTTTCCTCACACCAAAAATTATCAAAATTGCCATGGTTTTTATAATAGATGCCCTGCCTCTCCAGAGGGTCAAAGAGACATGAAGCAAAAAAGGATTTACCAAGCAACTATGCAACGAGCAGCTCTACTAATTCAGGGTAGTGCAAGTCGAACACTCCTGCCAGTTCCCCTGCCCCAGATTTAGATGGCAAAGTGCATTAGCAAAACAGATTATCCATCAACTGTTACAAACCAGGAATCATAAGAGCTGGATTTGTGTATGTATGTGCCAGAAGGGAGGAGAGAACGTCAACAGTATTAGGAGTTGTGCTTATTCTGAGGGTCACTCCTTTTATACCACCTAAGTGACCAAAAGGTGCCTTAATCCAGCCACAAATTGCCAGGAGAGAATGTCCCGCCAGTGAAACCCACGGCAGCATTGGCTTGGGCCTGGATCCTACAAACACCGCCAGATGTGACACACACCAGTCCGAGAGCTCCTCCAGCCTTATCTCCTGGCCAGCTGAGCCAGCAACAACTGCCTTTGAACTTTTAGAGAGTGCACAGCAAAAAATCCTTAATACCCTCAAGTCCTCACATATCCCAGAAAGCTAGGTCCTGGCTGCCCAACAGGGACAAGGCTGGGACATAGCTGTGCCACCAACACTGGAGCCTGAAACTCATTATCAGAGATTTCAAAGCGCATGGAACCACAACCCCACATGTCCATCCATCCCCCCCTCTTTTTTTTTTCTCCAGTGGGATTCCTGGCAGTAGAAGACTGTGCAAAACAACACTTTTGAGATGAAGAAACAGATCCTGCTACAAATCTTTGTAGTCTTTCTAAGGAGGAAAACAGGAAAATGGGCAATGCCTTCCCAAATGTCAGCATCCCCACTCAGGCTGGGGTTACTACCTCTCTGTTCCTAATTAAGTGACCAGAAATGTGATAGTTTCTCTTGGTCATCAGTTGATGCACACGTAGATGCTGCACGTATTATACGCACCCACAGTGTTCACGCTGCTGGCCCAGCGCTGGTTGATGCACTCATACCACATTTCTGCAATAACGCAGCAACAACTTACGGTCAACGAGGCAAAACGTGGCTAGCAGATTTCCGTGTAATTACTCGTGTTTCCAACTTCATTGTTACATGTCTGAGAGGCAGTTAAATAGTAATAGCACTTTTTCCCCTTAAATTCCAGACTTTTACCTTAACAGAGGATGAGTCCTCCTTTGACAGAAGGTGGGGGGGGAGAAGTATTAAAAAAAAAAACCAAAAAAAAAGAAAAATCAGATAACAGACCTCAGTGAAATATGAAACCAAGAACATCACTACATTTATGGCTAGAGGACTCTATAATAAGCTCAAATTCTGGAGTAATAAAGAACTAGTCAATGTTTCATTCTTTAATTTCTTTAAAAGTAATTTAGAACTGCTTTATAAAAAAATCCCAATTTTAACCCCGCGTGAAGATAATGCTGTTGACCTATAGCTAGGATTTATCCTGTCAGCTTTTGCTACACTGTGCGCGT
Source organism: Pterocles orientalis (assembly GCA_011057875.1). NCBI lineage: Eukaryota > Metazoa > Chordata > Aves > Pterocliformes > Pteroclidae > Pterocles > Pterocles orientalis. Next base: position 858,868 of record WKFP01014254.1, read on the forward strand.
TCTGTGTGTATTACTTCCCCAAACTGCAAATACCTCTTTTCACTTAAGTAATGGCTCCTGGCAGTTGTCCAGCTTATTTCTATGTCTATGCTCCATCAAAGCTCAATTACCCTGAAAACTTCAATAAATGTTACCAGGATCTCTGCCACAGTTCTTGGAGGACATGCAAGAAGATTATTTTTTAAGTAATATTAGTGCAATGAGAAAAAGTAGCTACAAAGTCACATATTTTCCAGGAAGGGAGTAAGCAAAAAAGACCCAGGGTAGGAAAATATATTAAAGGTGGAATTTTAAGTGCATCTTGTGAGAGTAATTGTTTTTCTACATGTATTCTTTGCACTAGTTTCTGAAAGTACTTACTTTTGGGGGTTGTTCACCAGCCACATTATAGGTACTTTATAGTTCTACAAATCATTTTCTGTCCTATGAATGCTTAAGCAGAAAAAGGCTGAATGTGATACTAGAGCAGTTTATTAAAACAAACAAACACAGAACCACCAAGAGAAAAGGACAATAAGTACAAAACAGTAAAATAATACGGACCCAGTGGAAAGTGCAGGACAAAGGCAGTTTTGCAGGGGAACATGAAATGTTTGGTGAAGGTTAGTTTGCACTGCTGACACGGAAGGCTTGGAAATTGATGGTTTTTTTGCAAACACATCCAACCAAACCACAGCAATTTTGTAGACATCCCAATGAACCTCCTAACACTCACATTCGGAGCACAGAGAGGCGATGAAGGGTATCTCCGAAGCACACAACATGGCAGGCTGCCACAAATGAACAGCTAGCCTGCGAGAGATGTACAGTAAATACGAGAAAAATGGAATTGCAAGGGACACGGCTGCTGGAAATCCCCAATGCATTCTTCCCGAAGCGCAGCCATACAACCAATTCTATACTTTGGTTGTAAAATTTAGAGATGAACATGTTTTTTTCCTCTAGTTCTATTACAGACAAACTACAAGGTAGAGGCAGCTGTGGGGGAGCGGAGCAGAGACTCTGCAGGAGGAGCTGGGGCTCCACAGGAAGCACTTAGTGCTGCTGAGTCTCCATAAGTGATAACAAACGCGTTGTTCTCCGATTTTAGATACTGAGAGAAGCAGCTTTTTAATGCCCAGGCCGATACGAACAGTATCCCATGTGAACATGCATTAAACCATTTTGTATTTTCAATTTTTAGCTGCTCAGTTATCACTGAGCTAATTACAGACAAGCTTTACAAGCTTCATGCTAATTCTACACAGCTCGTATTTCTGCATCATCCAAATTCTAGCAAAAACCCATTTCCAAACAAAAATCCACGCCTAAAGGGTGCTATCATTGTAAAGGTTACCAACGCACCATAAAACCCAACTTAATTTCTATACAAAGTTAAGTATACACTGTATAAGATCCTGAATCAAACCACCCGCTCCAATAACCTCATTTTAAACTGTGAGAAAATTGACATCCAAACTTGGACATTGACCCAAAAACCAACAGGGTTGCTCAGTGGTGTAGAAAGCCTTAGAAAATTGCCGTATCCAGAACGAGATCATGTGCCTAGAGCCATACCATGAATTTGAACCATGAAGAACCGTGACTGCGGCAGCTACAGGGGAACCTTGCATCGCGGATGAGGAATCTGCCCCTGAGGGTGTACTGGATGCCAAAAATCTCTGCACACACATACCTGTCCCCTCATCCTATTAATATTTTGCATTTGTACATTTTTACAATTCAGAGAAGCCAAAAGTAAGTCCTAGTTTGGATAGGGCCCCTTTTGGAAATTTATAAATAAATAATGGCTTACTATAGAGTTTAAATTTTCTGCTCCGAAACATTTTTTCCTCTTTGAGAACAAATGTGGCCATAAATCCTACAGAGGCTAATACTGCATAGTCCACAGCTGAAGATTTCCACAAATCCCAAAAGCCATGACATCTGCCAGATTATAGATAAAGAACAGGACATTTTGCAATAATGTGTGTTTTTAACAGTGCAGGACTGAAATCCACTGCGCACATGTGCTGAGAGTGGGGTTTTTTTGTTTGGTTGGTGGTTTTAGTTTGTTTTTTTTTAATCAGAAAGAAGCTGACTCTCCTGCCCTTCAAAATACAGATTTAAAGCTGTTCTTAATATCTAGTCTCCTAAAATTCAACCATTTGAAAATCCTAAAGTTTTGTCAAATGAGCCATCACAGTCCCGAAGGCTCATATTCAAAATATGAATTGTATGTTTGGCTTTAAGAGCATAAAAACAAACATCGAGTGTAATATTACTCTCTGTTATGCTTCTCTGAAGTCATTAAAAGACCCCAAAAGCTGCTGTAATTGATGGCAGCTGCTGTTAACACTCAGGGGAGCAATGGGGCAGCAGGTCAACCCCAGCACTTGGGGACAGCCTGGTTGCACTTCTCAGGTTAGCAAAACTCATCACCTCACTCTCGTGCCATGCAACAGCCATCTATGAGGAGCTGGCAGACAAGAGGTGATAAGAATGAAAGCGTTTTCATCACATGACATGCAGAGACCAAGTTAAAATCAGATGTTTTAGCAGATATGAAAAACAGAGGAAGTCCAAGAGCTTCAGATTTCTGGATGCCTCACACTAAAACCATCAATCGATTTAAAAACCTAATAAAATTCATAAAGGAATCTAATTATCTATAAATCCTATTCAGTTATAAAACAGGATGAAGAAAAAAAATGGACAAAATAAGACTGCTGTCTTGTATTTACTGATCCATTTAATGTTGCTGGCTGTATGCACTAAATTAATATTTTCCTCATGAAGATAGCTGGAATATTTATTCAGGATACCAAGGAATGCAATCATTATTTTAAAACAGTAGTGAAAGCCTTGCCAGCTCAGGAAGGTTTTATTTATTACTGAGAAATTCTAAGTATATATGCATATCTATACACACACGTACTATGTATACATATAAGCATATGTTTATATATGTATATGCTTATGTATCTGTTTATATATCTATATTCTTACACACATGTATATAAAAATGCAGTTTTGGTGTGTTCTTGTGGTTTATTAAATATGTAAGAGAAGTTAAATTGTGATGAGGAAAATCCGGATAATGTCAAACTTTTCATACTGAAGTCATTATTAATGTTTATTTTCTGCAGTCCCAGAGGAGGGAAATACTAGGTTTCATCAGGGTTTTCAATAAATTGTTAATTAAAATTTACAGCTTTGGAAAGTTCTTTTCTATCTGAAAAACCAGTATTGGCCAGCTCTATTCTCAGGGGCTTTTGGACTGTGTGATTGCCAGATTCTGCTTCTTCCTTAAAAAAATAATTTGCAAGAGCACTGAGCTACCACCAGTTCCATGAACTGCAAATGAAGCTGTGATTTCTCAGCACCATTAAAAAAAATCAGAATGTGTTCGGTTAGCCACTGATGAAGATTTAGATTGTTCCAGTTCATTAGCTTTACATGAAGGAGAGTTTTAAAGGAAAGTTGGTGCAAAGACAAATGTCACTCCCAGCACTTTCAATTACCTTTGACTAGTCTTTTTTTTATTATTTGGATGTTGTCTATTCTTTAACCATACAACAGACACACATTAATTGACTTAAAATATCAAATGACCATGCCTGGGAGTACTAAAATTATATTAAAAATACCAAACTGTCCAAAGTATACGTTACACCTTAGGTCATTCAGAAGTTAGTTTTCAGTCAGAAAGCACTCACAAGAATTCCCATTGTTCTTAAGTACAGGGTGAGGAGATAAAAAAAAATATTTGCCTAGAAACTCACATACTAGAATTCTTTACCTAGAAAGTCAATATTTTAGCTCAGTGTGAGGTATTGTGATATTACTCATAGAAGTCAGCCAAAGTTCTGCAGAAGATCTTTAGCAAAAGAGCAAATCCGATACAGAGGGGGAAATTAGCAAAAATAAACCGCAGCAATCATTAGCAAACCACCCCACAGGTAACACCATGGCAACCTGAAGACAGGAGGAGATAGATTTATCACCTGTAAAGGCTGTAAGTGTTGTTGAAACCTGAATGCTGCAGTCGGCATCTCAGAGAACTCCCAGAAGTTGAGCCAGGAAAAGATCAGCTGGCACACGCAGTGTCTTTTAATAGCATCCAAGTTGCCAATGCCTGAAAAATTGGACAGGAAATCTCCTGGAAAATGGTTTTCTCGGAGAAAAAAAAAAAAAAAAATCTCAGCGTGGAAAACAAGACGACAGACAGGATTTCCAGCAGTGTTTCAACTGCTGTTGGCTGAACTCTTGACGTAAAGAGGCAAGAACGTGTAAACAAGGGAACAGTTCAAACTTCTGGAAATCTCATTAAAATGAAACTGGGTTTTCTTCAGACACTAGTGCTATCTGAATTACCTGCTCAATTACCTGAGTGTTCTGTCATGTTTTGCTGCTTCTCCGTGTTTAGGAACTCAAGGACACTCTAATCCTAACAATGCACACAAGAAAAACAAAACCAACCAAAAAAAAAACCCAACAAAACCCCAAACACCAGCACTCAGGTACCACATTCTCGTGTACTTTAAGCGGTAAATCAGAGTCAGTTATTTAATCCCCTTCCCTTTCTGTTTTTGCTGCCTTATCTTTGACAAGGCAAATACCAGTACTTTTCTACTTGGCTTGGGTATTGAGAGATTTAAATTCAAAGACATTTCTCATGAAATGTTAAGAGACACCATTTGGTCTCTAGCTATAGATGTCTAATCTAACTCTGTCACCCTAGAAAATAAAGGTACAGTGCTATGCAGATACCATGACGAAACATCTAATGTGATTTAAAAATACAGGTAGGTTTTTTTTCATGTTTTCTTTTTGACAGTACATTTTCTACCATTTACCTAAATGTTAAAGCCACTTAATTGCTTCAAGTAAAGAAAAAATAAAAATAACTCAGAAATCAGCAGGTTTTAGGCTCTGAAGGGCCCATCGAAAAGTAAACCAAAGGAAAGCTGTGCAATACAAGAAGCGATCTGAAATAAAGAGTTCAGTGTATGTGTGTGATGTGGACAGCAGGTACCCACCGAGCTGCTCTATCACTCCCCTCATCACCGGGGTCTGCACCACGGGCTGCAGGGGAATATCTGCTCCAGCACCTGGAGCACCTCTTGCCCTCCTTCTGCACTGACATTGCTGTCTGCAGGGCTGTTCCTCTCACATATTCTCACTCCTCTCTCTAGCTGCTGTTGCACAACAGATTTTTTTTCCCCTTCTGAACTGTGTTATCCTGGAAGCACCACCACCCTTGCTGATGGGCTCAGCCTTGGCCAGCAGTGGGTCCGTCTCAGAGCTGGCTGCCATTGGCTCTGTCGGACATGGGGGAAGCTTCTGGCAGCTTCTCAGAGCACCCACCCCTGTAACCCCCTCTGCTACCAAAACTTTGCAAAGCAAACCCAATACAACACGATTGTTTCATTCCCAGACAAAACCAGGTTACGAGTAGGTGCAAAGACTGAACTCCATGTCTTGCTTTGCGTCTCTGTTACAGACAGAGCCCAAGGATCTTTTGTGTTTCTAGGCACATTTTCATTTCCAGGTCTTTTAAGACATTTAGCTCTGAACTTGGGTCTTGCCAGGAGTTTGCAGGAACACCAAACCTATCTGATTTCATTTTTCATTTTAATTAAGAGGTAATATTTGACATGGTTTGACAACATAAAGATTACTAACTACAATACAGTGATTTATCTCGGACCACAACACTTGTCACCAGAACCTATTAACATCACTATCTGGAAGTCAATTCCTCAGGTTGCTGAGAAGGACAATAACCTAGAAATTAAATCACAATCAGATATTCTAAGCAAATAATTCCAGAATAGAATACATTAATCAAAAATATATAATTAACTGTAAGTGCAGTAGAACCAATTACTGAAAAACCAAAGGATACAATTATTTTTCAAAGGCAGTAAAAAGTGAAGGGAAGAGCAAATTGAATTTTGCTAGAGATTATTCTCTATGAAAACACAAAAATCAGTATTTTTAAAATGTGCTGTATCCTGTTCCTTATATACAAATAAGGCATATTGCTTTTGCTAGGAATTGTGCCAAACCGATTGCAGCTGAGCCAGAAAAACAAAACCCCACATCAAATGACAAACAGAAACCACGACTGTATCTAGTTCTGGGACAGTTTCCTGTTATATTGAGAGGCTGCTGCATATCTGATAGCTTGGGGTTTTTTTTATTTATTTCTTACTTACCATAGTCTGTGATCACCCACAGGAAATAAAAGGTACTATCCATAAAGCTATCAATCATTGTAATTCTTGTGAGTGATAATAATTTCATTAAAAGCAGAGTACCAGAATCAGTACTGAAACAGGTGATTTAGGAATGTATGGGTAGATACTGAACAGCTGGAGCCTTGCTCAAATGTCTCTCCTCAATCAAGTCTTCCCATACGTACACAGCAATCACACAGAAACCAGAAACCAAAGGAATCTATATAAAGTTGAAGCCTTAGTTCATTCCTGAAGCTGGCATTATAAAATGAATCCTTTTTATCCTTTCCACTTCCAGCATGTTTTAATAGTAATGAATACTAATGCAGTATCACTCCTTGATGGGATTTTTTTTTTTAATGATACAGGTTGCACTTTAAAGGATTATTTTTTTTTTCTCCTCCACCAAGTGTAATGGTATTTTAATTATGTAGTTCTAAATGCTCAAGAACTTTAATGAGGAATTTGATAGACTAATTGAATGAGATGCAGCCAAATATAAAAATTTAAATAGATGCTGCACACTTTTAAATTCTTGGCAAAGGTGCCTGAAAAATGTGTTGACCCGTTTACACATCACCATGGATATTTCACTTCACCGCTTCACATTCTACATCAACAATCCATCTGATGGCAAAGGAAAAAAGAGGATATTAATTTGCAATTGCAATGTCACCATCTCCATCCGAGCGTTAAGAGTACAGAAGCAACGATTCTGCATGTTGAGGTGAGAGGTTCCATTAAAGAACAAGATCGGTATAAAGAGAGCAGAAACTTTGTTAACTCACTTGAACAGCTGAGATAGAACCCTGGGTGGAAAACTACAAATTTAGAAGAGAAAGAGGTTCAGTTCCCACCTCCCATCAGCACTCTTAGTGTGTACTTGATAGAATACGAGCCTTTAAGGAGGTTTAGTTTAAAGTTACCCATCTCATCTACAGCAACTCCAGAACACAGCAATAACTTTGGAGAAACTACTGTAATGACAACAGAGTAAAGATTCTATGAAAGAAAAACCAGAGTCAGAATCCCTGAATATCCTAGGCTGCAAATTTACACCACCCAAACCCCAGCTTCTAAAAGCCAGCACAGGGATAGGTATGTGAAGGATGGAAGTTCTGGTTTTAACTGTTTAACTCTGCAGACAGCAAAAGCCCTTTAAGTTGGTGGCTTCACACAGTCCCTGCCACAGGAATAACATGTCGGTCTCCCTGGCAATTCAACACACTCCTCCACTGCCAGGTTAAGACGCAGCTTTGGCTGTTGCTCCTTACTGAGAAAGCTGCTCTGATCACAAAAGAATAGATGCTCCACTACAGTAAAGGCACCCTTACAATTTAATATTCCTTATTATGCATTATTACAACAATGCACCTTACTTATTAAATATGAATATTTAACTATCTATATATTTGCTAAGTTACCCTTTCATTCCAAGTCTTCAGACGCTATATGGCACAAACTGAAGCCTTCTGTTTATTTAGATATAGTCATTTATCCTTGTGCAAACATTGGTTCACCTTCCATCAGCTCACCTTCCCAGGAGAGGTATTCCCTATTGCTTTTAAGTTCATTTTCATTTCAGATTTCTTCCAATGCAGCCCCATTAGCTTAAAAAAAAAAAAAAAAGCACTATAAAATCTATAACAGTTTTGCCTTCCTGAAAGTAACTCAGTAAAAGAGGTTCAGCCTTCATCCCATGTGCGTGCCCGAGTTTGTCACTGCTCCCTGTCTGTTGCCAGAACAGTGGCACGTGGACTTGTGCCCCTCCATCAGGTTAGCCTGACACTAGCCACTACATCCAACAGCTCTGGGGAGGAATGGCAGAATCACATGGAGGGAGGGGGGAACGGGATGGGGAAAAACTCCTACACCTTGTAACAAAAAGCAAAGCATTTCCATATATGACAGCAAGACAGTCCATGAACTGTTGCCCACCACCTCTCAGCTGCTTCCAGATACAGCCCACCCAGCAGGTCATAAGCACTCAGTGCTTTCTAGGACAAACAGCTGGCTGAACACTGACGAAGAGCTCAGTTGTCATTAAATCACTAATAAGACCAATTTTAACTTCACCAGACATAGGTTGTATCAGACAGGACACTCCATCTCCCGGAGCAACCAGAGGCAGCTGCTGGAGATTCAGGAAGGTCTACAATGGATGGTTACGGAATAACTCACGTTCTGGGGAAGGTTTCTTTCTAATTTGCAGGCACCGAGAGGATTAGCAATAGTCAGAACTATGAGCGTACAGTATCTATCACACCTGCAGACATTCAATAGCCATATAAATATCTGGTCAATGAACTCCATTAAGAGCTTACTATTTTGCAGCAATGAGTTCTATAGATTAATTCTGTGTTTGGTAGAAAACAGATACAATTAATTTGTAACCTAGCAATGTGAATCAAGTTGCTTTTGCTAGCACTAAATTTAACCTGCCTTGCTAATTTGTTTGCATTTTCTTCTGTCTTCACATTTGTTTATAAACTGTCCAGAAAACCACTATCAGTATCTAAATAATTGTACTGCTAATGATAATTGGTCCTGCACTGGGTCATAGTGCTAAGTTAACTGAGCAAGAAGCATGATATCAACAGCTGAAGGAAAGAGATACAGAGAAATTATACTTCCAGGGCTTAAATATTTTTATTATGGGGCCTGAAGTAGCACTTTGCATTTTTCAAAGCCATTGCAACTCTTCTGCAGCTGGTTGGTAGACAGTATGGGTTTGGTAGTGTTAAAAAAAATAATAATAATCTAATTATTCAAGTAAAAACGGGATGACCGAGTGAAATACTGTAGGATGACAGCTTATTTTTGTTATAAAACTCGTGAGGATCACTGGCTTGAAGAATCATCAGCATGATTTTAGGAAGAAATATGTTGTGTGTATTTGTCTTCACACACTTAGCTCCACATCTCTCAGCTAACACAACCCAAAATGTCAAAAAATGTAACATCTTTGGCACCTCTAACCTTGGTACGTGTGTAAACCTGGGAGTCATCTACTGAGGTGATGCAGAAGTTGTCCTGTAGAACCTCTCCTCCACGGGTGTGACCTTTCTTCCACGAACAGTCATTTGTCTTAATGACAAGTTATGACACATCTACAGCTTGACTAACAGGCTCCAAAGCACAGGGAGCGCTCCTGTGACTAACCTGAGGAATGCAGCAGCTTATGCAAAGCAGCTGACATTGCACCTTAAATAACAGCATCCACTCAACTTGCACATGCACACTAGTTACACAAACTGGAGGCGTTCAAACCTACGGCATTTGATCAACCCATGAGAATTAAGAGCCCAAAATGATGCGCGGGTCCATATACACAGATTACTTTTGTTCTAAGATTTGTATCTCATGCTCATGTCCTCCAGGTATGCCTCCACTGAATTCAGACACATGCCAGTGAAATTCGGTGTAAACATCTGCAGGGATCTGTGCTTTTCATGGGAGACACTACACTAAGCCTTGCTTCTGAATTGCAAGCACAACTCCAAGCTTTCCTGAAGACTGTAAATGTTTGGTTCAGAACCAAGTTTTGTGGCTGAGCCCAACATTTACAAAGGGTTTGTGACACCACCTCTGTCAGCAGTGTATATTAAGGAAAAATTTTTTGAATAATTAATTCAAAGAGGGGGAAAAAAAAAAAACAATCAATAGGCATTGAAAAAATGTGTCCAGTAAGAAATACATTATTTAAAAGGCTGTGTAGGACAATCATTGAAGAGCCCTAATGATTCATTCTGTGCAGTGACCAGATTCTTCCAGGAGAATCTCCCATTATTGGGCAACACTTAAGAATGCCAATTGCGTTCCCAATTCTTGGAGATATTTGCTGTAAGAAAAATATTTCCTACACTACACTGAAGAGCTGCAGTGCCTCAGTGCTATATTCTAAGCATCCACGGGGGTGAAGACACACTTGCTCCATCTGATGAAGAGAGTCACATGTTTGCACCGACCTCACACTTTTCACGGAGCAGATATGAAGAACATGGAGATGAAATATGTCCAACCATCTACACTTCCCAAAATTCATGTTAAACTGAGAAAGCAATTAAAGATCAGCACTGAAGAAAACAAAAAGCACGTGCCTGACAAAACAACAGCAACTGAAAAGCAAAGCTGCCAGTTCAGTTTAGCATGTTGTGCACAGACAAATCAACATATTTGATATCTGCTGAGACTCTGAGATAAGTGCAGAGAATGTATCATGAAAATGTGGAAAGTCCCAGTGATGTTCAGATGTTTAGATGTACATTGCTGAGAAATTCCCTAACTTGAGTTAGGCTGTTACTCTAATCCCTTGCCTCTGGCATGTGCGGAAACCCTCAGAATCGGTGCTGATACATTTTACATCGGTGCAAGATGTCTCTGCACCTGCATCAGAAATTGAAGAGGAGTTATTATTGATACTATCAGCAAGACGAAAATCTTAGTTCTTCAGCATAGAAGTGCATTGCATTTTTCCAGTTCTAATTGCTTGATGTTTTTCTTCCAATAAAGCTTGTGCCCACAAGTATCTGTGTGGATATGTACAAATGTGTATAAACAGGTATGTACGTACTTATTAGGCTGAAACAGAGATCTCTCAAACCAGATGATGCTGGATGTTACCAAATATGATTATGTCTAGGAAGTCAAACACTAGCAGTTATGCTTAGTACCTTTCAGATACTCCAGGGTTTGATTATTTGATGATAATCACAATCCCCACCATGCCTTATTGCACAAACAGTCATCTCAGGCTGTGTAACTGGAGGAACACGACCTATAAAGTTTATCTAGTGCAGCAGTTTTCTTCCTTGGCGATTTTGCTGTCACCATCGCATTCATTTTTGTCTATTTTAGAGGAAGACACAAACAGTTTGTTATCACGGAGAAGAAGAAACAAATATTAATGAAGCAGACAAATCAGCTTGTGTTTCCAAATATAGGATTTGGAGATAGAAGTGATCAATAGCCACAGCACTGGTCTCTCAGCTCTCCCGTGACCCAAGATTTGGCAAAATGAAAGGGTCATCTTGTGGACCTACTTCATAATAAAGCTATGTTAAATAAATAAGCATAAATATACCACAAAATTATTATTATTCAAGAAGAGGAACTAGCTTCACAGCTAGTAAGTAAATAATGATAAATTTATAATAAAGGCATTCTTGTATGGTTTAACAAAGAGCAGTATTTGGGAGCCTTTCCGGGAAGCATTAGAACAGGGTTAACCTGGTGAAGATGCAAACACTGCATAGGTACCAGGATGGGAAGGTGCTGTCATAGACCCACTTCAGTATATTTTCAGATTGATTAGAATATTTGCTTGATGTTCTCACCTTATCGTTCACTCAAAAATGTCAACAACCACTTATGAAATTAAGATTTAAGAAGAGGTGGTAAAAAAAAAAAAAAAAGGAAAACAGTTAACCTCAAACATGTCAGATTATAAAAACTTCTACTGACACTAGATGAGGAAGCAAAAGGTCTTCATGGCTTCATCACAATCCCATATTGTCATCTGACTCTGACAGAGGCGTTGGTAAAACTTCTCCCTTAAGATCCAAGTTGCGCCTTTCTGCCCAGCATTTACACCTCAATCGGGTAAGGGCTGAGCAGAGTTGACTGCAAATGTCACAGCAGAAATTGCCAGACAAACTGGATTTACTTTTTTCCACAGGAAATGGAAATTTTCAGAATTTCTGAGCATCTGGATTATCTGGTGATCAGTTATTAAATTACATCCCCTTCTTGGGTGCCATGCCAGTTGTAGTACCCTGTGCATTGCCAGTGTGTCCTTATGCTCTACACAATATTAGGACTTCCACGTATCTATGCTCACCATGTTGTAAGATAAAAAGCCTCATTATGCATTTTACACGCATACAGAGATGATCTATAATCATCTGTAATCATTTGCCATACCAGGATCACGGTGCAATTATCCTACACAAGCATTTCTCCAAAAACCTGAGGTATGGGGAAATAACCGTTACTCTGGATGGAAAGAAGCGCATCCTGCTGCAAAGGGATGGAAAGCTGGCCCCGTATGGCTGCTGTGCCCTTCTGCACGCAGCCAGAGCTGCCTTCGCCGCTCCGTGGGTGTCCAGGCAGCTGCTCTGTGCTCATTAACAGGCTCTCCTGCTATGCGAAGTGAAACCCTGTACTGAGTAACTACTCCAACCTTAACCATCAAAATCAGAGCTGACGTGCAATGCAATACACAAGCAATCTGGTAGGTGGTGATGTATAATGTGCCTTTGGGTATGGCTACCAGACATTAAACAAATACTCTGGAATTTTCAAGGGCACTTGTTCAAGCTGCACTTTCTTACTTTGTAGACGACGTCTCAGAGATAGTGCCTTCAAATAAAAACAGAAAGATGAAGTTTACTGGTGCTAGCACACACTGCTATCTGGCTGTATTATACGCTCTGTATTTTCAATAAGCGTCCCTCCTGCAGAGCATCCGAGTAAACATTCTACTTTTCTATGTTGCATTCAATACCACTTGTGCTTAACAAGACAAAGGATAAAGCTGTGACATTATCACCCCAAGTTTCCATAAATTATCTCTGCTGTACCTTGCTACTTCATTTTCCTCCTACGTAAAAGCAATGCTCATGGAACCACCTGATTTCTGTTTCTTTCCAATATCCCTTTATATATTGGGCATTAAAAACAACCTTGAGAGAGTTCAAAACGCAAATCTCCAGTGCCATAGCCCAGATCCCATTTGTAACAGTCTCTATTCTAGCTGCCCCACAGAAGCCTGATATTTTGTTCTCAGTTCTCTTTGCCCATGGTTACAGTGTGAATCACTCCTTTCTTGAAAGTATGAATAAATCTTTGCAGTAATGCACTGTGGCAGGGTGGTAAGGAGCTGCTGTGACATTTTGTATCCCACTTGTTTCAAAAAAACAATCAGGGCCCTCAAGGTGAGCATTATATTCTCCTCTTTGAGTTTCTACAATTTATCCGGGAACTTCGTGCTTCAGAAATGAGAATTTTACTCTTTCCTGTCCCAGCCTGCTATATCCTGGGCATTACAGTGGATATCTAACGAAGTAAAAATAATAGATCCCACAAACATAGATATGTACATACCTGATAAACAGCCCAGCATAGTCTAACCAAATCACTGCTAGCAAAACTCAGGTGAAGATTAAAACATCCGTCTTCAGGTTATTTTTTAATTTCAATGCATCTGTTCAGAGCTTTAATTTGCACCCTGCAGAGCCTATAGACTGCTTCTGACTCCATTTCAGTACCCTTACAGGTGATTTTCTGATGGAAAGTTTGCCAAACAATCTGCATTCGTGAGGCCGTTGATAGTTTTGAAATCAATACTACTACACAGAGCCACCTTCCCAACTTGAAGGTTTTGTCGCAGTTATGGTTGGAACTCCTTTCTGTGGGATTAAAGCTGAAACTAGAAGTTGATGATCTCCAACCAGCATAAATCATTACCTATACAACACCGGTGAAGAGTTTTAACTGCCAAGAATAGCTCAAAGGTCCTTTCTCAATTTCCACGCAGCTCCATTTGTCCAAGGTAAGGAATTTAGAGGCAAAGGCAATGGACCTTTCACTCTGATCGTCCCTCAGATGTGAAATTACTGCTCCTGTTCCACTTAGGGGAGCATCATAAGGTAGCTTTATAGACAAAGGTGTGTAAGGACTCTCTCGCACGATATGAGCACCATTACTCATGAAAAGTCCCAAAATGCCGTGTGAATCAATGTGTTTCTATTCATTCTGTAACAGTTCATTCTGCAGATTGAATGCTATTACTGCCGTAGGCAAAAACCTACAGAAATAACTGACTATCTGCAAAGAGGAGTACACATGGGGAACATTTGAAGGTTAAGGTTCCTAAAGATAAATTTCAAGGCC
>WKFP01014254.1:873013-908527 GCA_011057875.1 Pterocles orientalis
CTTCTGAGCTTCTGTATAAAAGCAGATACATTCAGCAGATACCAAAAAGGTAATTTTGTAGACTTTCCACAATCTCAGCAAATGTTTTGTCTGCTGATTTAATACCAGCTATTAAGCTATACAGCACGTTTAGCCCTCATTACACTCTGTAAAAGTGTCACCCTTTTCTCATCCCTGATACCATTTGTTAGAATATTTTTTTCCCCATTTCCTGACATAGACCAGTTGTCTACTGAACCATCAAACTACCACGCTTTCCCTGTGAACTCCTTTCTGTCCTTGCACAGTCTTTGCCATCCTCATGGTGCAAACCCCAAGCTCTCTAACACCCTTCTCTGCTGCTGTATTCTTGAATCAGGCTCTCACACACATTTGCAGTGTTTTGTCGCTCCATGTTAAAAGGAAAACACACAGACAATTGGATTCCAAAACCTGTTTTTCATAATTCTGGATAAATATAGAATGACTAGATGTGAACAGATGCTCCATAATAACCTAGTGTCTTCTACCAAGTAGACAGAACTGTTAGAAATTTATAAGTTATTGAAAGGGTTACTAAAAATGATAGCTTAACTGAGCTTGAAAGAACCAATGATCACTTAAACAGAATTCAGGTTCATTCAGTGTCTGTAATTACTCTGGAAAACACAGGGTTATATTCAAGAACACTGTATTTGAGACATAGCACATAACCTCAGAAAATTTACAGATCAAATTTTGCAAAAGCTGGCTTGAAAGGTGGGTACTAAAGGTTCAAACTGGTGCAGCCCATCAGAAGTGGGAAGTGCCTGCCTAGAAGAACTTAGTGTTTCTGGACTGCACTGGAAATACCACAGATGGTCTTGGAAGAATGTTAAAAAAAGTACATACTACTCTATCCATAAAGAAACTACCAAAACCCAAAATTATTAAGTTTTCCTTACATCCATACAAGTCACCCACAATAATTTCTTACAAACTGACTAAAAATATGAAAAGAAAACTTGCTGAAATATACTGCTGATCCAGCTTGCTTAGAAACGACACTTTTGTTCATTTGAGGGGATGGGGCAAAGTTTGTTATAAAGTTTTACTGTCAAAACAGTTATAAGAGCTTTTACATTACAGAGACGGTTCTTCACAGAACCAAGCCAACTAATTTGAACAGACTACGAATGATTAAGCAGAGAGAAGAAAAAGAGGGAATGGATGCCAAGAAGTAACAGAGGAAAGACAAACAAAAGCAGTGCAAGGTATCCTTCAGGAAGAACTGGACTGAGGCCAACACGAGCATTAATTGACATCCCTTTTATTCCTCAGGATTAAGAAAGCGTCCATGTCACACTGACATTGCTTCTCAGGGTACCAACTAAGCCACTTACCAGCTAATTCAACATCTTCATAGAAATAAAAATGCTAAGGCTTGGACCAACAGCAGAAGCATCATTAATGAACATTTTAACCTGCTACTGTCTTAAATTAAGGTGTTCAGACCTTCGGTTCCATCCATGCACCTGCAGATATATGTGAATGGCAATTTCCTGCTCAAAAATCATTCTACAACCTGGCTTGAACACGTTTACTCAAAATTAAGTGGAGCATCAATGTTCACTAGGAAACGCTGTAGCTAACTCACAATTATCCAGCTAGAAACCAGGAATGCCGTCCCATCAAGTGATGCAGTCCCAGCCAGGTAGCTGCACACAAAGTGGGAAGCTTATGGAGGAATGTCTACAATCTACAGGTAACTGCAAACACTCTCGGAAATTAAAAAAGTGTTTGTGGGTAATTGGAAAAACAGAAAAAACTGAGTACTTCTGTTGACTAACAAAGGCAGAATATTTCACCTGAGAAAACAATGTTATTTGTTAAGAGTTCCTTATGCCCTGCAGATCACAGCAAAGTTTGCACTTGTCTGCAGAGAGCAGAGGAGATCTTTGTTTTCTCTGTCTCCACCATTTCCTACCACTTTTGATTCCCCAGTCTGCAATGTTCTCAGAAAACACTTTAGCTAAACAAGCACATCTTAGAATTATTCTATTTTCTGTCATTTACTGATCTTGCTTCTGTGCCACCACGGTTGATCTGCAGCAGCAAACGATAACTGTGACATTTTAAGGCATTGAGGTGAGACTGAAGATAGAAAATTACAAGAGATTATTTTCAAGATAATCCTCCAAATCCTAGAAGTTTATATTTAGGACAGACCATCTGCAATATTGAAAATCAGGAAGTAGAAACTTCCATCAACCAAAAAACGACTTAGTAGATTCTTAATATAAAAATTACTGGTTTGATCCCCAGAGGCTGAAATAAGATGGAATCTCCAGTCCATTTTGTCTCCTTTTTTTTTGTCCTAATGTAAAAAGAAATAGTTAAGCTAGCAGTCACTGAATGAGACAAAAGCAAATATACCCAAAAAGGGAACAATAGCGAGAAACTATGACATTTATAAAGCGATTGGCTTGGGCAGGAGGGAAGTAAGGAAGGGATAGAGACAGTGAGATCCACTTCACTTAAGCCTCACACAAAGGGCCCATAAAGGAAGGAAGGAATTACAAAGACACGGTTTATTGACCGCTCACCACTGAGCCAGAGTTTTCCTGTATAAATTCTTTCTTAGAAGGTTAATTAAAAAAGGGTTAGGGCCCTGATCTGAAAACCCTTTCTTCACTAGCATCATCCGTGTTCACACAAGGGACTCCATTGATTTCAGTGGACAAGGGATCGCTCACGTGGCTTAAGGTTTGCCGAACTGGACCCCGTGGTTTTGAGGCACTAAAAGAATGGGAATGCTTTCAGATGACAATATACACAGCAGCACGGCTCAGCTCGAGTACAGGAGCAATATGGAACTCCCTGGGCTATTGCCTAACTTTAATTATAGGAGACATAATAAATAGAGGGCAGCTATGTTGAAAACCTGCATAAGTATGAGACAAAGGTCACTGGGTAATTCAGGCTTTGGTTTAGGACTCAGAAGGTACGTTAGCAATACCCCATTTTCGAGAACACATCTTGTGTTTCTGTGTCAGCGCTGCCCATGCCCCCGCTAAGCTCAGGGCTGAAAGTGCAGGCGTGGGGCAGGGGTGGGCACCCCCACACATCTCACAGCTGCAGAGGAGAGAGACTGAAGGCAGCGTGAACTCACCATGAATTGCTACAGCACCAGCAAATACACCTGGTCTTAAATTCCTATCTAACAGCCTATTCACAGCTCACTCTCCTTCCCCCTCCCACCCCAACCTGCTGCTTTTCCTTGCCTCGCTCTGCCTCTCTGTCCCTTAACAGATACCAACTGTAAAATGTACAAAAACTGCATCAGTCTCACGCAAATCTTTGATATGTGCAAAAGTAGCATGCTAGGAGGAAATCAGGTCTGTACCATAACATAGACCTACAAAAAACCTGTTCAGTCCTACATCTCATCACTTATGGTTTTTTTAATTCACAACCACATTTAAAGAGTTTTGGGGTGTAATTCTAATTCCTAGGGCGTATTTACTGCAAAGTAGCTTTGCTTTTGAATGTGTAGCAGAGTCCTGCTTCCTAACTGATGACCCTCAAAAGGGACAGCAAGAGCACCACTGTCCGCTGGGCAGGACCACCAGGGACAAGTCAGCCCCTGAGTACTTCCCAAAGGGCAAAAATAGAGCAAGGGGATGAAAAATGGAGCAAGGAGGATGAGATGACACCTCTGTTCATCATGTATGTGCTCAATAGGGCTGGTCCACGCATCATCGCTAGGAAGGACAGAGCAACATAAGAAAATGCTTTGTGTACATGTCAAATATAGGACTACCTTTCTTAGAAAGATTAAAGAGATTACCAAAGGAGGAATGCTGTGTCTTACACACTGGCACTTCTAGCAACATTAGAAAAGTAGAATTTCAGAGGAAGCTGAGTAGATCATTAAGTAAAAACTATGATCATAAGATCAAGACCTTACATAAAACAAGTGCCTCACAAACATCAGCTTAATCTACATCATAACCACAAAAACACTGTGAGCTTGTTTTTAGGAATTACTTAAAGTTATAGGGGCAGGAAATCACCTTCAGTGTTAACAAGACAAGAGTCCACAAATAACTACTTACAGAAAAGCTGTAAAACTCCCAAGCATAACCTACTCAACACAGAAGGAACAGAGACCCAATTCCCTGCTAAAATAACACAATATCAGGGACACAGGCTACTTCCACCAACACAGGCATCATAAAAAATAACTATATTGTAATGCAGTTTTCCTCCAAACCTCCTCAAACTTAAGCATAACAACAACAAAAAGGGGAAGAGAAGAATCACTCTACGGAAAGCCCAGGGAAGGTGCTGCAGGGCACAGCACAGGTAGGAAATCTCATCATACCTTCTGCAGCCTGCTCCGAGGAACACCACTTCAAACGCAGAAGAGCAGTCAATAAACCTTCCTGAAAGTTAAACCCAAAGGGCTCGAAGCTTTCCCATCCCTGTAGGCAGCATCCTTTGGCAGCAGAGCACTCCTGAAGGATGGCAGCCAGCCCCACCGTGCTGCCAGCACCCCTCCTGCTCCTGATGAGGGGTGCCTGGGGGCACTTAACAGCCTGCATTTAAGGAGAGAAACACAAGTGTTGACTCTTTCCTAATGAATGGCTGCAGCTTTAGGTAATCTGTGGGTGATCAGCCTCCTGAAACAGAGGTTCCAGGTGTTTGATAGCCCTGGTTGAATTCGGACACCCAACAGTTTTGTCTGTTAACTTCTTGAAATCAAGAAGTTTTCAGCATCCACAATATCTGCTAGCAATAAATTCCACAATTTCATTAAGCTTTGTGAAAAAAATTACTTCCTCCTGGGGTGTTTGGTTTTTGTCATTTGTGGGGTTTTTGGGGTGTTGGGGGGTATTTTTTGTTGTTGTTGGTTTGGTTTTTTTTGTTGTCTGGGGGGGTGGAGTTGTCGTGGGTTTTTTTTTCTTTTTTTTTTTTTGAGTTGCCTACCTGGAAAGTTCACAAGGTGCCGTAAATCATGAAAACCAGGAGCAAAGTAGCAAGCAAGCCCAGAGAAGGGCAGGAAAGTTACTGTGAGGGGAGCCCCGTGCTACCTTCTGGGGAGGAGAAGCTTCCTCCTGGGAAAGGAGCTGCTGACAGCCAGAGAAGATGATAAAACCCTAGTGCAATGCAAAGATGATGAATAGGGAATGATCATTTGTTCTTTCTCTTGAGATTACTGTCAGACTAGGGAATCTGTGTTATTTTACATTCACAACTGTTGGCACACAATTGCAAGGATACTGTCTTCTTTCTATAGCCACATTTTAGGAAAAAGTGATTAACTACTTAGCTTTCATAGCCGTAAGAATAATCAAGGGCTAGGAGTATGCCTTATGATTAAAAAAAATGGGTATAAATCTATTTATTTGTCTGAGGAGAAGGTTTAGAGGGGACAAGCTCAGATTTCCAGAACCTATGCAAAAGCCAGCAGGTGGATGGGAAAGCTTTTCATTCTAAATAAAACAAAAAGGTTGTAGTCAAAAATTAAGTGTTTTCAGAGTGAGAAATAAGGTGTAAATTTTTACCAGTGAGAGCAGCTGAAACCCAGGATAAGTATTTGGATTTATTACCAATTAAATATTAAGTAGAAACTAATTTAAAAAAATAAAAGGTACTTTGGTTCAAGTATTATTGTTAAACCAGTATCAACAATTGGAGCAGAGAAATTTTATGGTTTGTGTTACAGAAGAGGCCAGATAATCCCTTCTGGCCTTAAAATACATGTTTGCTTGCTTTTTCTGTAAATGTATTAAAGTAACCTCGGTTCCCAGCATGTACATTCGCCAATGACAAATCTCCAGTGGAAAAATATCGATAGCTGCACAGGTGTTAGAATAAAAAATGGCCAAATCTGTTTTCTAGGTGCAAACAGAAGGTGGATTATGTTGGAGATATGTTTGATGGTTATGAACACCTGATACAAGTTAAAGACAACCTGAGCAGACGGATGGCAGTGTGCGTGCACTGTGAAACGGTGTCAGTTGAATGGCCTGGGATTATGTTTAAAAATCTTAAAATGAATAATTGGAAAACAATTAAAGCAGCAACTACAATCTGCAAATTCCAGGCTTGCCAGCTGGCCCAGAAGGTGGGATTGAAACTACATGAAACACAACATTGGGGTTTTTTTCCTGATTTTCACACAAGAAAGCTCAAGATAGAATGTTTTGTGTATTACTCCAAGACAATAAGTCAATAATTTGAATGAATGGGCTGCAGGGCTGGGGGCTGCTGTCACCTGTCTGGAAAGAGCTCTGACACAGCACTGCGAGGGTGACAGACGTGGTACTGTATCCGTTATCCCTGCTGTAAACACCGCTGATTTACACCTGCGGGGGGAGCAGCCTGGATTTGCTGCACACATGGCATAGAATTGAATTTCACTGTACAGATGGCCAGAAGCGGTGCACACGTAGTAATGCTGGCAACCAAGTTTTCAGCCAAACTAGCCCAACAGGAGCATTGTTTCACCCTTTGCGTTTTTCCCATTGAAACCAGTGTAAAGTCAAACTGTGTACCTTTCGCATGTGCTTATCTTCTTCCTCAGCCTCTCTTTTCCTCCCTCACTGCTGGAAAGGAATGGTGTCTTTTAGTAATAAAATGAGACAAAATATAGAAAAAGGGCCAGATGTTCACAAGTCCTAGGATCCTAGTTCCAGCTTTGCAGAGTATTCCCTGGATGGTGCCGTGGCCAGAACCTGCCCTCTGTGATAATTTCTGCAGTACTCTCAGTCTATTTAGCACCAGAATCCCAGACCATCTTGAAATGGTCGGAAAGCTCAATTGATTTGTCTGCCTTCCTGGGGCTGGGACCAGGTCCTAGTTCGCGACAAGCAAAAAAGTGAAGGAAACAGCACGGTGCTGTTGTGGTCCTCTTGATTGCAGAGCATCTTGCAGCTTGGGAAAGACCCTTGGGTAGCCAGGGGCCACTGCAGAGGATGGAGATGCTCTGTCTCAAAAGATTTACATGACAGCCCTGGCAGCCATGGAAACCTTCCTTCTGTAAAACGTTTAGAGGCACACGGTACTCCAGCTCTGACACTGTGATTAACATTATTTTGTGCTGAAATGTTAAACCTGGAGAGACCGAATGTAAGAAGGGTAGCTCACCATGTGGTTATTGTACTGTTTCTGCATTTTTTGTGAAGGAGCATTAAGAAACCATTGCATGGGCCTTGGCCCCATTTTGAAAGTTAATTCTGAAGACTGCTGTTCTTAAAAGACAAATTAAGCTTATTAACCTTCTTCTCTTCCTTGAACTCCTTTCCTTGTAATGTCAGTGACTTGACACATGGACTAAGAACAGCACTTGGTTTCCATGTGTCTGACTTCCAAATTAGTCCTTCCCAAGCATTATCACCCGGCATTTGCCCCCTGCTCTAGCTGTAGGGATGGGGTTGCACACGAGATGTCAGGATTTCCCACCTGCACAATAGGAAATTCTGGTCATATCGTAGAATCTTTAAGGTTGGAAAAGACCTCAAGGATCATCAAGTCCAACTGTCAATCCAACACCACCTAACCCACTAACCCATGTCCCTAAGCACCACATCTACACGTTTCTTGAACACCTCCAGGGATGGTGACTCCACCACTTCCCTGGGCAGCCTGTTCCAATGCCTGATCACTCTTTCAGTGAAGAAATTTTTTCTAATATCCAACCTAAATCTCCCCTGGCGCAACTCTGGTACCGGTGTGCTGAGAAGCAGCCAGTGACTTTCCAGTGGGCACTGCTGTAACATCTCTTAACTGCTACACACCTCTTGCAATTCATCAAACGCAACTTAGGCATCAACTTACTTTGAAATGTCTCACATTAACCAGCTTCCACCACCTCCCGCCCTCAGAGTATTCCCTGAGCAGCTGTCTGCGCTGCCTCACAGCATTCCCATCCAGAGCACCTCTGCTTCAGGAGATGCACTTTGGGGACCATTAAAGCCCTGATGGCTCTAATAGCTCCGATAAAGAGCAGAAATAAACATAAGGGAGGGAGATAGAAATATTCAGGTGCACGGAGCATTCAGGCAGGTCCCCAGCTGCCTGTGTGAAAATAGCATGGGAAGGAAAGCTCAGCTCCTCATCACAGTATCTCCCACCCAGCAAGGGGCCTGAAAGTAGGCACTCCCCTTCCTCCGCCGTGCCAGTGGCTTTCCATGATGCCAGTGGGTGACACAAAAGAAGGGGTGTAGGGGTGCTGCCTCCTCCAGCTGTACAAGCCCTGCAGACCCCAGCAGGAGCACGAGCTGCAGCACCACTTCACTGGCTGTTGTTTCACTCTGTAGCAATGGAGATAACAGGAAAACTTTCCTCTTGGATGGCACTGGGAGACAATTCATCTTTGCAGGAAATATTGCAGATCTGCCTTACAGGACATGGGCTTTAACCAGCTTCCTGGTCAGGCCATTGAGGGACGTTTACCTGGCATTTACTGGGGTGAAGGCTGTGTTAGTGCCTGGAGCTCACCCATTGCCATTACCCACTTATAATGGCACAATAAGGAAAACAGCACGAAAACGCTGAAATACACACAAAAAATTATGCAAATATTTTGAATCTCCACACTACTGAAATGAATCCTAATTTGGGTTAAATTTCAGAAATGTTTCTATGTAGGCTTTGAGTTGATTTACTTTAACAACAGTCCTGGGTGCTTTATACTGAGGTTCATTCACCAGAAGAAGTGGAATTGCTGTTCTCACACCTCCCCAGCCACTGGCCTGGCTGAATACTACAGAAAGAATTTATTCACAGACATATCTCAATACTTTTTTGTCTGTTTCCCAAATATATTCTTGAAAACGTGCTTACTAGAGGGAGCATTTATAGAGGATCTAATGAAAACGCCCGATATAAGAAAGATCAACACTGCCAGTAACTTAGTGGGCTTTCAAACCTGCCCCAAGCCAGCAAAACATAAGCAGGTATTTAAAGAACATTCAGCAAAAAGACTGCAAAATTACAGCAGAAGCTGGGGTTAATACCATCCTCCATCTCCAAAAAACCAGCAGAATGGCTGCAGTGGGGATGGAGATGCTATTATCGTGCTTTTAAGCTTCTCAGATGCTTAAACGATAGGAATTAGAAGTGTGCTGTATTTCCTGGAATATCTTGAAGGTTCGCCAGCTTCTTGGCTCTCCTTTTGCAGTAACTCTACTGAAAGCAAAGCAAGTCAACGCTGCTGAAAACCTCCACTTTTCACAAAACCAAATGGCTTCCCAGCTGGAGCAACACAGGCCAGGACTGCCGCCCAGGCTGCAGGGGTGCCCAGAGATGCCGTGGCTCCAGGGGTGATCCTTTCCCTCCTCCAGCCCTCACCCAAGTCC
The DNA here is from genome assembly GCA_011057875.1 of Pterocles orientalis. Classification (NCBI taxonomy): domain Eukaryota; kingdom Metazoa; phylum Chordata; class Aves; order Pterocliformes; family Pteroclidae; genus Pterocles; species Pterocles orientalis. Next base: position 882,340 of record WKFP01014254.1, read on the forward strand.
CATCAGGTACCTCACTGGTCCTGACCTTATTCTGCAAACTCAACTTCTTGGCCCCACCTGAGACCTCCACAGGACTGACTGCCAAGGGCAGCCATTCCCAGAGGGACAGGGACATTTCAGATGCCGAGAAGCCACACAGCCTGCGGAGAGGCGCCCAGGAATCCTGCTGAGCACACCTCCAGAAATGAAACGTTTTGTAAAGATGGGGCCCCCCGAGGAGAGCCAAAGGGCTGCCTCACCGCAGGCATGGCTGAGCCCCCTGGGAGGCTGGTGGCACCCACAAGACTCGAGGGAGGTGATTTCAGTCAACAGACCCTTGTAAATCTCATCGTGGTTTCTCACTGACAATTTAAAACTCTTATATTCTTCACTTCTTCTCTGAACAAAAATGACGTTTAGTCCCAATAGGCGTTACGTGCATTTACATCTATAGACGATGCTCTCCACGGCAAGAGGCCCATCTTTTCCTGCTAACACTGTTGCATCTTTGAGGTGTTTTTCTTGTCATGTCATATTGTGATGAACCACACAGCGCCGTGCCAGTCACCTTAGGGAAGCAGATATAAAACAACTGATGCTCAAAAAAGGAATAAAACATTTTCTGAAACTCAGTGTTAGATGTCCTCTGTTTCAGCATCACTAATATCAAGGTGCTGTTTTCCATCCGATGCAGACAGGGTGGTCTGCAGGCATGTCTCAGCACCTTACACAAATCACCTCCACAGAGTAATGTACAAGTTTCAGACAGATTTTTTTTTGAGTTTTGAGACCTGCACTTCAAAGCCATGAGGGAAAATATATTGTATTACATTATCAATATGTGAATCAGGCTGGAAAAGATTCTCCTGAGGGATCTGAAAGCCATTATAGTAAATTTGTGCTTCATAATAAAAAAATAATATGTATTTCTAGAATAAATCAAAACCAGAAGCACTTTTCTCTTTAGCGCTGGTGAGATGAGCGAGGGTTTCAGGTGGCTGAATCCAACGGTTTGAGAGTTCAGCAATAAATCACAGAGATAAGACAAAAAGCACCCTCCGAGCCTCCCATTCCTAATGCGCAATCAGCTGCTTGGGAAAGTTAAATGGCACCTTAAAAGGCAAAAAATAAAACATCACTTATCTTCTTGATCCTAAAGGTAATGCGAAAAGGCAGATACCCAATCTGCCTGTTGCTTTCAAACGAATATTTATCTTTTCTTGGGCAATGTGAGCAGGCAGGAATTGGCTGCAGGTGGTGTGTGACATCGCTTATACATCTGGTTCTGCTTTACATCTGCAAGGCGTAGAGGGGCTTCAGGATGCAAGTGCAGACCTAGCAAAGCAAAATGTAGTATTTTTTCCTCAAAGGAGACAAGACACCTGCCATTGTATAGGGCAAAGTCTCACTGTCAACCTTGACACTTTGCATTAAAATAACAGATAAGGCGGTTGCTTCGCTGCTATGTAGATGCTAAACTAAGTTTGGACATACTGTGCTGCACACAGCTGAAAAGTTGATTTTTGAACATACCAATGCTCTTAACATTTTTTTTAGCCTCTAAGCTCTTTGGTGCTGCTGCAGTATTTCCCTTGTTCTCTCCCCCACAGTTCTGCTCTTGCTTTTCATCTCCCCTCCCTTTTGATCCTGTCTCCTCCCTTCATCTTTTCTCTTCATGCTCCTCCTCCTCTCTCCACCACTATCTCAAATTATTTCTCCCGCTAAATCTTCTTTCTATTGTCAGGGTTTTTTTTTTTTTTTTTTTTTCTTTCTCCAGAAATGCTTGATTCCAGCAGAGCTGACAGGGCTCCCTGTTGTCTCAGGACAAGAGGAGCTGAAAGATGGTGTGTGAGATCGCAGAGGAAGGCTGCCAAGAGTGAAGCTCTGCTCCAGAAGAAGCAGAACGAACAACAAAAAGTCTGGGGAGGGAATAACATACAGACATGCTGTGTTGGGTACTTGTCTGCTCCTGGAGCAGCCTTAAAAGTGTTCTTGCTGTTAGCAATGCTTAGCCTGGGGCTTTCTGCTACCACAGCTGCAGTAACCAGAAAAAAAAAATCAAGGCAGGCAACTTAGTGATGCTCCCACCAAGAAATACAGAATTCAAAGAAGAGGAAATATGAGAGTGATGCTGCTGCTGCTGAGTTTTTCAAGTAATTATTTTCTGCAGACAAATAGCATAGCCTGTAAAATGGAGGGGAAACAACAGCTGCAAGTAATGACCCCTCTGATGGGGATATGGTGTGACTGGTATTCCTCTCCTTGGGAGCTATACAAAAATCCCAATTTCCTAATTTTCCAACCAAAATCCCAATATTTTGATATTTCCTTCTTAGATTAGAAATAGAAACAGAAGCAATCAACATGTTCTGGAGGGTTTATGGACAAATTTAAGTTTGGAAATTCTGAAATTGTTCCTGTCCTTCCAAAGCATCATTCAGCCACTGGACCCTCTCCCGTGCCAGAGGGCAGGGGGGCTTTGGGGGAGCTCCTGCTGCTCCCTGTGCTGCTGGAAGCCAGTGGGCAGTTTTTACAGGTCATGTTAAGATTTTGGTCCACTGAAGAAGAAAAAAAAGGAATAAAGTATTCCTTTCAATTGTAATTCTGGTGTTATATCCCCCCAGGATCCAGGTGGATGCAAATAAATGCATCCTCAACAAAACTCAAACTGCTTCAGGTGTATGAAGCAGGTGACATATTTCAATTCCAATCAAGTTTCCTCACTGAAAAAAAAAAAACACCCACACAAAACAAAACAACCACTGGGAATGTACATTTCCCATTACATAATCATTGTGGTGGGAAATTCTCGACCACCTCTAATTCTGAGTTACTTTTTAAATTGAAACGCTACTGGGGCTGTAGTCTACAACCTTGAAATAAGTTCTCACATGTGGAAAGGCGAACCAAAACTCCTTCTTTCTTTCTGCTCTGATAAAAATATACACTCTTTTAAGCCTGCTGTTTCTAGAAGCTGAGAAAAAGAAACACCTAAAAAGCAAGCCAAATATTCTACCTGCTGCTCTGACCATAAGAAAGAGAAAATCCCACAGTTTTGATGTTAATGTTGCTCAATGAACTGTCAAAGGGTATTCAGCAACTATCATGACAAGTATGGTATAAAAAGCATATAGTAGGATATAAAAAATAAACAGCGCATAAGTTTTGCTCTTTTTCGATTATTTCTGTTTAGCCAAAATCCTACAAAACGTAATAGCTCAGCATTACAGCACCTTCATCACAACCGTAAAGGACTTTTCTTTGTCAAGTGTTTGACTCCAAGTTAATCGATAGTGAAATGGCTCAAGCTATGTAATAGAGAGAGCACTGTGAATACAAGCTACACGTTGGTCCACCTAATATTTCGTGCAAGCTGACTTAATTAGGACAAATGCAGATGTTTCCACAGCAGTGGTCCTCACTTGGATGAGTTATAACAATGTACAAGACAAGCAAAGATGAGGATTGTCACATTTGCCTGTGTGTAAAAAGAGAAGGACAACTGAGGTTTGACCTCATTAGTCTTTTCTAGATTTTTCTTTAAGCTTGCTATCCAAGTCACCCACCTTGAATTAGCCAACTTAAGAAATCCTTTTTTGTTGTTTTTTTCTGCAATGAGGACAGAGCAGTAGCATATTTGTCTCACCTAAGCAACATATTTCCAGCTGCTTGACCATGATAATATATTACCTTATGTTAATTAGCCAGTGTTAGCAAACTTCTTGGGGGTGAGGAGGGGGAGAGAAGGATTAAGACAAAGAAGTCTTTCCCCCCAACAATGATAAAAAAAACCCAAAGACTTTTCCTCCTGTTTTTCTTACTGTCTTTTCTAGAAATCTCCAGTCCGGTGTCTGCAGAACTGAAAAATGTGCAGCAGATCAAGGAAGTGTCATACAATAACACTGGGGCTGATTCTCACGTAAACAAAAATCCCTTTGCATTGACTTTAAAGATACATTTTCTGCACTGCAAAAACACTTTAAGGTAACCTTTGTATGAAGCAATGTCAGGACTGTGGTGCTTAATTGATTAAGATGCTGGAGGGTCTGAAAAGAAAATGGTTATACTGTAAAAAGCACAGTTCCTTCAAGGTGTTAAAATCTAATGAGATTTTCCACTTGTTTGTGCACAGTTGGCTCAGGGCATCTTTTGTAAAGTCCTCCTCAGCTCTGCTGAGAAGCCAGAGAAGAAAAACACTTAAAGCTGCTTAGTTATTGTTTCTCGCTTTGAATGGCAAGCCCAATTATTAGGCTTTTCTGAAGTTCTGTGTGGCCATCGGATGTGGGTTTTTTTCCTCATTCAGACGTTCTGAACAAGCCAGCAGGATTCTGACCAAATTTATTGTCAACTGCTCTGTTGTTGGTGGCAATTCCTTACTTGGTACGTGCCTATGTTGGCTCTAGCAGTCACATCAGGTTCCTGTGTTGCTCCCAATTGATAAAAGACTGGGTTAACCTTTTTGAAAGCAAAAACCCCTCAGTAAATCCTTCCTCTCATCCCCTCTCAAACAAGCCCTGGTTTACTAAGGAAAAACAGCAGCTTCATTCTTGGTTTTTCATGCGCCTCATAAGAGGTGAAACAACTTACAAGTGAGAAGGGAAATGGACTCGAAAGGGAGAATAAATAATGAAGGGGGTGGAGAACTGGCAGCCTGCAGAAGAATAAAGTGTGGCAACAGTGACCAGAAGGTAAAAATCTGTTCCCTCCAGTATTCTTCATTTAAAATTTTACTCTCCTGATTAAAACTTTGTGAATAGTAATTATTATCACAAAGGCATTCATAGACAGATGTTTTAAAAAATGCTAATTCCTTCACAATTCAGAAAATATGCAGTTTGTGTGCCCCAGGGAATTTAATCTTTGAAGGCAGAAAAATGCATCAGACCCCACTTCCAACATAATGCGGTAAGTCAGTACTGGAAGCAGCACTTATTTTTTTCCTCTACTTGTTAAATATGGCAATGGAGAGAAAATCCTATTATTTACTGAAGACTATTGCTTTTGTATTGCATTTGTATTCATAAAAAACTATAGAGCATATCTAATTTCAAGTTACTTCATTAGTTTAGCATAAAACTGAAGCATCAGTATCTACAAATAATTCAAAAGGTACATCGTATTTTGCTTCCCCTCCTGGCCCCCAGAAAGGGAACATTTGTTCAAATGAGACGCACTTCTGGTTAGAAAGAAGAGCTTTCCTGATTGCCATTTGTTTGTGAAACACAACATGAGCTATTGTTTCTGTGAGGGTAATTGGGTGTGGAGCCTCTTCTATTTCACATCATGAGATACTACTAGAAATGATGAAACACTATAGATTCTAAAATGAGTATGGTCACTTAATTTTAAAGCAAAGCAATTACTGTTCTATTACCAGGTATTCTGAATCAATACCTTGTCTTGCAGCTTGCACTCACATCCAGAATAAATCTATAATATTACAAGTAGTCAGAGTTAAATAGCGACAGAGCAGAACAGATATTCAACAGGAGTCCTTGGGTAGAGTTTATACAGGTTATAGACTCAGATTGGCCAGCAGGGAAAGTGCAGGTTCTTGTTGGTCTTCCAGATGTCTCAAAATATCAAACTTCCCCAAGGACATACAGAAGTGATAGAGCTTCTGAAAACAATAAATTATCATTCTCACCCTATTTTTAAGAGCTAATTAGTCCTTTTGACATCAAAGGAACTAAGGAAGTGCAGAGTGCATTGGATTTGACCCCAGAGGCACACATGCATTTTTATACACAAGGTAACGTTTTATTCGTAATGATAAGCCTCATAGTTGACCTCATTACTGGTCAACTAACTGGTCAACAATTATTATGGTGTTGATTATTCTTTCTGTCTCTTTATTCTCTGTAATTCTTTGAATAAATACCATATACCTCTCATTTCTTGCTGACTGGGGAAAAGAAAAATCTCCCTCTCAAAAGGAAAAATCACAATATCGCTGTGTTTTAGTAATGAGCAAAATATTTAACATGAACAATTAGCAAAATATAAGTGGTCACTGCTACAAGTATTAAAAACAGAAAAATAGATGAGAGCGCTAGTTTTTTTCCCCAGCACAACACAGCACTTCACTTCTCAGCTTGCATTTGAATTTATCCCCCTTCTCAGTCATAACACTAAGGATTAAACAGATGATCTTGAGAGTGAATTTCTGACAACGGGAGACACGGAGAGCAGTCCCAGAGAGCTCAGGACTACATCACCCTGCCAGGGCAAAAAATTACAGCATCTAAGATGAATTAATCAATACTACAGCAAATTGGGTCCGAGTTTGGTTCCCCCGCTCCTCCTGCAAGCCATCAGCAAGGCAGAAGTTTGGGTCTTACAGGGAACAAAGTCCCAGCCCAGTTTTACTGGGGAAGGTCTGTTCTGTGCACACTCAGAGCATCACCTGCTGAGGAAGCGTGTCCAGCTCCTCCTTTCCTTACGTGACATAGCCAAGACTGCAGAAACAGAGCTGTGAGTTTTATTTATTCCTGCACAGCACCCTTTCCTGTTCTGGTCAGTAGTGCCTATGTAAGCACACAGAAAACAAAAAAAGAAATTATACATATTGCTAAGGATCCACCCTGAGCTGACCTACGTTGACATTATTTCATGTTATCTATCTAAAAAGCACATAACCATTACCAACACAACGAAAAAGGACATGGACACAGCTTATGGTGATACCTCCCGCATTCAGTTCTTTAAAAAGAAACTTACCATACGGGATGTTGGTTTAATCCTGAAGTTTGTCACTGTGACTGCTGGAAGAGTGACTTTCTGAACACTATTTTGACAGCACCGTTCTAGCCAACATCTTGAAACAAGATTATAGTGTGTACCCAAGTTGTCAGTAAGTACTAAATCAGTCTGTCAGCTTCTTAAACGTGTGACATTGTGTTTGGGTCCATCTTGTTCTAGAATACCTGATCAAGGGGAATAAAGCAATTCCCTCTCATCTGAATTCTGAGAGAACTTTGGAGAACTGCGGGCCACGAAGAAAAAACGACATTTTCATGATGATAGCCTCGTGTTGATGCAGTCACAGATTAACTCACCTCTTGAATATAGTAGGAAGCAAAAAATGGATCTAAAACCTGCATTTCTAGGAAGGTTCAAATGCTAGCGCATGAATATTAGCGGTGCTTGTGTCTATAGGGATTTTATAGAGTGGTTTTGAAACAATCTGTGCATCAGTAAATACTGCATTTTTCAATGAACACAGGAAGCCCGCAAAGCTTTTTGTGCAAAAAGCAAGGTTAAAACTCATTAGAGCTCACGTCAGGCATTTGATGGGCTTTACAAGCTGCCTTAGTGTCTTAAAGTGAAAAAAACAACCGGTAGAAATTGGTTTATATTTTTAAACGTCCTGGATTCTCCTTATAGCTAGGAAGTAAAATTGCCCCATGCCAGACATATATCCCCCTGGTAATTCTCCTCCTATTGTTTTAAAATTATGAGTTTTGACAAGAGTTATAAAGATTGCCATTAAAGTCTGCTCTTGAGAGCTGCAATGGTGTGCAGGGAAGAAAGTAAAAATAGTGAGGATCTGGGCTGTATTCACCTCTACCTTGGAGGGCAGAAGGAACAGCGATGGCAGGAATATTCCAGCCTTTTCCATCTCACAATCACATTGCAACTGTGCAGACCTGCATTGCCACCAGCCCTGGTCAAATCTCACAAAGAAACTCTGTTTATGGCTTTCTTTGGCAGTGAGAAGAAATAAGGGGCTCCTCTGGACAGTATTTGCTTTGAATGGAAGAGGGGGAAGGGATTTCCCCCTCCGCAGTTCTCCCATCCAGCGCTCAAGAGAGCTCAGACTTGCTGGTGTTCAAGGAATATGCATCTTCCCAAAATTTTTCTAATGGGCAAGTTGCTAGAAGAGGCAAATTTACTTGTAACAAGTTAAAATGGTTGTTGATAGGTGCTGACTTAGTGCTTTTTTTAAAATGCTTCTTTTAAAAATAAAACAGGAGAATAAATAAGTACATAATAAATAATAAGTAAACCTCAAGCTTCAGTTTATGAATACTAAACTAATCTACTGCAAAAACTTCTCTATAAAATACTAAAAAATTCAAGTGCAATGTATTTTTAAGGTCTTGGATTACTGTTTTCTATTAAGTGGAATGTACCGCTTAATTTGTGAGCTGTATCGCAGAGGACAAGCACTCTGGCTGGTCGTGCGGAGACACGGCGCAGAAGGCATGGCTGAAACCTTCCAACACCAAGAGTGGTCTGGAGATCAAAGGAGCCAAACGGGGACATCCTGGACTTCTGCAGTACCTCAAAAGAAAACCACCCAGGAGGAAACTCTGATTTTTACAGGTATACCAGTGTGACTGGCGTCCAAAGTAAAGCAGAATTATTGGGATTATAAGAAAAGGGGATCCAACCCAAAAGAGAAAATGAGAGAGGATTTTGTTGCTTGCTATTTTAAAAACTGACTCAACACTCTTGTGATCTCTTTGGTGAGGAAAGCTTTCTGTACTATAACTCCAGGCAAAATTATAACTGAAAACTTAAAATAAGTAGGATACAAACCAAACTCCCCAATATTCCTGCTGTGTTGAAAAAAGGAGGAGTGTAAACATGCCTGTACGCTATCTCTATAAATGAGTGCACTCTAACCTGGGGAGAAAGACCCCAAAATCCAAGCCAGGGACCTGCAAAGGACATTTTGTTGCAGCAAAACCCCAAAGTGGGGAGCATGGGGAGGGGTTTCTGGTTATTTTTATTCTGAAAATCAAGGAACTCATCTATATGATGAATCTTGTAACACCACGGGGTCTCATTACCACATGATAACCCTACACCTCATTGCTTATTATTGAATAAATAAGGGCAGCCAATCAATCCAGTGTTTATTTCTGTAATTAATGCAGAGCTCTCAGGATTAACAACAGATTTTAGCAGATTTTATTACCTTGGGGAAGGATAGAAGGAACCACCTCTGAACTGCCAGTTACTAGTGTAGTTTTCAGGGAAAACTGAGGTTTCCAGAATCCTTTTGGTATCCCAACCTGCTAGTTGTTCAACACACCAGGTAAAATCAGCAAAAAACGAGCATGGACCCAGATTCATTAACCAGATGCTCCTCAACAAGCTCTCCTCCACAGCAGCTGTGGAGCAGCACAGAGATGGCCAAACGTGGACACAGTGCCCAAGGAAGGAAACATCCGATTTTTGGGATGAGGACCAGCATTCAACAGGCATGCAGAGGCAGGAAGCAATGCCAGCACTCCTACGGACACGCTGGGGGTCAGCAGGAAAAAGAGCCACATTTTCCATACTCCTCGTGCTGCCTAAACTCTTCTTACCTGCCTGCAGAGAAGACCTAAGCATCTGCCTGATTTTTCCTTTCAGTCTTATTTTACTGCTCTTTCTGTTACAGAGAAGTCATATGTTTGCTCTCACATAAGTGATTTGCAAAGGGTAAAATATTCAGAGATTAAAGTCTGTGACCGAAAATTCCCGCTATACACAATCCCAAATTAAATTTTCCTTTTTAATTTTAAGAGCTGTCAAAAAACTACAAAAGAAAAAGAATATATACAGAATAATGTTTGATAGAAGAAAAAAAAAGAGAACAAGTAAAACATTATTGGTAAAGAAAAGCCAAAATATTAATAAAACATTTGCAGCTCCTCTTTGTTATTTCTAGTACTTTTATCTGTTTTAGCATATGAAAAAATCCTTGAATTTTAATTTGGAAGTTTGACTGAAATTTTTTTGTACTCAGCAGTGTCAGTACACAAACACATTTGTACCGTTTGCTTTGCAATGTACTTTGTTTAAATCCATGTAAAACTTTAAATTTGTTTCAAGGGAACTCTGGATGTGATCTAAATAATTGAGCAAGAGAATCTTGTTAAATATTTAGAAAATATATATCGGCATTTTGATATTTTACAGTACCACCCCATTAAAATTTATGGTAAGGAAGATTCTATTAAGCTGCTGAGAAACTAAGTACTAAATAATCCCTGGGGAGAAGAGGGGAGGGAATTGAAGTATCTCCTTGTAGCTAAGCCGTTTCCAGTGTTTTCAAGTAATCACCTCTGCAATCCCATATGCATTCAGAACAGTTGACACTGGTTATATGCAATCAAAATAATTTTATCTAAAAATTTTGCTCATATACCCAGACTTCTTGGGTCTGCAAACACAAAGAACTCTGCATATATACAGCGGCAACTGTTATTCCATCTATACATTTCCATCTTTTTCCTTCTAGACGGGTGGAAATGAAGAGCTCCAAGGCTTGGATTCACCCTGTACAGCTTCAATCATTGCTTCACCTGAATTAAGTCCTGTCTTGCATGGGTACGAGCGAAAAAAAACAGGCAAGATAGCTAAAGAGGAGGGATGGATTCGTGAAACAGAAGGCTTAGTCCCAGGTCGTGGGAGGGGTGGTAAAGAAAGAGGAAATCTCTGAAGACCCTCATGGTGGGGAGCAGATCTCATATTCGCTGAACAGAGAGCAGCACTGATGATTTAAACAGCTTTTGCATCCCCTCAATGATTTGAGAGTCAAAATGGAGAAGCCAAGCAAGACTTGTTCAGCAAGTCAAGCCAAGCTCTTCTGAGTTTGACTCCTAAACACAGGCAAATAATCAGCAGACTCTGATTCAGAGTTATTTGTGCCGAGGAGTCTGTCACAGTAACACCACAAAACACTGCACAAATACAGGAGCCCGCAAACATCACACATATGCAGATGTACTGAGCACAGTGATACATTCTGAGAAGAGAATTTCAGTCCCTTTTACTGATTATTCATAATAAAATAACATGAGCTTAAGAAAAGAGAAGCATATTGTACCACATTCCAGGAAAGTAACTGTTGCATGAATCATCATCAATGTTGCTGGTCAGAAAATAAGGAAAATAAATTGGGGCACTTCTGGCCTTTGCAGATTAACTGAGCAAACATAGTAGACACTTGTCCTGGGTTTTCTAGAGAGAGACACAGAATCTGCCAGACATCTAATACAAAGCTACCCTGTGCGGGAGCAAGGTGACTGATCACTACCAGTACAACTCTACCATCCAAAGCAGCCAAGCGGATGAGGCTTTTAACACAGCCTTGGAACTCTCAAATGATTTTTTTTTAAGTTTACACTCATATGGTTTCCTTGACGATTTTCTCTTAGGCTAGCAACAGCACTGACTCATTTTCTTAATTGCTTCTGTGATTCATTTGCTAAAAAATGTTGCAGGAGAGATGCTGCTTCAAGATGACAAGAACATCAAGATGCCTGAAAGATATGTTTTGCAACCCTGACAAGTGAGATCAAACAATAGTTTGTGTCAAACAGCATTAAACAGGTTTGGGAGGGTCACTCCCTGACTTTCAGTTTTTGACGTATTGCCTCCAATTGCTCAGTTTTCTCCTTGTTTGCACTCTGCTGTCATTAGAATGCTATGAAAAGTGTCTTTGTGACTACAGCTATTTAATTTCATTATTTTCTTTTCTACAGCTATTCCAGGCAAGCTGCTGGGACCACAATCCCTATAGAGCATCCAGCTAAATTCCAGACGTCATGGGGTTATTTATAATTTTATATAATGGGGTCAATTCAATGACAGAGTGAGAAGGGATGATTCAGATTCATCGATTTTACTGATCTGTATTTGGTGAATCTCGACTTCTGGCTCACCCATGAACTTGCCTGAATTACACTGTTTTAAATTAACTATAAAATTAGTAAAGAAAATCTGGTAAAACAGAAAATTACGAATTTAAAGCACATTAAGTGTCATTATGCATACAACACACAACAGTGTTTATGTTCCCAGATTAGTGACTGTGCAAGCACTTCCAACACAACAGCGATACTCGTTTCACAGGGGTATATCTGTGCCCCCAGAAGCACAGGTCTGTGACTTTAGGAGCTGCAAAAGGAGGGGAGCTAACACTTCCTTTCACAAAGAGCTTAAAACTAAATTTAAGACAAAACTCAAATAGAAAGTGCGTGCAATGAATGTGGGTTGCTTGGATAGTTTTGTGTAAGTGTATTAGGATGTTAGGTTGCTTAAATATACTCGTACAGACAGTTCACCGGGAAGAATAACACTCTTGCAGATATTGCCAAGAGAATGTTGCTCACCCACATAACCTTGAAATTCATTTTCTGGAAACATTAATCAATTAAAACCCAATCACAAAAGTGTTACAGGAATATAGAAACAAATGCTGGAAGGTTAGTGATTTTTTTTTTCCACTTCTAACACATATTCTAAAGGGAGTTTTTGCTGTGTTTTCTCACCTCTAAGAGAGAGCAAGTATCTAAACTATTAGGGGATCTGTTTGGCTGCACAGAAATGACACAGAATCCCTTTCAATAATTTGTGAGCAATTTGGCAGGAGTTACTGAGCCGTATGATTTAGAAGCCACCATTAAGCAGCCAGCACAGCAGGCTTGATGTACCCTGAGCTTTCACTTCAAGTTTTGAATCCAGCAGGTCACTGTACTCCCTTCACATGCTATTGTTATATATATATATGTGCATATATACATGTACATACACCAAAAAAATATACTTTTACATTTATTCCAATATACTTATTTATTCCTGTATCTTTAGTAAAAAGTAAAATGTGAAATCCTGTAGAACATTTAATACCCTTTGTTGAATTCATAAAAATACTGTTACTCTTTTGTTAGCGTTTTTGATAGATTTATCTCAATTAGCACGAGAAAAATAATCAAAAGAAAAACTTAAACATAACTTTTCATTTCTCATCGTGTTTGGCTAAATTTAAACATAATCCTCAGCACTCTCTCTGTTTTCTGAACTGCTATGTTCCTTATGAAACAGCAATAACACGTTTAAGGGAATATGTGCTTTAGAATATTTAATTTTTCTTCTAACTCAAAATACAGAAGCAGATTACAGCTGCACGCTAGGAGGCAATCACAATTTTCCCCAAAACTACCCTTTTATTGAATTTTGTTCTTGCTGTTTTCCTTGAGAGCTTTTTATGTTAAGATTTTAGCAGCTGAAAACATACATTTGCAGCTGGTCATCACTTCAGCTCTGACCCTGGCTGAGCTGAATTCAAACCTTAGCAATGAGCCACTTTGGTGTAATTTTGGCACCCCTAATTTCATATTGCCTGTAAAGTATTGTAATTTGCCAGAAGTGCCTAGTGGGTGGCAGGAAATTTGTGTTCGTTAATGTTCCACCTGATGCACTCATAAGGCTCTTCTTAGGAACACACAAAAGATGAAAATAACTAAATATCAAGGATAATATGATATATGAAAAGTAGGGGGGGGAAGAAAGTATACTACCTGACCAGAAAAACATACTTTTTAAAAATTATTTCAAGATATTAGTTTTCTGAAAAGTTATGGACTACATTCATTCTTCCACTAACGTAATCACTAGGTGTTTTTAACTTAAATTTTTGGCTTCCACCAGAATGTTTAAAAATGTCTTTATAGGAGCTTTAGAGAGAAAAAAAAATAAATAAAAGTCAGAGTGTATCATATTTTGCTACAGAGCAAGGAAGAAAACCTCTCTGGTCACATCTTTACTTACATGACTTCATGCCTGCAGCCCAGGCTTAGGAAGGTTGTGCTTGTTCATTAAACCCGGTGTTTCCCCGAGAGCAAGCTGTGCCACCCTTGTGTGCTCACTTCGTATGTCTTCAAAGCCCTTATGAAGAGGTGTGAGGTCTGAGATCCAGCACAGTTTTAACCTCCACTTACAGGTTTTTTCCCTCAGCAGAGCTTGGCAGACCAAGGCAGCAGGTATTTTAAACAATCATCTCAACTGTCCCCTTAGTTACACCCATTCTATAGTTGAAGCATATGTCTGGGTATGTATTGCACAAATTAAAAAAACTCAAAAATTTGTGCCAAAGGTAGTAGCTCTGGGAATCTACCGTTATACATATAACATTAGAACATGCTTCTGGATATATTGACAGTCCTCTGAAAAATGTGATTCACATCAAGCAGAAAAAAACACCAACTTTTGCACAGCCCTGTCTCTGGGAAAGCATCGTTGGCTGTCCCATCAACCCTCTGCACAACAGCTCCCCATCCCGACTTGTTCCCATCTGGTCCTGAGCTACAGCAGGAAAACATCAAAATCTGATAGTCCTAAAATCAAAATGGGTAACAGCCACAGGAGGAAAAAAAAAACTTTAAGAAACTGCAGAAAACATAAGATTCTGCGTTGTGTTTAATCATAACCAAGTCCCCGTGCATGCGCTGGTCCAAGGGATGTTCCCAAACTATTGCTCCATTAATTCCCGCTATCAACCTGCCTGATTCACCATTAAACACCGCAGCGCATAGCCTTAGACTACATTATCTCATTAAGAAAAATGGGCTTCTCTTACACTCGTCACAACTCCTGTGATAACTGAAGAGTGTTGCTGCTCGGCTGTTTGAGGCACAAGGGCTGTGGCTATGTACACCGGTAATGAGACTGGGATCCCACCTCAGCTTTGCCTCTGATAAAAGTTTCAAAAAGCAAGTCATTCTTGCAGGTTTATTCAATGCTTGCTAATTAGCTAGCCCAGTGCAATTAATCTTAGAATTAGAAACTAGTTGAGTGTTCATCTCTGTTTAATCAGATTATTAATAATACAAGTGGTGTTTTAATTATTCTCCCAGCGTACTCCTCCCTCTACACAAACAATGTTTTGACTTTCAAAACAGACTCATTAGGACCAAGTTATTTTCCCCAAAAATAAATTTTATGTCACCTTGTAAATTGCCTGCTCTGGCTAGTAAAATCCCTCAAATTTAATCAGTCTGGATTCTCCTAAATATTCTAGATCTCCTGCAGACTCCTTCAGACCCTCAGCAGATTTTCTTTGGGAAAACTAAGTCCTGGTGTGCAATGCAGTTACTTGATGGTATGTTTGAACACAGGCTTTCCACCCAAATTCAAATGGCTTGGTGCTCTACAGGAGAACCCAGAACATGGCAAATGCATCCATCAGCTGAATAAACGGCACTGAATTCAGAACAAAATACAATTAGAATAATCACATGCCCTTCTGTGGAAATGATCCACCTCTAAAACATACAGCAAGAGCAGCAGTCTTTGGCCTGAATAAGAGTGTCGCTCTGAGGACCTGACTCCAGTCGGGATTAACTGTTGGGGTCTGAGGAAGCCTCAAGGTGACACCAAGCTTGGGCAGAACATGGTCTAAGCTGAACCCACGCCTTGCTCACGTTACAGCCCAAAGTGCAGTAGAGCCCCGCACCCCATCACAGGCTGGGGAGTATCATGGTCACGTGCTAATGACCGACACATACTCATAAGAAAGTGAATAGAAACCTGAACACAGCAGAATTAATTATTTCTGCATAAAACATGAAGATGTTATACACCCTGTTGGCTCTTCAGCCAAATGCAGCAAGTTATTAGTGGCCATAAGAAACAGCATTTATTGTATGCAGCTTGTCTCCAAAGCTCTCAGCACAAAGATTTTTCTCCTCTATACTGTTTAAATATAGATGAGTGGTTTTTCAAAAATGGTAGAATTATTCAGTTCTTTGTTATTGATAAAATACTCACAAAGGTCGCAGATGCAGCACTTTATAGATGATAAATATTCCCAACAGGAAAATCCACTGACAAAAAAACTACTCTGACCTTTTATCCAGCACAAAATTACTTCCCAGGCACTAACAGCCCCATTTTGTTTAGTTGGTTTTTTGTTTGTTCTCCCATGAACTTCAAAGATGTCTTTTATTAGTCATTCCAGGAAAAAAAAATAAAAACAGAACCTCAGCAACATTGCTGGTAAAATTCAGCAAGAGACTTCAGATAATTCTTGCAGCAGAAAAGGAAGCAAAGCACTACGTGTGGAGAGAATCAGTGGAATCAGGCTGTCCTTCACGAGATTATTGCTTCATTAATTCTACCACCGATGCTCTTGTATTCTCTGCTGTGTAATCAAGATGTGTACCTACCCAAACTATTTCTCTGTATTCACAACATGCACCCCAAAAATACTTATGCAGCTACATATTATTTCCACAGGAAAAAAAAAAGGAAAAATGTAGTATTAAAACAAAATATTATTTTTAAGCCAAACTCAGAGCTTTTAAGGCTCTCAAAATGGCTGGAATTTCACAGTGGGTGAAGCTGCTGACAGCACTGGTTTGTTACACCATAGTGTCAGGTGTGCTGTATGTGTGGGATAGTTTATAATAAGAATTCGAAAGTTCTCAGAAGTGCTTTAAAATGGTAAGGATGCCATCTTTTGTACCAGATAAGCACCATCAGTAACCTTAAATTCAACCACACATGCTCTAAGACAGGGAAAATATTGTCACCACTAGCCAAGAAACACATGAAACTACATAAATTACTTTTCTTGTAGGTAGCAAGACTGCAGTGCTATGGTCCAGTATTCCAGGACGCTGTTTCCCATTATGAAACCTGGAAATACGTCATTAATAAAGACCTAATGCAAAGCCCAGGAGCCCAGACCAGATGACTTCACTCTGTGACCCTACAGCATCCACAGCTGGGAAACACGGCTCCCAGCACCCACTCCTAGGCAAGGAGAGGGGATTTGGAAGGAATAGTTCTCCAAGTGTCATTGTCCTTCCATCAACACAACAATCAACCACCAAGTGCTTGCTAAGCAGCAGAAGCATTCGATGGACACGGTGATGTTCTCCCATGAGAGGCTGACCCTGACACTTGGCCCCAGCGCCTGAAAGCCCAAAGGTTTCCCCCACAACAAGGCAGCATGTGGGTGTAATCCAGTTTCCAGCTCTCTGGCACTGGAGGAGAGCTCAGCTCTGGTTTCCCTCTTTGTTTCCTGCAGAACACAGGGAGTTGAGTCTTTTTCCTACTGATTGGGGCCCTAAGAGACTATAGCATCACAGGTGATAAACACCAAGGTGAAAAGGAGCCAGCAATGTCCCCAGAGGCATCAGAGCCCCCGACAGGGCTGCTTTGAATGCAGTGATTTTTGCTTACTCCATTACAGTGGAAACATCTTTTAATACATATCCTTTGGGTCCTATCTTCCCGTAACAGCTTTATCTCTTTAACAGAATTAAGTGCTCAGTCCTCCTAAGCAATTGCATACAAATTAAAAAGACCTAATAATCATTATTTTTGACTGACTGGCAAGGGTTATATAGCTGATTTATTCATTATGAGTTACAGCTTGCATAGGTCTTCACTATAAATACTGGTTCCATGCAGTCATTTGTGATATAAATACATTATTTAAATGGACTCAGTCTCATACCAAACCCTCTACTCACACATGTCCATCACTTGCATTGCTTTGCTGGCTGTAACTAGCCCATGCATGAATAAGAGAATACAGATCCAGACTTTTTCATGTTTTATTTACACAGACTTGTGGTTATTTGATGTTAAAAGTCTTGTTGACACGTTTCTTTATAGCTATTCTATTTATAATTTATTTGTATAAAGGATGTTGTTATAGCACCCTCTTATTCCAGGAAAAGCTTATGGAGTGTTGGGATCACTGTCACTGAAAGCAGTGGATTACGTGGGTTCTCCACGTGTGAATTCCCTCCCCAGCAGTGTGCAGATCCACTTAGAAGGCATTTATGGATTCAAGCTTCACTTTGAATTCTACCCTTGAAGAACAGCAATGCAAAGCAACACACAAAAAAAAAAAAGCTGGATAGAAACTGATAAAATTAAACCTTAGAGAAATCTGAGCCCGCAGAGAGCACTCCAAACCCACTGGATTGAGGAACAGAAATGAGCAGAGTCGGCTAGGGCAGAAAGCTTCCTTTCATCTCTCATCTGTGTTCACTCCAGGTGGCTATAATGAGATTTTCTAGTGACACTGCAGGGTAATATATATTGGCATAACCCAACTTTTATAAGATGAGTCCTATCAGAAGCCCCTAAATATAGATATAGATACTACATATTTAAGGACAAGAGGGTTTGGACCCAACGTGAGAAGGAGCTGCTGGTGAGTTCCCACTCCCCAGACGCCTGCCTGGGGTTGGAGTCAGAGCTGTGCATCGCGTGACTCGCACCACTAACAGAGGCTCCTGGGGGATCAGCACATGTCGATTCTGCCATCCGCCCCTGCTGTGCCCAGTGCCGATGCTGGAAACACAGCAGCTCTGAGCGGGTTTGCACCAGGCAATGGCACTGAAAACTGGCTGTGCTCTAGCTCTCTTGCTGCACTAACACATCTGGTCTCTCGAGATTATTGCAAATAATAAGAGGATATGCCTCAAAATTATCTAGAGATAAAATGGTCAAACAGCACATATGGGATCCTAGAAATCCAAGCCTGTTGTGGAGTGGCTCACTCAATATACATGACAGCAGCTTGCCTTACTCAATGGTCTGAGAGGAAGAGTACCGAGACAGCACAGAAATTATACCCCTTTATACGATAGGTGTGTTCCTTACGATGGGGGAGAACACGTTTGTGCTGGAGCCTGAAACTTCAGTGCGGTCCAGCCCAGAGCTATGCTTCCAGTGTCAGTGCATAGACCGCAGGAAGGATTGTGGCAGCGGTGGGGACAGGGCACCAGGGTCTGCACGCACACCGCAGCAAAACATGAGAACACCTCCAGGACAACCAAGAGTGACGCTGGTACAGCTCCTTTGCAAGGTAACTTTCTTGTCAGATGTGTGGAGCAGCAGATGACCATTTAACATTGTCCGCACCTGCAGAGTCCCTGCAGCAGCTGGTGCCCGACCAGCCCCCCTCAGGCACCTGGGAAAGGTGGATGGGAGCGAGGCTGCGAGGAACAGCCAAAGCAAAGGTGCTCCAAGTTTGTCGATAGATTTAATAACAGATTCTAGCCACAAGCAAAGCATGGCAGCCATACAATAAAACTGAAGGAGTTTGCACAGTTCCAGTTTTACCCGATTCACTTTTCTGCATACAAGGTTTCTGGATCCAGCCTCCCGATGCCAGACGGTGCCATCTCATACCCCTCTGAACACCCGTCTGCACCCATCACTGAAATAATGAAAAGCGAAGCTACCGCTTTTTTCAAAGCATCAAGATTAGGAAACTTGCAGCCAGGTTTTTGTAAGCTGAACATGTCTGAGCTGAAAAGATGAAGGAGGGGGATGTACTCGTTTTGCAAATTGTTCGGAGGGTAGTCGTTAGCGCTGCCTGCAAAGACAATCCTACTGCCAACAGCAACCGGTCTGTATGCAAATACTGTCTTGTCTTCCCATCGCAACCGGGGAGCCAAACTTTTGGAGCCCTTAGCCAGGGAAGCAGTCATAATAAGCACAATCATAACAAGTTCAAATATAATTGGAAGCGACGGTACAATAGCCTTAGATGAGGAATCAGCGCTTTCGAAAATGCCCACGGAAATAAAATGTATCTATCTCTGTATATTTTATTGAAGTCTGATTCAAAGTGCAATGTTGGTGGTTTAACACGAACGTAACACATTTTTATAATCCTTATCAAATGTTCAGTCACTAGATCAGCATAAAGCACAGCTTATTAAAATGGATAAGAGGGGATTATGCGATTCACTTTGTCAAGGAAAAAAAGAAGTATTTAAAATACAGAGATCCTTTAATCTGTTGCTCAGAAAGCACTGCACACGTTGCCGATGGAACAATGTGTGGGCATCCAACTTTTAATCACATGGGTCCTGACAGAATAGTAAAATGATTCTTCCTAGCACACAGGATAAGCTTTTAACAATATAATCCTGATTGCACGTCAGACTTTGATTTTGGTTTGGTGACTGACATAAGTACTTTACTACACTTTGCGAGTTATAATAACAAGGCTGAAATTTCAGAGTCTAAACACTCATTCTGAAGTTTTGGATATGCATTTTGTGCATATCTAGTGTTTTCTAACAAGGAGTTTTATGTGCTGAGCTGAGATTTAGCATGCAAATCAAGCAGAAAGCTTAAGCACTCACAATTCAAGACTATTTTAAATTTTTCAGCAAAACCAGATCCCAAATGAAGACACCTCTGATGCAAGAAGCAGAATATTAACCAAGACCTAAACTAAGCTTTCAACAAAATATTATTTTTTAGTCACAGTTAATATCATCGACTTGATTTACTGAAAGACAGCATTATAACCTTAAAAATAGTAGTCAGATGTTAGCTTTCTTCAGCTGTGCTATCTAAAAATATAGGCAAGATGAGTTGTTTCATTAGGGAGCATTCTTCTTATCAGCACAAAAACGCCAGTGTTGGGGCAGACACATGTGCTTGAACACCTCCCACCCCTGCTCCATGTCCGGTATGGGAGGTGAATGTGCCGCACATGCCCTGATCTGTAGTTAAAATGCTTAGCAATACGGGTGTGTAGGTGAACCATCTTTACCTCTAAACACTTAAGTTCAGATGAAGACAAAGTTGGAGGACGTTACGACCCTCAGGTTTCTCCCAGACCCTGTTACCTGTCCTCTCAGAGGACAATGGACCACTATGAACAATAACAGCGAGCCTGAAGAAGTCAACAGAAATACAGATACCCAAATATCTCTAAAGGTTTGTGCCCACAATGCACACACATATTGCCACAGGGAACACGGCTAGATGATGCATAAGCTGGTGTCCTGTAGTTCAACCACTGTTTGTTTTAAGACAAGTTTTCCTTAAAGAAGTCTTGCATCCAGGAACCTTCCTGGTGACTCACTGCCACCATTAATTATTGGACCCAGGCAGAAGACAACGGTGCAATGACTACATAGGTACAAGGTATGTAAGATACGAAGCTGTGGTGATGCACCCATCAGATGTTGGGCACCTTCTCTGGAACTTGGCTGATTTTTTCCACAGGAAAATATGGACTTGGTTTCTTGTTTATCTCCATATACCGATTTATTTCTGTGTACATAAACCCACATGCACACACATACTCCGAGTGTCAATTAAGCGAACCTGATGTATTTTGGCTGTATTTTGACTGCTAACAGTTCCTACAGACTAAAAATAATGAACATTGGTTTATGTGAAAAAAAAAAAAAAAATCAAATGGGTAAGGCACAACCCACCAACCAAAACTAGAATTCAGACCTTGATCTGAGTAGTTCTGGTTCTTTCTGTACAGCGATGAGTTCTGATCTGACTTTCAAGCATCCTTCAACAGAAGTTTATATTTTCCAAATGAGGGGGAGGGCAGGGTGCAGCAGTGGTTTTACCAAAATTACAAGGAAAGACAGAAAGAAGCTGAGGACACTAGGGTAAAGAAAATACAAGAACCTGGGGATATTTATGCATAAGGGAAGTATTGCTACTTGTACATGCCCGTGCTTTCTCATTGGCTCTGAAAACGAGCTGGTGTTCTCAGCATTAGAGTTGCGCTTAAATACCCTTGTCTTGTGACTAGGAGCAACTTAGAAGAAAGTGTTTTCAATTCACATCATTTAGATAGGAATTAAAAAATAAATACCGTGAGTCCTAACAAAATTATGTCTTCCATATAATGTGGTCATAGCAACATCTTATCATTATAAGGATTCAGTTTTGTATGAAATCCAGAAAAACAGGTTAATTTCTTGTGCTGAATTTTTCTTTCTCGAGATCCATTTCTGTGGATGGAAGTGATATGCTGTCATCAGAACCCTCACAGTGGTGCTCTGCACAAGCCCAAGGGCAGAATGAACATGAGAAAGTCTTGGGTGAAACCAAGTGCTCCAATGAAATGTCACCTGTGACCATAAGGTTACGTAAACATAAAAGGAATCTGCATTTCCAGCTAGAAAGTTCTGCCAGAAATAAGAATGTCTGGAATGAAGGTGACTGGCACAGATGACTTCTTTGATCAGACAAGAGATGTAGAGTAACCTTGATGTATTTTGACCTTTCAGTATTGGAGGACTGATGTAACGTGTGCCCAAATACAAATTCAATCTTACTCATAGTCTCTTTAGGTACACTACAATTTGAACTTTAACTGCGCTTTCATCCTTTTTCTTTAGCACTAAAGCTAATTAAGTACCTTTTACCTCTTCCCTCTAGGAAGAGGAGAATACACTTCCACAACTTGAATCACTGCAGGATAGAGAACGAAGTGAAACAAGTACTTTCCACAGTCTCTACAGTCATTCATCACACGTGTTTTTGGAACATAAGCTTTTTCGTACACCGCTCAGCAGAATTTAATAGTTTCACTTTTGCCCTGTTCCTTGCGTGAAGACAGCCAATATGAAGAACGCTGAGCCAGCCAAGCCTGTCATCAGGTACATCAACTTTACCTTTTAATCTTCAAAGAGTTAATTCTTCAGGTGAAACATTAAACAACATTTCGACTTCCATTGATAAATTAAATTAGCATAGGGCTATTTTATTCTTAAATATTGATTTTAAAAAGAGAATGCATGAATTTCTTGATAGACAGACTAGAACATCAATCATGCAATTTACTCTGACATTGAGTGAGATACAATAAAAAAAAACCTGGGAATTTCTGAAGGTGGCAACTTGTTGATTAAAGCAAAAAATACACCACATTATATGCACAAAGCAGTGGGCAACTTACCTCAAATCACTGCTGTTCTCATTATGAGCCAAAAGTGATAGCCAGTGACCAAAGCAGCGTATGAGGTCATGAGCTAGATTAAATTAGTGAATGTTACTATTTAGTGTTAACATAAGCCATGGTGGGAATTTTAAACTACTGGTATTTTAAGTGGAAAACACATATTATGGTAAAGTTAAGAAAATTCAAATATTTCAGAAGAGGGTTTAATCATTATTTTGAGAAAAAAGTGAAGATCGGAAATAAAAAAACAACTCAAATCTACAGTTTCCAACAACTGATATTCTTTTGAGAGATCAGCACACACTTCCTAGGTCCTCCATAACCTTGCCATAATTTTGGTTTTGTAAGTTTTATTCATTTCAAGAGGCAGTATCAGCCACATAATTATTGTTGTAATTCATTCCTTATGTTGCTGTGGATTAAACAGTAACTTATCTGTAGTAATTATGCAATCGGCTGTAACTAACTGAAATATGAACACTGCCGGTTTGTCCCACTGTGTTTCAGATCTGCTACATAACTGTTAATGTTCACAACAGCGCAGTAATTGAATTACAGAACATTAGCCACATGATTATAATCATAAACTGCTATCAAATCGAAGACTGAAGTAAGACTCCAAACTCTGAAGTGATGAACTTCATACCCAACTATATCTATCCTGTTCTTTAGACTGACTTGTTCCATCACTGTCACAGTCCTAACTTCTTTCACCTGTAAAACTTCAACACACACAACCACCCTTATCTTCTACTGGAGTTGTTCCATAGTTCCAAACTTCCACATAGATCCTCCAGGTTGCTAAACCGGCCAAGTTTCAACCCTGCAAAAGCATAATGTATGTATTTGAATGAGCCTACCTTCTCAAGAAACATTGAGCAGATGCCTATAGGGTTTTCAGACTAGAGTCTTCCTCACACATCTGGTGGGATCCATCTGATCCAACAGCAGCTGTCTGTAGGTTGGACGCCCAGTCTAAGCCAGATGCAGAGTTTCCATTGTGAAGAGAACAAGGCATTTTCAGGGAAGAATTCATCACAAAGGAAAGTGTTTGAGATCCTCACATGGATCCTCCCTGGAAATGTTTCTGTTGAGGAGCTTGGATTAAATCCCCATCTTTCTGACCACTTGGGGTATGCAAAAGTGTCAGCATCATTTTTGTCCCATAGTATCAGTGAACAAAGGTAAGTATTTTCTATAGTTTCTCAGATTTGCTATAATTCAAATATAAAGTCTCCAAATCCAAAGAGACTGTCAACTTTGATTCCGAGGACATCATAGTTTCATCCCAAATAATCATTTTTGTCGCTGTTTTTAATTGGGAAGATTTTACCACCGAGTTTTAAACTTTAAATGGGATATTATTCTCATTAATCACTTGTTGCATGTTTTTTTTTGAAAGATGGCCAAACTGCCATGCATCAGAAGAACATGACTGAGAGCATAATTGAGATTGAGATAATTAGTGCCTAAAAGAGTTTTATGGTGATTTATCCAGAATCCTTACACTATCAGAAAGACATGAAGTCACACGTAAAGGCCAAGGTGTATCAATCTGGAAAGTGTGAACTCTTCACCCACTGGGGGTCCCACATCTGGCACCTCTGCATTGTTCTTCCGCCACCACACAGCTTTCATGAGCTCTTTTAATGTCTGAAGCTGCAGATCATTTGTGGTGAATAAAGCCCTAACGGATTATTCATTGTTAATTAAATAACCTGATTCTGTCCACTGAATCTAATGCATTAAAGTATTTAATGTTTGTTTGGTAAACTGTTTTGCTAAATGCTCCTTTGACTTTTATTGGTAATAAACATTAAGCATTTATGGCCTGTGAAAGCGGTTTCACATCTAGCTTATGCTGTTACTATTTACAGTTTGTTAATGAAATACCATTAACTTGCTCCAAACTGCAAGTTGTTTTTGTTCTACTCCTTAACTTTTATTATATAGTATATAGAGTAAGTCAATGAAAATCAGATGAGCTATAAGCAACAAAGGTACTTGTTAAAAAAACTTTCATTGTCAAAGCAAAACATGTTTTTCTCAAGTATATAAAGCTCCAACTAGTATTTTTCCTTTTATTCCTGCTTTTGCTATGCTTGCACAGACATTTATTTGCAACTGCCCATTCCCAGCCTGCAGGTGGGACACTGCTTCTGTGAGGTCCTGGGAAACGGGCACTTGAGATGTCTGTGCAAAGCCAAGCTCAGTTTGTATCAAAACCTTTTCTACACATGATAGTGGCTTTGCACAACTACCGCTCTCTGGCATTAGCAGCTAAAACACGCATGCTTAAAAATAAGAACCAATTCATTTTTTTTCCTATAGAAAAATATGCACATGCTCCCCTTTCTCTACACTAACACAGTGCAACTGGATTGCTCTTGAAATTTCACAACTGCCTGTGCATGCGCATGATTGGTGTTGCTGCACAGAACAAGTGATGCATTTTATCTGCAGGGGTAGAAAACACAGGGTTCTGCCAATTTACCAGCCTCCTGCCTGTCCAGTGTAGCAGCAAACAGCTGGAGCGAGCCCAAGTCCCTGCCAAAGGAGATGGTGCATGCTGTATGTACAGGGAGAAACAAAACGAGAGATTGGGGAGAAACAAACGGAGATTGTGGTTTTCAAGATAGTTCCTTTGCTTTTGCATTTGTGCTTTTCAAGATAGTTCTTTTGCATTTGTTTCCAAGTGGTTTTCTTCGAATGTGAGACATGCATCACAAACGTACTTATTGAATATAACGTGTAATCATCCCTTCCACTTATCTGCTGGGCCAGTGTTCACAGGGAGGGACACACCGCTTGGCATTTGTATATTCACTTTGCAATGCACACTTGAAAAGTAAAAAGAGAGAGGATGGCTTGGTCATTCTGATACATTTGATTTCTGTAACAAAACCATTATTGTGACAATGCTGTTTCATCTAATAGTTGGAGTGATTTATTATTCTCCTTAGGAGATGTCTAATTTCGATTTAAAAAATTAATTTAATGAGATGGCACCATTCCAGCTGTTGTGTGCTAAAGAATGACAACACATCTATCAAGCAATGAATAATATACAGGTTTGCAAGAGGTGACATCTAAGGTGGGTCCCAGGTACAGATTTAGCTGTGGATAAGGGCAATACCCACCTAATGAGGTACCCCTGAGGTGCCGGGCAGGGTTCAGAAGGATTTCATCTCAGACCAGCACTGCTGCTGACACCAGCAGAGACACAGGTGCTTGGGTCACTGTGCAGCCAGGCCCCCCCACACTTCTGAAAGAAACAGAAACCTGCAAACTTTGGCCCCATCTTTACTTTGTGTTCCTCTCCCATAGGGATAAAACCAACCCCCCGCAGTGGAAAGCAGGAATAAGCCGGGAGAGAGCTGACAATCAAGAGCAAGGGAGCTAGCAAGCAGGTACGGGGTTATACCCGTGTCCAGAACGTGCTGCCAAAGGCACTGTTGGCCCTGCTCAGGCCAGGTCTCAGGATGGTGGAAATGGGTTGATGCAAATAAAATCTCTGCACTGAGGAGACAACGGGACAGAGCCCCTGGGAAGGCAGAGTCCAGGATTTCAGAGGGAGGGGCATCCTTCGGCTGCCTTTTGGGTGGCTTCACTGGAGTTTCCAGGTTTCCACATTTGCATCATTGCTGTTGGGTACCGCTCAAGGGTGAGCTGTACAATCCCCCTCTTGGCTGATTTACTGAGCTGTGATTTTCTTTTTTTTTTTTTCTT
>WKFP01014255.1:0-12563 GCA_011057875.1 Pterocles orientalis
ACAGTGCTGGCTCATGGCCATCCTGCTGTCCACCAGGACCCCCAGGTCTCTCTCCCCTACACTACTCTCCAACAGGTCAGTACCCAACTTATACTGGAACCTGGTGTTGTTCTTGCCCAGATGCAAGACTCTACACTTGCTCTTGTTAAATTGCATTAAATTTTTCCCCACCCAAATCTCCAGCAAATGTTCTGTCTTTTCCCCCCTCTCCATTACATCATATTTACAGTTCCATGATAACATTTTTTCAGAATAATTCCATCTAATATTTGTAAATTTGTCTTTTATTCAGGGAACTGATGTTAATAACACTCAGTCCTCTAAATGCAGAAATAAAATGTCACAAAATCAAGTACTTGATTAATTTATACTCAGCAAAAGCATTTAAAAGTCCTGCATTAAGCTGGCAGTTATAGTCCTTTCTGAAATAAATGATTGTCAGCAGATATTTGTCATTTACATGTTAAGATGATTGAACAGTCTAATGTATGTGTGGTCCTTTCCCCTCTCAATACTTGGTCTAGTCCTACAGTCTTGTCTCTGTTACCTCTTTCCTTGCTCTTCAGAATCAGTGCTGGAAATTTTTGACTGGGAATTTTCCTCACTGTGTTTCAGTCCACCTGTTTTACTAGAGAGAGTTAGTATTCATTACGATAATAGCAATAATTTACTTGAGTATCTTTTCAGAACTAAATGTATCAAACAGAAGTAGAGTTATACACAAGACAGCGGCTGCCACTCTTGGTTTTTCTGAAAGGTGCAGAAAGTTTTCTGCTGGACTCTGATAGATTTATTTCGTTATATTCGATTTTAAAGCAACTTGCTTTTCAATATTACTTAACAGTGTACTCAATCACAGAAATATAACTTTCTAATAAATCTCTTGAATGCTCAAATAATATTCTTATTTTCAATTTGTGTATCATAGATAATTGTATACAGCTGCCAATCAAGGAATGGTGTAGAAAATGATTGACAGTAGTCCTGATTATTTAAGGGTTTCACACAATTCCCAGTACATCAACTCTCTGCCCTCCATAGCATTTCTGAGGGGGGTAGTGGATAAGAACTGTTGCTGCACATTTCTTTGGTCAAGAACTGAGGATAATTCAGCTTTGTTTAGAATTTGAAACGGTATCTCCTGATTTGTAGCAAAACTGTGTGGCTCTGGAGTTATTTTGGGTTTACAATTTTATGGTTATTTATTTTTTTTACACAGATTATAAATATTCAGGAATAATCAAGCATATGCTAGAAGAAAAAGTAGATACTTACACCATATTTGCTATTTTGTTTCTAATACCAAATTAGCAGTCGATGAGATGGAGTACTTGGATATTTGAAGTGAAACTGAAATTTTTGAAACTGTTCAGGCTTTTGGAAACATTAATATCTACAGTTCCCTCTTGTCTCTCCAAAGCAGAACAGCTTTGGCATCAGTAGTTACACTCCTTCACCCCCAATGCCTGTTTGCATATGGCTTTGAAGAACATTTAAGGTGATTCCAGTGAAATGTGAGACATGTTCAGAAATATCCTCACCCACCTACATATGTGATCACACAAACCAAGAATTATTTCAATTTATTAAATAAATTTTGGTCTTTGGCATAATTATACTTCAAAATAAGAAACACATGAAAGACCAGGGTAAAATATCTTCACATGTGAAGTAGAACACCAATGAAGAGTTATTTTCATTAGCTTTAAAAACTGGCTACTGTAAGACATGTTTATATGTACCATATGGACTTGGGATAAATCTTGTTAGTGTTTTTTGCCCTTACTCTTACCAACAAAAGGAAAAAAAATCTGTGATACTATATGTGTAAGCTAATTAAGTATATTCAAATCCTTCACTCATGTTATTGTTATCATGACATGGAAACAGGATTCATAATATGGATCACTATCAAGAATGAACAGGCATGAAGGAATTTGTTCCTTTATCTGATCATACAAGTTGGGACAAGCTAAGCAGAGCATCACTAAACTGAATGGCAGTTATAACCATTGATGGGGATAAGGAGAACATGAGAAGTTTAAATAGTATATGATACAATTAAAAGTAAAAGCAACATATGGTTTTGGAAAATGTGAGCAAAAAGTCAAGTTGGAGCCTAATTTGGAAAACAACTGAAAGGTTTTGGAATCTTTGTGTCTGTTGATTTATCGGAAATAGGTTTCCAACTTGCTTTGAAGCTTTCAGAAGTCAGGTTTTCACAGTCATCTTAATGTGCAATGTGGTGCAGTAGAACAGATGCTCTGTTTCAGTGTCCTAAGGCTCAGCATATGGGACTCATGGCTTACTGAATTAACATAACCAGTTGTCAGCTTGTGAAGTGTTTTTCGGGGCCTTCTGATGTGATTTGGGAAGATAGATATGTTGTAACTGAGATACAGAGCTACTTTTATACTTGGGAGTCTAGGTCTAAATAAAAGTAGATCTAATCTAAATAAAAGTATCTACAGGATCTGTATTTCGAGAAGGAGACTTTGATCTTTACTGAAATTAAAGTTTGTATTAATAGTATGTCATAATTTACACATTCTATAAAAATATGCAGGTGTATTGGCATAACTTGGAAATGGAATTTGTTAAGGTTTGGGGTTTTTTTTAAATTACTGTCAGTAGTTGACAAGCAAATGTAGAATAACTACAGATTCATGATACTGTTCCGTACTAGGTTAAGTTACGTAGGACTTGGTGCTAAGACGTGCCTATATGACTTGTACCTGATCATTGAATCAGGTACAGAAGTTACCAGCAGGTTTCTTTCTGTAGTGAGGTTGTCCTCCTGCCCTTCACAATAACTCTCTGCTAATATTGGATCTTTTCTTGCTCTTGTTCCTGACTTCCCTTTTATAACTGTTCTGAATGCTAGTGCCATGAGAGTGAAGTGTCTGAAACTTTGATTACTCGATAGGTTTTGTTGGAATTGAGCAGCGCTAGAGTATGTGCTCAAAGAAATATACAGCATTTATTATTGCCAATGACTGCTCAGTTATAAATTTACTGAAGAAGAGAGTGAACATTGTCATTGTGCTTTCAGTGTTACAAATTTTTTAATCTGCTGTCTGAATGTCTTTATTTTTCATTTTCGTTTTCCTACCACAATGAAAGAGATTAAATCTTAATCACAATTTAAAAAAAGAAGTTGATTCAGCAGCAGTCTAGGTGTTTGTTTGGTTTTTCTTAATCACACTGTTTATTTTATACTCTTAATTTGATACTGAATCTGTATATCTAATGAACTCTGAGCATTTTGATTCCCATAGTAGAGACCCTGTGTTCCTCTAAATGTATCACTTCTACTTGTAAATACTTTTTCTTTTCTGCCTTGCATTGTCCTGCATTTTATTTTTGTTTTTTAAGGAAGCTAGGGAAAATGACAATGCAAATAGAACACTGTGCTTTGCAGATGAACAGTGTATCAGGAAATGACATCAGCCACAGGACCCTGGACTGCTCCTTCTTCTTCTACCTTACTTCCGTACTATTCATTGACTTTATTGCTTTACTTCATACTACTCATGGAGCTGTGAGAGAAGTAGATGGAAAGATGATGCAGGTTTTTCTTTAAAGTCTTTCTACCCATCAAAGACATCATGAAGGTGTAGCATTGCAAACTTCTTGTTTCCTGATACTTCTTTCATCTTACTCTGTCTTTCTTAATGTGGTTTTAGAAGAAATGTATTTATTTATTTATCTATTTATTTATTTATTAATTTTCCAGACAAATACAATGCTTATAGAGTCAAGCATCACCACCACAGCATCCTCTCTCTCTGGTACTTTGGCAGTCTCTGTAATAACCAAAGCAGATTAAAAACAGAATCAGAAAGAAAAAATGACGAAACATTTGGTTGTTGAAACCAGAATGCTCTGTAGAAACATGGCAGTTCTGATGACCAAATTTGGAAAGGTTTTCCAGACTGAGCATACGAAGATGGGAGGCCCTTTCATGTTCTTTCTTGGAAGGCATGAGACAACGCTGTAGCTTCTGTTCTGCTTGGTGGGAAAAGGAATTTGAAACTGACTCTGATAACTTCCCTTTGAGAAAAGTGAAAATATGTCTCAGTTTTATACTGGTGAAAGTTGAGAACAACTGTCAAAATCTTGCTGTTTTTCATTAAATAAAGTTCATTTTTTTAAGTCCTACAGATAACACTGATTTTGAAAACAAGAATGATTATCAGTGATAGAATCTCCCAGTTGCTCTCCTGTCTTCCACTTTATGCTGATCTTGGAAATACGAGAAAATCAGTGGATTTGGGGGTAGAGTGTGGGGACTGTCAGAAATTCTGCATTGGCACCACAGCAGCTGAAAGAGAGTGGGAGAGTAAGATATTCTGGGATTTGGAAAAATTTCTTAGGAGGCCGAATTCTCTCTAGGAGCTGGCGGGCGGACACAGATGGATGTCTGATGAAGGAAATATAGTCCTTACATTTATTTAGATTAAGCTGGCTATCAGGATCACCAGATCACAATGGTGGCTTGCATGAGACCTCCCTCTCTCTTACTGAGTCTGTTCCGTGAGGAGATAAAGCCTAGAGCCACAGTTTCCAAGAATCTGGTTCTACAGGGTTCTGTAAATGTTTATTAATTTCAGTAATATTATTTTAATTTTAATTACATGACCATTTAAAAAGAAACCTTCTCTCCTAATTTAGGTGTGTCTGGTTGCAGTTTGCTTGCCTTTGGTTTTATATTGGTTTAAACCATTGCCTCCAATTTCATTTCAGCCTAAGTCTGGTGCGAACAAAACCTCCCACTTTATATAGTAAGCTCTTTTGATCAGGGAGCTGTTTTCATCCTAGTGTCTACATCAGGAGTTAATTGTCCTAGTCACCCTTTATAATCAATATAATCAATATAGTGTGTTTTCAGATGAAAGTAAATCTAAATAAAGTAGCATGAGCTGTGTATCCAGCAATGCCTCTTGCTCCTTATTAAGGTAAAGGAAGGCTAGCACGCTAGTTCAGATGAAGTTAGAATTAAGTAAGGTGAATCCTGCCAGAACTGTTAGCTGGTTATTTTGTGTAGTGTTGTACATGTTTGTCCTGCACATTGAATGGCTGGTTCTGACACAGGCTCCTACAAGTGATCAAGCAGAGGGCGTTTGTCCCTTTTGTGCAAAAGAAATCAAGTGAAAGGGCAGAAGGCATCAAAATGACCATGGCTTGTGTCCTTAGACAAGCTCAGTAGATAACATTCAGCTGCCATTTACAGAATTAAATAATTGTTTCCTGTCCAGAGAAATAACTCATTAATTAGGTTTTCTGTGTCTAATTCAATCCAAGACTTGTAGGAAACATCAATCTAAGATCTAAGCACATGGAATTTGCAAGATGTTGACACAAAACTCTGGGGCTTTGTTGACAGTGATATTTCCACTGTTGCCTTTTTGTGAGAGCTAAAAGACATCCTGAGGTGCCAGAGAGCTTCTGTTTCAGGCACAGAGGAGCATCTGTCTTCTCACCTCCATAAAGGGCGTTGCAGGTCTGACATGTGTTGCAGGCTCGCTTGGCCATGTTTCACAATCGAGTTAGGTACAGCTGCTAGTGGGTAGTTGGAGATCCAGATACTCCCTTGGTACTGAGGAGGAAGTATATTCATCTGTGGTCTCCTACAGCCAATGAGGTGATTTGCTTCTAACCAAACTGAGATTTAAGCAACAAAACCTAAGATAATGTCTGTCCAGCATCCATAATAACAGTGCATCAGAACCATCATATAACACGTAATCCTGCAAATATTTGGGTGCAGGCTTTCGTTTTAAGCATGAGCTGTACCAGAGGTGAAAGTATTGCCTACTGTGTACTTGGAAGATCTAAGATGCAGTAGCAGAATTATGAAATATGGAGAAAGCTTATGGTTAAAATGAAAACTTTCATAGGGAAGTAATCTTTGTACCAGTTGCATCAACAGCAATAGTCCCTCGACTTGAAGACTGCCCAGCTACAATCAAGCATCATATTTGACAGATATGTCTAGAGGCATATGGATATGGGCAGAGAAACACCAAATGCATCAGTACCTTGAATTAGAACTGAAGAGAGGTGCTAAATATGTTTGCATTTGACACTGCTAACTCTCCTGAAGCAAAATTTATAAAAGCTTTTAAAAAGTGTTTGCATTAGGTGGGAAAATGTGATGCTATCTGTTCACTTCAGACAAGTACATGTTGGTTTGTGCAAACTAGTTATTATGGATATTTTAACTGACTTGACAAGCAAACACCTGTTTGTTTCTACAAATACCAGTGCTGAAGTTTGCACACACTCCCACAGATACAGAGAGGCCATCTGAAAAGTGAACTCATATTGAACAAGAGCAAATGAAGACAGTATTAAGTACTGGTCATAGTGTAATCTTCATTGTTCCTTATGCATAGAAGAGTGAGTCTGTATTGCATCTTCTTAACTTCTAATAATTTCAGTATGTTTACACTGATTTTCAACCTTTTATTTCTTTTGAATATTATACTTATTATCATAGATGTTGGTAAGATGGGCAGAAATGCCACTGTGTGGAAATTGGAGGGTGAAAAAGCCAAGAAGTGTGATGCTCTGTCTGGATAGTGCTCTGAATCCTCTGGGAGCAGGACGTCTAGATATGGAGCCCTAATAGCAAATTCAAACTTCATGTTTGTGACAGAAGGTTCATGAAGGAAGTGGCTACCCACCTGCCTGGAGTTTTTGAGCTATATATGTTTTCCTTAAAATTGCAGCAAGAAGCCAGGGTGGGGAGGCGTAGGGAAAATTATGAGCAAAGACTGAAGAAGGTTGAAGAAGAAAGGCAGCAACTAGCTCTGAAGAGGACACTGGTTGCTTTAGCTAACAGACGCCTGGCTTATGAGAAAGTGATTCCTCCTGAACTATATGGTCTTACTGTTTCATGACAGGGCTGACTTCCCCATCCAGTGAAGCCATGCTAGCTGGAAAAAGTCAGATCTACATTTCTTTGCCATAGATCACTGATTGAATCCCAAGGTGTTAAACCAAAAAATGATTACATCCTTGGGGACAAGTTTCTAAGTATACAAAACAAGAAATGTCC
Organism: Pterocles orientalis; assembly: GCA_011057875.1. Lineage (NCBI taxonomy): Eukaryota > Metazoa > Chordata > Aves > Pterocliformes > Pteroclidae > Pterocles > Pterocles orientalis. The sequence continues at coordinate 7,064 of WKFP01014255.1, forward strand.
CTCATTGCCCCTGATTCTTCTGTGAGCCATTCACTCACTGTCAAGAGTAGCTTCTGAAGTAGATTGGTGCAACTGGATCATTAGAAGTAACTTGTGGCAAGAAAATAAGAAAAGAGGAGTTGTATAAATCCATCAGATTTCATCATTTGCTTTCTCACTGAGTGCTGTGAATGCAATTATTCCCAGCACTCACAAAATATGGCAGGAAACCTCCATTCTTCTTATCCCAGGGAATCTGTAGGCTTGAAACCAGTTTTCTTATATATTCAGATACATTTACAGGTAGAAGCAAATTAATGATTCTTCTGATGCTCTCTCTAACAGACACTAAAGCTGAAAGCAAATTAACGACTAGGGGCCAAATTCCGCTCTATGCAGCTGTCCTCTTACTAACAGCTGCTATGTCCAAATGGTTGTTTCGGCAATTTTTCCCTCTTCTTGGCCACTGACCCCCATTTTAATCAAATCTGTATTTCACCTTCTTGAATCAACTTTTTAGTGTACAAATAGTGCAGAGGTTGACTTCCTCTGATCTGCAGCCTCTTCCAGATTTGGTGGGTGATATATTAAGATTTGGTTCAAGGACTCACTTTACCATTGAAACAGTTAGCAGTACAGTGACTTCATTATGGACCAGAATTCATAAACTGTACTTGTGTGTGTTCTTCTAGTTGTCAAGAAACAGTATTTGTACCTGAATGGGAAATGGAATAAACTATACCAGAATACTGATGTAAATTGTGTCATATAACTCTATTAATATAAGTAATAATACAAAACCTTTTATGAAAACATCAAACTTTACATAAATGTAGCAACACTGTTGCCAATTTTGTTAAGTGGAACAGATATTAGGCTATAACAAGAAAGATGTTTCAAGCCACCAGTAATTTAAGGGATGAGACTCAGAAGGAGAGTGAATTAATTCCCACTGTCATTACAGGTACTGCCATAACTTGGCAATTGTCTTGATTCCTGCTCTAATGGAATCTCTGTACTTTCTTTGTTTTCCTTTTTTCTGCAGCTCCTTATAGCCTACTTTCTTCTCCCATATGGATGACCACAATGAAAAACAACAGGCTGTTGTTCAGGGTTTATGAATATTTCATCCTGTAAACTACATACGCATTTCACATTACACTTCTATATCTCCAATTTGAATCATCATGGTATTATTTAAGAAATATTTTTGTCGGTGACTGGGAGAAGGAAGAACTGCCAGCTGTAGGAGAAGATCAGGTTCGAGACCATTTAAAGAACCTGAAGGTGCACAAGTCCATGGGACCTGATGAGATACATGCGCGGGTCCTGAAGGAACTGGCAGATGAAGTTGCCAAACCACTATCCATCATATTCAAGAAGTCGTGGCACTCTGGTGAAGTTCCTGCAGACTGGAAAAGGGGAAACATAACCCCCATTTTTAAAAAAGAAAATAAAGAAGACCTGGGAAACTACAGGCCAGTCAGTCTCACCTCTGTGCCTGGCAAGATCATGGAGCAAATCCTCCTGGAATATATGCTAAGGCACGTGGAAAACAAGCAGGTGATTGATAACAACCAACATGGTTTTACCAAAGGAAAATCGTGCCTGATGAATTTGGTGGCCTTCTATGACAGAGCCACGGAGCTGGTGGATAGAGGAACGGCAACAGACATTATCTATCTGGACTTGTGCAAAGCTTTTGACACAGTCCCACATGACATTCTTGTCTCTAAGCTGCAGGGACATGGATTTGAGGGAAGGACCACTAGCTGGATAAGGAACTGGCTAGATGGCCGCACTCAAAGAGTTGTGGTCAACGGCTCAATGTCCAAGTGGAGACCAGTGACAAGTGGTGTTCCACAGGGGTCGGTACTGGGACCAGTGTTGTTTAACATCTTTGTTAGAGACATGGACAGTGGGATTGGAGTGCACCCTCAGCAAGTTTGCTGATGACACCAAGCTGTGTGGTGTGGTGGACACGCTGGAGGGAAGGGACGCCATCCAGAGGGACCTTGACAGGCTGGAGAGGTGGGCCCGTGCAAACCTCATGAAATTTAACAAGGCCAAGTGCAAGGTCCTGCACATGGGTCGAGGCAATCCCAAGCACAAATACAGGCTGGGCAGAGAATGGATAGAGAGCAGCTCTGAGGAGAAGGACTTGGGGGTATTGGTGGATGAGAAGCTCAACATGAGCCGGCAGTGTGCACTTGCTGCGCAGAAAGCCAACCGTGTCCTGGACTGCATCGAGAAGCACTAGCAGCAGGTCAAGGGAGGTGATTCTCCTCTTCTACTCTGCTCTCGTGAGACCCCACCTTGAGTACTGTGTTCAGATGTGGGGCCCCCAACATAAAAAAGACCTGGACCTGTTGGAGAGAGTCCAGAGGAGAGCCACAAAATTAATCAGAGGGCTGGAGAACCTCCCCTATGAGGACAGGCTGAAAGAGTTGGGGTTGTTCAGCCTGGAGAAGAGAAGGCTCCGAGGAGACTTAATAGCAGCTTTCCAGTACCTAAAGGGTGCCTACAGGAGAGATGGGGAGGCACTCTTTATCAGGGGGGGTAGTGAGAGGACAAGGGGTAATGGGTATAAGCTAAAAGAGGGTAAATTTAGACTAGATATTAGGAAGAAATTTTTTACTATGAGGGTGGTGAGACACTGGCACAGGTTGCCCAGGGAGGTTGTGGATGCCCCATCCCTGGAGGTGTTCAAGGCCAGGCTGGATGAGGCTTTGAGCAACCTGGGCTAGTGGAGGGTGTCCCTGCCCATGGCAGGGGGGTTGGAACTTGATGATCTTTAAGGTCCCTTCCAACCCAAACCATTCTGTGATTCTATGATTCTATGATTCTATGATTCTATGATTCTATGATTCTATGATTCTATGATTCTATGATTTTCTCTTAAAAAGTGGCATACTAGATGAAGAGTGCTAGTTTATATTTAAAAATGAAACTATACTGAAATAATCTATTTTTTAAAATAATTTATACTTATGTCTGCAGTTGTGATTTTTACAAGATAAAATGGTTTTAGACACTAGTAGCCAATTATTGTCCCTGCCCATAGCAGGAGGGTTGGAAATAAAAGATCTTTAAAGATACCTTTCCATCCAAAACATTACATGAATCTATGAATCTGTGGTTTGTGTAATCTTTGCAGACTTTTTTTTTGTTATGGACCAGAAAATATTAGTTGTGTTTTATATAACAAATAAAAACTTCTTCCATAGACTTTGCTGTCTATCTGCAAATCTCCTCATTTTCTAAAGCACAGTAAGAAGCAGATGCGTCCTTTCATCTTTATCCACAGAGATATTGTTCAGGGGAAATATTTATAAAAAATATTGTCATTAATAATTCATTAATTAATATAATTTCTGACCGGAGAGCACAGTGAAAGTGGATTAAATGGTGAAGATTAAAGTGGGAATTGGAGCAGAATGTTGTGTTGCTGATTTTGGTTTTGCCCTGCCAGCATGCCTGTGTGCCAGTCTCTGAACCAAGCCGCATTACTGGTTGGAAAGAGATTTCTCTTTCACAGAGATAAGTAGCTCAACAGATATACACAAGTGCTTGTCTGAATTCTGTTCTAGTTGAGAGACACAAGTATTTGATGGGTGTATAAGTATAGAAACCTCTTTGTAGAAAAGAAAAAATTTAAGAGGATTCTACATTTTTCTTGTTTTCTATGTTTTATCCTGCAAAACAGAAGTTCTCAATCTTTTCTGAAAGCAAACTTTATACGAGATAATGAGTCCATGGATCACTGCAGTGACCTCTTTGCTGCTTTCCAGCAGCTACTGTCCCTGCCTCTTCTTCAGATTTGCTGGCCTCTGCTGCCCAGTTTGGCAACTTTAGTGCAGAGGCTGGAGCATAGATGAGCTTCTTGACTTTCAGCCACTAATTCGATCTCCTTCGCATCATCCTTAGCTAGTTTCTGAGCCACTGAAACCACCATACTCAAAGGGGGTCACCCCCAAAAGGTTAAGGGTGAGCAGGTTTAAGACTATTGTGGACAAATGCCTGGCTGGACAAGATATCTTGTTACAATGCAAACAGGTGGTAAAGCAAAGCAAAACAAAACAAAACAAAACAAACAAACAAACAAACAAAATTTCCCCCCAAAACCCCAAACAAACAAACAAAAAATAAAAAGAAAAAACTATGACACTGTTGGTAAGAGATCTTTGTTGTGCGATAAGTAGAGAGCCACAGAGAAAGCTGATTCCATAGCAAACTATCAAGGAAACCAAGACAAGATAATTGCAGTACAGTCCCTTTAGTCACACCTTCTAAATGCATGGGAGGGTCCAAAGATGGGCATGAACTCACAATGGACAAGAAATCAGAGAGCTGGGCTGGGACAAGCTGGCATAGGTCTGGCAGATCTTGCTTGTACTCCTTGCCATGTTCCACCAGCTGGGCACCACTGTGGTACAGAGCAGAAACAGAAGAAACCAGCTGTGCATTGGAAGGAGAAACATTTGAAGTTATGGGCATTTCTATCTCTTCCCCTTCTGCCTTGCTATTTGGTCACAGCTAGCAAAGAGAGTGATAAGGTGTGAAGACCTTATAAAAGAAGTAGTAATTAGAGGGAAGTTGAGGAAACAGAAATGAATAGACAGTGAATATTTTGTCTTCCAGTCTTCTGGATCTATTTATAAAAGTACAGACACCAATGTTGAAATTAGGGAGATTAGATTTCACTATTTCATTGTTCAAGAGACTAGTAGGGGGAGTCCCCTGGCATTCAGTCTTAGCGAACAAAGGGGTCCAAGAGAGCTGCTTGCTCTTCAAGAAGGAAGTCTTAAGAGTGCAGGAGCAGGCGGTCCCCCTGAGCCGCAAAATGAGCCGGCGGGGAAGAAGACCGGCATGGATGAATAGGGAGCTATTCTTGAGGCTCCGGGAGAAAAAGAGAATCTACCACCTGTGGAAGGAGGGACGGGCAACTGAGAACGAATACAAGGAAGTAGTTAGGATGTGTAGAGGCGAAATCAGAAAGGCAAAAGCCCAGCTTGAATTTAACCTGGCCGCTGGGGTGAAAAGGAATAAGAAACTCTTTTATAAATACATTAACAGTAAGAGGAGGACAAAGGAGAATATCCACTCTTTGCTGGATGAGGCTGGGAATGTGACTACTGAGGATAAGGAAAAGGCAGAGGTTCTGAATGCCTTCTTTATGTCTGTTTTTAAAAGTCAGACCAGTTATCCTCAGGGTACTCCTCTCTCTGACCTGGTAGTCTCGGCTGGGAAGCACGCTAACCCCCCTATGATTCTGGAAGAAACGGTCAGAGACTTACTACTCCAACTGGACTGCCACAAGTCCATGGGGCCAGAGGAGATCCATCCGAGAGTGCTGAGGGAACTGGCGGATGTGTTAGCCGAGCTGCTTTCCATCATCTATCAGCGCTCCTTGTTGACTGGTGAGGTCCCAGAAGACTGGAGGCTTGCCAGTGTGACTCCCATTTACAAGAAAGGTTGTAAGGAGGATCCGGGGAACTACAGGCCTGTTAGCCTGACCTTG
>WKFP01014255.1:13297-23529 GCA_011057875.1 Pterocles orientalis
AGGCTCAGGGGAGACCTTATTGCTCTCTACAACTTCCTGAAGGGAGGTTGTGGTGAGCTAGGGGTCGGCCTTTTCTCTCGTGTAGACAGTGATAGAACTAGAGGCAATGGTTTCAAATTGCGCCAGGGGAGATTCAGGCTGGACATTAGGAAATATTACTTCTCGGGAAGGGTAGTCAGGCACTGGAATGCACTGCCCAGGGAGGCATCGACCATGGGGGTGTTCAAGAAACATCTGGATGTTGTGTTGAGGGATATGATTTAGTTGGGAAGTATTGGATATGGTTGGACTGGATGATCTTCTAGGTCTTTTCCAACCTTATAATTCTGTGATTCTGTGATTCTGTGATTATGCTGAAAAATTTCTTCTGTGAGGACTACGCTTGTCATCCTGTATAATGAAAACCTAATTTTGACAGTTCCATCTGTAAGTAACACTCCACCATGTAAATGCCAGGCTGTGACTCATTATGCCACATAAAACAGGCCTGGATTTGTTGAGTGACTTTGCACTTTGTCTTACTTAAGAGTTTTTTGTTTCTTTTATTAAGGAAGATTCTATCCACCATTCTTCAGCAATAGGATCTCATAAAGTGCTTCTCATATTCATCATGAGAGAATTGATCCAGGAGCTGAGTTATATACTGAGTAATTGGAATGACCTAGCAGAGAATGTGCCTGAATTTATAAATAGGATCTGAATTCAATAGTAGATAATAAACTAATCTCCAGATTTCCTAGTAAAGTCTCATAATCAGCATCCAACACCTCCTTTATTAGGTTGCTCTCCTGGTATAAAATTCAGTTTATTAATTTTCATTTTAAATAATGAATTATTCTACTGGGCTCAGTCAGGGGTTTGTAACTGAAAGACTTTGGGAGTTGTTCTAGAGAGACTGGGATTGTTTTACTATTCTTTTATTTTTTATGTTGTAGCATGGCATCATGACAATGGAAAAGTGGTAATTTTTTTAAAGGTTACCTTTCCAGGTTTCTGTTATCAGACTATCTTTAGAAAGCAGATCTTTTCCTGGAAGTCCCTGTGGGAATGATATATTCTTGGCTTTTCACAACATACTATGAGTACTACCAGTTTGAAACTTTTCTTAGGTTGTGTTCTTAAGACTATTTTGAAAGTTCAAAAGTTCTCCTTCATGGTTTCTCCATTACTGTAATACAATAGATGAGATTTGAGAATACTTTTTCAAAGATATGGAAAGTTATTTTAGGCTTGGATGAGAGCTTAAGGGCTAAGAAATGACCAGACCTCAATATTCTGCTTGTATTTGTCACTCTGCTTTAGTTGTCTTAGGGAGAGCTTTTGCTGAAAACAGACCTAGATGCACCATTTCAGTGCATGCCAAATAAATGACTAGGGAATCTATTGCATGCTTTGGTATAGACAACGGTAGAAGCTACAAATTGTCAAGATATGTTCTGTTGGCCTTTTTTTTTCCCCCTGATTATTTGGGTTTGTTATGGTTATAGATGAGATTTGGAAACAACGGAGCTCAGAGGATTATAGAGAGATGTTTGCGCTTGTTTGGCTTGCAAAATTTGCTTACCTTTTTAGGTTAAAGTGGGTTACTTGAGCTGCAGTCAGGAAAAAAATTTCCTCAGCTCTAAGTAGCAGAATCATCTGGCCATGTCACCCCAATCTGTTCTATGCCAGCCATGGTTATGAGTGATAATTGTGGTTTTTTTTAATCTCCATCTGTTTAAAATTAAATGGAGCAAATTTTGTACGGAAGGATGTGCTTTGACAGACATGAATCTCTAGGGATCTGGTCTATCAGCGAAACCACAGTCTGAAACTACAAATAGTGGCCAAAAATATGTTTCTATGTATGGTCTAGACAGCCCCAAGGTTCATTCTGAGTTTTATTAATATCTCAATTAAAAAGTGTATCTGGATTAAGGTGGGCTGTTTGGTTGCAGACTATAAATGAGTGTATGTTTTCTAATGGTTTCTTCTCTCCTTGCAATGTAGGAAATAGCATACTGATACTGCACCGTTTCTAATATTTTTTGAATTCTGAACGACAGAGTTTCAAAAATATGCAGGGCCAGTCTTTATTTCACTGTGTGACAGATTCACTGTTATATAAATTGTCATGTATATCAACATATGTGTAAAAATACATGCGTGATTTGTGCCAGCAATTCCTGTGTATACAATCAAAAGAGCTTTCCATAGAACTTAAACTCCTGACTGATTATGTAATTTACAAAGGAAGTAGTTGAGTCACTTTTGAAACATTGCAACTTGTTATTACATTGCCATAACCTAAAATCAGCCTGCATTCCTCTTCCTAAAGCTTGAATATGTGGTGAAACAAGAATGTAGTAACTTGAACTGTCAATTCACTGGATACCTGTACAGGGATTTATTTCCTGTGTTTTCTGTTTATCCCTCTAGCACACTGGCAATTTCCCCATGCCAACAGCCTTACGATTCCACAAGCTGGTGCCTGTTGAAATTTAACCTTGCCAGCCCACCATATATTTTTTCCTAAAGAAAATTGTTGTCTTATTTTTACTCTAAAAAGTGAAAATTGTGTCTTTCAGTGCTTCAGCTGGCAAAAACATGTGGAAGAACAAGTTGCTAATACTAATAGACAGAAGTGTTTGAATATGTGATACTATATAGGACCTGTCAAAACCCTTAAATCAGTGATTCTTCCTACCACCACTCCTGCAGAGGGGCACCTGGAGTCAATTAATTCTGATTAAGAGGATGAAATACATACTGTCTCTGGTGTGTGACAGATGAAGGTAGCTCACTTGTCTCTTTTTCCTTGTAGCTGAAAAAGTAGTTTTCTCACATGTGACTAAGAACTGTCAAACAATGGCAAGTATTTTATTTATTTATTTGGTCTTGTAGGTTTCTAGCTCTTAAGTTTAAAGGTCCTTGGGGAGCGGCTGTAGAAAGCAGCAGAGAGGAGGGCTGAGGAGGGCTCTGAGCTGACATTTCACTGCCCTGTTTTGATTTTACCAAATCAGAGAACGCATGCAGTTTAAGACAGATGGCAGTTCTTGAGACACGATGAATAAAGCTGACTTACATTGAGAGGCTTTGTTGGGGCTTTGTGTGCGGTCTGTTGCAGTTACTGATGTGCAGTACATTAAGCTTGTTGCTATTTTAAGGCTGTATCTCTAGCTGTCTTACAAACTGATGGAAGTCTGAAGCTATGTTCATTTTGTTTGCCTAGTGATTTCTGAATCTGAGGAACTTTGTCTTTTCCTTGTTATGTCATTTGATTTTTGACAGGGTTTTGGTTTTTTTTTTCATTTAGAATGGTTCAGTTCCTGTGGCAGTTGTGCAAATAATGTAGGAAGACCCAATTTTAAATAATACTCCTACTTCTGGTATAAATAATCTTTGTGCAAAAATTCTATTTGATAAATACCACTAAAATACTGAAAAATTAAAATTAAATGAAATTTATATTTTCCTTGATTAATCCTATGAATACTCTTGGGATGAGCAGAATTGTCTTAACACTCTTTAGAATTGCTAACTTCAAATAGAAATCTATTTATTTTTCAATCTTAGATTATCCAGATGTTGCAATATTTTGTTTACTGAGTTGTTAAAAAATGTGTCTAAGAGAAAATGAGATAGTCCATTCCAAACAGGGTGAAAAGAAAGACCTGAAAAAGGACTATAAATGGTAAGATGCACATAAGATTTACTTTCATCAAACCCTGTAAAATTTTTTCTTTTGTAATGCTTGCTTGATAATTCTTATTAACTTCACTGTTCCTAATGTGAACATTCGTAAGACAGTAAAAACATGTATTTTAAAAAACTTATTTCTACTTATTTCTATTAGAACAATTAGGAAATTTTAAAAAAATAATTTGTATTTTATAATCTTAATCCCAAACCAGTCAAATTTAGCTATTTTGAGTCAAAAAATACTGCAGTTTAGATCAACACGCATTAGCATTAATTTAAGACAAAAGATAGTGATTGGATATCTCAGTTATTCCTGAACTGAACATATAAACCTGGGAAATTTATAGCTGAAATAGTTAAAATCATGTGAGGAACAGACTGAAGAAAATCTTAGTGTAGCTGTACATCATTAGAATATGCAAAACCCATTAATTTCTGTAGCTTTTACATAGTTTTGATTAAGATTTTTTCTGGAGTTCATGATTTTCTTTGAAATTTAAATATAGTCTCAATTCCAAGGATTAGCATAACTTGACTATGGGAAAATTTGTATCTAAATTACGTTCCTCATGTTACTAGCTTTAATTCTATATGAATATAATACTTTTTTTGGGAAATTATATTTCCTACAAAACAGTGGATTTAATAAATAAACAAACACTAATCCTAAATTAAATCCCAAGAAAGTGTTAACCTGACTTGTTTCTAATGAAATAACATACTTAAATCCTTCTCAAAAGTGAACAAACAACCTTTTTAATATAAGATTAAATACATCTTTGAAAGCCCTTCTTGTGTTCCTGGTGCTGCTGTTTGTTTGAAATGCATCAGCTATGGAAGGATAACTACAAATTCTGGACAACAGCATTCGTGGTAACATGCAGCCCAAAGCCTAGAGTGCAAATGGGAGAAGCAAAGTATTGATAAGAACTGTTGACGTGTGTCTCCAGTCTCTGCCATGTTACTGAATTATCACAACAAACTTGCTGATGCAAAATAAAAGTAGAAGAAAGCTTGTGAGTGGCTGGGTCTCCTTTCAGACTCCTTTTTAGTATAATCACTGACCCTGTTTATAGCATTGTAGTAAAATGGCCAATAAATCATTAACTGCTCAGCTTAATTATAGTCTAAAGTCATCAATTAAACCTGAAAATAAGATTTCCAATAAGAGTTAAATATGTGGTTGTTAATAATATCACTAGAGGGAAAGATGAAACTCTGAGAAGGGACTTTTCCTAAAATTAGTCGAAAGATACAGTTGTTAGTTAATTTCACCAACTCATTACAGAATCACAGAATGGTTTGGGTTGGAAAGGACCTTAAAGATCATCTAGTTCCAACCCCCCTGCCATGGGCAGGGACACCTGCCACTAGACCAGGTTGCTCAAAGGCTTGTCCAGCCTGGCCTTGAACTTCTCCAGGGATGAAGGTCCTGAAAATGAAAGCTGAATATTTTGGGGAGATAGTCTAACAAAAGGGCTGAATTATGGCTTTCAGTAGAAAATGTAGCTCAGTCAGACCAAATGTCACAGGAACTATCTAATTTAATTGTCTTTTTCATGTGGATATGTGTGTATACACAGAATATTTTTGGGTTAAGAAAAAAAGAAGCAGAAAAAATGTTACTAGAATTGAAAAGACAAACACCCTCAAACCAGAAAAAGACAGAAATTGTCTATTGGGTCATAATTTAGTATATGTAAATGTGACATCTTGTTTTTATGGGCGTATGTGCATATGATTACAGGTTCATATATTATTCTCTGTCATCTGGTTTGGCCTCAGTCAGTGCTGCACCAAGTCTTCTCCCTCATTAGTACTTTCCACACCTTCAGTCACACTATCTCACCCAGGATCCTTGTCCCCCATTGCTCTGTTTCTTTACAGCCGATGAAGGTAGCTATCTGCTTTTTGATGTTTAGATGGAGACACTACAAATACTGGTCAGATTTTGATTCCATGTTCCATGTTCCTCTTGCCTGTTGAGCCTGCATGCAGCATGGTCTAGAGCAATAAGGAAACAGAAATTAATGCAAAACACTTGACAGCTACCCAAGTCCAGCAGGATTCTAATGATCGTAGGCAAGTTCTTTTTTTTTTTTTTTTTCCTCCCCTTTCCCCAGTAACTTAGCTAAAGCAAGTAGATGGAGCTTCTGACCTTGTGCAGTAGTCTATAACACGTTGTGAAGAGATAAAATGCGTTTGAGAGAGACTTAGTTAAATCTGATCATATGCTCTCAGAGTGAAATGAATATGCAAAAATAAGCTTTGTAACTCTCTTTAACAAAGCACACCGTTTGTAAGCCTTAAACGGACAATACTTTGGTTTTGATCAGTTTGTCAAGACAAGCTGTTTTACTCTGATCCTGTTTGGGCTGAAGACTTCCTTGCGTGTGCACACACAAAACACTTGATATAGGCATTTGGAGAAGAGAAAATTCCAGCCTAGATGACTTCAAATTTCATGAGCATGAGGAAGTGAAAAATAGATCTTTCCTGGGAAATTTGGACAACCTTGTTGATAAACATTATCACAAGCTTGGTCCCTAAGAATAAGGACAGATTTCTCTCCCTTTACAAATATTGAGATGACTTTCTTATGCTACCACCATTATCTGAAATGAAATATGTTAGACAGGAAAAACAAAGAATGTCCATGAAATAAAAATCTCAGTGTTACACAACAATACACTTCAAATTATCCCTTTTATCTGAGTCTATAGAAATAAGTAAGAAGTTTCCTCCAATCCAATAACCTATTCCTTTATAACTAAGCTCTGCTATTGGATAGATGTGATGCTTCAATTGTTTCACAGGGAATGGTTTAAACTAGACTCAAAATTAGACCTTCTTTGTTAAAAACATTTGAAATTAACATAATGGCAGTAGCAAGAAATTCAGATTGGGGGGAACCCTCCCCCTTTTGCATTGCATTGGTAGGCTTTTTGATCTCGGATTCCTTTTAGTTACACTGAGTTTGTATGCAAATTGTAAGAACATTTAGAGACCCCAGCCAGCTGGCTGAGGTGCAAATTCCTCTATTCACTACAAAAAAAAAAAAAATGGAAATGGCTCATCAAATGTGTCTTCTGCCTATGGATTCTGTTTCTAGGAATTGTGAATGTCGGCTGGGAGCCAGGGCTGTTGGAGAGTTCCAGCGGTAAAGGCTGTAGCAGAATACACCCTACCCACACCAGAAATTTAAAGACTATTTAGCTTCTCAGTCCTACTTTCTCTCTGTGGCTGAAATTATCTCTTGTAACACATTCCTGAAGCATACCACCCCTCTACAAACATGCTCATTCCAACAGCGTATTCTGTTTCTCGCTGCACTTGCAACATAATTTAGGACTAGGATGTTAATTTGTTATCCCTACCTGAAACCTTAAGTGTGGTTTCAAGAGCTGGAGAACTGGATTTTACATCAGATTAGAAAAGGTGCAACTCACCTGCTTACGTTCAAGCTTTTGGTTGTGCATCTTGATAAACTAGGGCTTCTGTTGCTGCATACTGGCTAATAATTTCTATTAAGGAGATTTTTCCAGTCTGTTTTTCGTGTGTTAAGGGTGACTTATTCTATAATAGATTCTTCATTAAGCTTTGTAAAACTAAGTAAGAATTACAGAGGACAGCAGTTTTGTCTGTACAAAAGAGACCAGAAATGTGAGAAGAAAGTAAATTTTTATCTTCAGCCTAATTACTAAGATAGAAGAATAGAATCTTGATTGAATACATGCTGAGTTAAGTCTTTGGTGTAAAAAACTACCTTTGTGTATTTGGACAGCTGTGAGTCCATTCATTTCATTTTCCCGTCTTTCTATCAGTAAGAGGAAGCCCACGTGACTGATGAGTTTATGTGCTCAAAAAGGTGTTCACCTGATTTGCTTTCTGAAAACAGGAAGACATACTTGTTCCTTGGGCAACTATTTTAATTTTTTTTTGTCTAATATTTTAAAATAAACAGTTTTTTTCCAGGGTTAAGGACACCCTTCCCCAACCACTATGTGTGTGTATGCGCACATGCATACATGTGTTGTTCTTTAGTGCATCGCAGGGAAGGAAGAGAATTTGTATTTTGCCTAGTATTTTGGGTCACTAAACCTGTCTTCTCTGAAAGACATTATGAGCTATGAATAGCAAAGTACACTCCAGCATGTACGCTATTAGGCTGTCTCCTTCCTCTTTTAGTCAAGAGTGGCACTCAGCAAGCTAGGGATACTGGGTGAAAAGAATGTAATTATTTTTCAGGCCTATGTGGAAGCAGCTAGGAATGACTATTTTTCTATGGCTTTAAGTAGGCCTGAGACAAGGATGTGGTTAACCTGTATAAATTTTAAAAAAAAAAAGAAACCCCAAATCCCACCCCAAAAACCAACCCCGCAAAAAACCCAATAGACTTAGCTGTGTAATCACTTACTGGGAGTTGTACAGATAAATTCTCTATTTGGCTTTCAAAGTATCAAGCAGATGTTTTTCTCTTTGAGTTCCTCTAGGTCTACAGCAAAGATTCTTGTTCCAGCAACATTAAGTATCCTGTTTAGTGTTGGTGGAAATGGAATTTTGACCTCCTTTATACAACCTTCCCCTAGAGTTTAGCTTTTCTAGTGCTACAAGGTGTCTGCTTTTTTTCCTTGCCGTTTCCTTCTGCAGTTATATCCTGAGATATTCTTTGTCTTGTTCTCAGTCTAGTCACTCTTCATCATTATTAACTATCCTGGAAGATCTTAGTGCTTTGTTTTAGCTTCATTCCTGGATTTTTACAGGAGGATGAAGTGCTTCTATTATGCTTATACTTCAAAGTATTAAAATAATGATTCAGAAATTAGATAGCTAAGGTATTTTCAGTAGGTGCAAATAAAAATCTCTACTGTAACATTAGAAGTATCCAAATTAAAAAGTGAGGCAATTTCATCTTAAAATAGAAGACATTTACTCAATGAAGTACCAAGATTACAAAGTCATATAACTTTGCTAGAGAAAGCAGCCATCAAGTCTTCACCAGACATATGATGCTATTTGTTACACATTTCTTTGTTTTTTTTCAACCACTCATCTAGCAGAAAACAGTCTACAATCTTAACATTTTGTTCTGAATACAAATGGCTATAAAACATCCTAGAATAATAGAAAAGGAAGGAGAAAATGAAAGAGGCAAATGAAAGTCAAGTGTATTTAATAAAGAATATATTCAAAGGCTAAGCACATTTTAGCAAAAGCCTGACTGTTACATATATTGTAATCACAGAATCACAGAATGTTAGGGATTGGAAGGGACCTCGAAAGATCATCTAGTCCAATCCCCCTGCCGGAGCAGGAACACCTAGGTCAGATCACACAGGAACGCATCCAGGCGGGCTTTGAATGTCTCCAGAGAAGGAGACTCCACAACCTCTCTGGGCAGCCTGTTCCAGTGCTCTGTCACCCTCACTGTAAAGAAGTTTTTTCTCATATTCAAGTGGAACCTCCTATGTTCCAGCTTGAGCCCATTGCCCCTTGTCCTATCACTGGATGTCACAGAGAAGAGCCTGGCTCCATCCTCCTGACACTCACCCTTCACATATTTATAAACATTAATAAGGTCACCCCTCAGTCTCCTCTTTTCCAGACTAAAGAGACCCAGCTCCCTCAGCCTTTCCTCATAAGGGAGATGCTCCATTCCCTTAACCATCCTCGTGGCTCTGCGCTGGACTCTCTCCAGCAGTTCCCTGTCCTTCCTGAACGGAGGGGCCCAGAACTGGACACAATATTCCAGATGCGGTCTCACCAGGGCAGAGTAGAGAGGGAGGATAACCTCTCTTGACCTACTGACCACCCCCCTTCTGATACACCCCAGGATGCCATTGGCCTTCTTGGCCACGAGGGCACAGTGCTGGCTCATGGTCATCCTGCTGTCCACCAGGACCCCCAGGTCCCTCTCCCCTACACTACTCTCCAACAGGTCAGTACCCAACTTATACTGGAACCTGGTGTTGTTCTTGCCCAGATGCAAGACTCTACACTTGCTCTTGCTAAATTGCATTAAATTTTTCCCCGCCCAAATCTCCAGCCTGTCTAGGTCTCGCTGGATGGAAGCACAGCCTTCCGGCGTGTCAGCCACTCCTCCCAGTTTCATATCATCAGCAAACTTGCTGAGGGTGCACTCCATTCCCTCATCCAAGTTGTTGATGAATATATTGAACAGCACAGGTCCCAGTACCGAACCCTGGGGGACTCCACTAGATACAGGCCTCCAACTAGACTCCATCCCATTCACCACAACTCTCTGGCTTCTTTTCTCCAGCCAGTTCACAATCCATCTCACTACCCGATACCCGAGCATCCAGATCACACTTCCTCAGTTTAGCCGCAAGGATACTGTGGGAGACAGTGTCAAATGCTTTTCTGAAATCGAGATAGACCACATCTACTGCTTTACCATCATCTACCCACCTGGTAATATCCTCATAAAAGGCTATCAGGTTGGTCAAGCATGACTTCCCCTTGATGAAGCCATGTTGACTGCCTCTAATGACCTTCTTATCCCTGATATGCCTAGAGAGAGCATCAAGAAT
>WKFP01014255.1:24163-71612 GCA_011057875.1 Pterocles orientalis
CTCGCCCTTGGAAACCTCTCAGGGGAACCTTCCCGCGCCTCCCCACCTACCTCCCCTTCAATGTCCAAGGCTGCGAACCTATTGCTCAGGGGAACGCGGGGACACGTGACAGGCAGAGGGGGGGTTTGCCCACGACGCCGAGCAGGGACCTCTCCCAACCCTCCCCATCCCTCAGTTCCCCCTCCTCAGCCCGACAGGGCAGGGGGCCTGCCCCCAATTGTGGGGTATCTCCCTGACGCCTTTCCCTCTGATACACCAGGGAGTTACTCCACCAGTCGATCTCCCGCTCACAGTCCCTGATGGCCCTCAGTCTCTCCACCTCATCTTTCAGCTCGGCCACCATGGTGAGCAGATCTTCCACCGTCTTGCACCTCATGCAAGTGGAATGTCCGCCGCCCTCCCCCGGCAGCAGCAGGCTCTGGCACTCCCTGCAGCCAGAGACCTGTGTAGCCACAGTTCGGAACAGGCCCTCTGTTTGGGTCGGCACAGTCTTTCTTGTGCAAGCTCTCTGCCTGGCGGAGACCATGACAGAAACAGTGGTCACAGACTACAAACAGATACGTTGGACTCACGAGCGAGGAGGGCAGAACTCCTGTGCCCTGCCACACAACCTCCCACACCTGCCGCAGCAGCACCTGGTCTCTAGTTCTTCCCTCCTCCTCAGAGGAACCCTGTCTGCTTGCTGGGCTCCTAGGGCCGCCTTGTGAGGCTTCTGCACCCGGCAAAACTTCAGCGACCCACTACCCGAGCCACAGGTGATGCGCCTGACTTGCTGCTGATAGAGAGCTGCTTTCTGCCATAGAGTATCAGCCATTAGGCAACAGGCACTCCATCATTCTAGTTCAGAATCCCTTTCAATACTTTCAGAAAGTCTCTTTACTGCCTTTGGATAAATCAATAATTCTTTTGCATTGTCATAAACATAAAATAAAACCAGTATTATGATTTTTAGAAAGACATGTACTTTGGAATACTCTCGATAGCTTTAATTCTATTCTGTTTGACAAAAGAGAAGTCTCCAAGGTGATTTAGGGGACAGCTAGATTTACAGTACTTTAAAGAGAGCATATATACTCAGACTGGATGTGGAAAGACTGAGACAAATAAACTGCCTTATAAGGTAGTAATTTACTTATACAGACCTCTATAAATTTGGCTACCTAACAAAAGATATGTATCTAATCTGCAGATAATTCCCTCGTTTCCTCCAAACTCACTATGTAACTGCAAGGTAAAGACAGACAAGAAGGTGTGAACTCTAATGAGCTGGGTAGCAGCTCTGGATCAGTTCCACATTGATGGGTTGCTATAAAGGAACCTAGGTTAGATCAGTAGGACTGTGGAGAACACAGGAAGGAACAAACCATAAACCATCAAGTGTCTTTTAAGTAGACAATTGCTTCAATGCCAAATGGTGACACACCCAGTACTGTTGTTGGTAAACTCTTCAAATCTGCAAAATGCCTAACCTACTAAAGAAGAGGTAGGGTAAAGCAGTAAAAAAAAAAACAAACCCAAAACCAACCAAACAAAAAAAACAAATAAACAAACAAAAATCCTAAACCACAGAAAAAACCAGCTCTGTGAAATCTCATACCTTAACAATGCCCATGCCAGGAAAATCAGCAGGGTAATCATCACTTATATGTTTGATTTTATTATGGGATTATATTTGTATTTGCCTTCTGATGGCCTGCTACATAAAAATAATTTGTTCATTATTAAATTCTTTGAGTTCACTGTAAAGGTGGTCCTCATTTAATCCAGACATGTGGCTGTGTTCTGTCCACTTTCACCACCTACTGCTTCCTGCTAAATTGTGTTGAAATACATTCCAGTAAGTATAAGTTCAGTTGCCCCATAGAAAACTGAACCTGAAATGGTGAACAAAACATGGCAATGGAGAGCTGATATGAATTTTTTTTGTCTTCTTAAAAGGGAGAAATGATTGACATTAACAGTAGGTTAAGTCCTTGCAGCAATGGTTATTTTACTACTGACTCATTTGAGCACGTCAGCCACCTAATTGGCCTTTAGACTGAAATCAGTAAGCATGAGTGTTATAAATCAGAGCAGCCCTTTTCAGCAAAGTGAAGACTATCAGTGCTTAATATATGCAGGAAGATGAGAGGTTAGGAGGCTGTCACTTCATCATGGAAAACATGCATTACACTGCCACACACAAAAAACTGTCCATGGATTTCTCCAGATGTGAATCAGTTTAATTCATGAGCAAAAGAGTTAATAATTTATCTGTCACAGTCTCATTGACTGCCAAAATGCAAAATTCTTATCAAAGAGTCAGGAGCCTGTATCAGACAATGCCTCATGCATATGGTGTAGCAGATGAATGACATTGAACTTGAGCTGCACAAGAGGGGAAAAAATAATCAATAATCCTTACTTCAAGAAACTTTGGGCACACTTATTTTAAAGTTATATGCAACTATAGTGAATTTCTTCAAATAGAAAGCAAAATATCTGGCTCGTTGCTTTTGCTGAAAAAAGTTGTTATAAGTGTTAAAACTCTATAGTCTTTAAAATGAATGTTAGAGTATTTGTGGAAAGTAAAACCTCTTATTACTAACGAATAGATCCCCAAATTATACCATTATTAACTGGAACTGATTAATTGGGAGTCCGTACTCCAAAAAGCTTGCTTTCTAAGTTCTCAAATAAATCAGAGAAAGGAAACTCTGTTATAAATGGGAAAGTCAGACCTAATGAGATTGTGACCTAGCAGAGGATTTGATTTCCTACTGAAACAGTATAGCCCTCTGTTCTGTGAGCTTATTTTTAACTGTATAGCTCATTACATATGGGAAAGAATATCAAATATATGTGTCATTTGTTTTGCAAGAACAATATTTATTCTTAGGTTCCTAGGGACATAGTTACATCAGTGCTTTATGACAATATTATTTTTGTAGGTTGACAGGGTAAGAGTAAAGATTTGGAAATACTAACATATAAGAAAAATACTAGTCAATACTCCTAGGCAATTGATATGCTGATCACATACACAATAGATATTATATTCCAGGAAACACTTGATTTTGGCCAAAGCTATAAAGCAAAAATAAACTTTTCTGCAGACAACTGATACACTTTCACTCCTGTCTTATAAAAGAATTTTTGTTTCTTTTATTCAGATCTTTATTCATAGACAATGAATTAAACTGTTTGCAGATAGATTTCCCTCAAAAATTCTCAATCTTTCTTTCCTTCTGGATCCTTGGACAGCCATAGAGAGAGACTGAGAATTTCTGAAAATGAGAGAATGCACAGGAGTTAAATCCTTACTTGACACCATTCTGCCGGCCCTGTTTTTATAGACTTGTTTTTTAAAACGACTTCCTACAGACCTGAGGTATTTCCTGGCTCTGACTGCCTTTAGTTCTCATGACAATCAAAAATTGAAGGAGAAGGGGTAGTAGGTTGTTAACACTGGACTGTCGGCTACTGTTGGTACACAAATAAACCACGGTAATATTGGAGATTGTTTCATGCCAAAGATGTATATTTTAATTGCATGGACGGAAGCAACAATTAAGTGTTGTATAAATGTCTTCAGATCTAGAAGAAAGGTCCCAGCTATCATGAATGGCACAGCCAAAATTTGTGGTTAAACTTTGTAGTTAACTGCAGAGATGAACTTCATGGGGAATGGCATAAGGAATTAATAATTGTCTTTAATAATGTGCAACAAATAAGGCACTGGAAGTGGAAGGCAACAGAATATGAATAACTCATTCCTAAATGAGGGCTAAATAATGCAGAATTCTTATTTAAAATAAGAGTAGGTGATAATATATTTAGTTTATATCAGAATGTATAAACAGAAAAGCCAGTGATTTCGGTGATATCACTAACTTGGTTATAGCATCTGCAAATGCTGAATAATGACTTTGCAATCTGAATGGTGTTATTTAGCATGGTGGTTTGGGAATGCTACTATGTACGTGCCGTTACTGAAGGCAGGCAATGTGTCCTAGCAGATAAGGCATTGAGCTCAGCAAAACGGCCAGAGTATAATCCAGGCTCACCACTAACACTGAGTAAATCTGTTCAGCAGTGAATGCTGCTGTTCTTGTAACCCACAGCCCAAGGGTTCAGCTAAATGTGATCCAGATCTGGTCTGGTGCATGACAGCTCTGTGATTAAGGCTCAGATTTACTGAGAAATTTGTTAAGAAATAAGAAAGTACGTGAACTAAAGCTATGCAAGATAAGAAAAGTAAAAACGTAAAGTGCAGTAGCTGAGATAGGAGTAGTCAGCAGCTCAAGGATACAAGGGGAAAAATATTGATATGAAAAAGTATAAAACAAACAAGACAAAGCAGAGCATTAGAAAACAGCAGCTCAGCAACAAGAAGTAACAGATCCAACCTTTCCCAGCTTGCCTGACAACTGCCTGGCTGGGACAGGCTCATTGGCTGCACATGTTCCCGCCGGGACGCATGTTAATGCTTATACTGCTAGAATGTCAGTCCTTGCTATCTACTGTTAGCAATAAATTATATCCGTGTAATCTTAAATTGTGTACATTATGTTTGTGAGGTAAAAGATGCCCAAATAAAAGTGACTCTATGCAGCACAGTTATGCACAGTCTCATCTTGTTTCCCTACTGATATTGCTCAGTGGTGCAGTGATATCACCCATCCCAACAAGAAAGGCACCTTGCTCTCAGCTGGGGCTCTGCTTCGCATAAGAAATGGACCAAAAATGTTAATATTAGTAATTGTCCAGGTATTTTATTGACAACTAGAAAAAATAACTTCTTGTCCTGAGCAGACTAATGCCTTCCCCAGGGATGACATGTGATGTGGTCAGATAAACAATGAGAATCATCAGATACGATGAAGGAGAAATCTGGAGAAGGAATTAGAGGCTGCTTTACAAATAAAATGCAGGTGGCAGAGACACTTATTTTTAGTGCATATTTAATATATTAAATAGCCTATGTCCTTTTTTGTTGTATTGTAGGGTATACAGTGCAAAAACATGCTCTAGTTAACCATTTTATGCTGTTGAACAACAAAATAAGGCAGAATCTGTGCTGAGGAAATAACAAGGACTTGTGAGTCAGACAACTTTGTGTATAATAAATTCAGCACATTAAATCTGGCAGCAGCAGATCACAAGAAACAGAATTCCCACAGAGATGCAGAAAGATGCTCCATGTGAGTTTTTGCTGATCTTCTCACTCGGAAATGAAAAGAAATTGCTCAGCTCTATTTTAACCCTGAATATTCTCATTTCCATAACAAAATGTTGGCAACTGCTTTGTATAATCTTTATCCTGTGATATTAAGATTACTTATCCAAAATGAATGCCTGCTAGGCTGATATGACATTCATAAGATTATGGGCTTCCATGAGATTCATCGTTTCTCATCTTTTATTCTACTTTCTGTAAAAATATTGATTTTTCCTGTATGCTGATATATTCTAAGTATTTACTGAGAATCCAACTGCTGGATGTTGTTCTTCCTTTTCTATCTCTACAGTGGTTTAAGAGTTCTGTAACATACTTTAACAGATCTGATTTAATTAGTGCAATTTTTAAAATAGCATTTAATGGAAGAGGTTAAAAAGTTCATGAGAATTTGCATTTGAAAATGAGATTTTGACTTCTAAATGTATATCAAGGAACCTGATTCATACAGAGTTTTTGAGTGTGAGGTACACAAACTCCAAAAAGCTGGGTTGGGGTATGTTACCAGCTGAAGCAGTGAAAGTATTTGAGTATTCGGCCTCCTGTACCCAAGCAATGAAGGTGTTCTTTTTCCATGTCCCTAGGAACAGGGAATCTACTTGGAGAAGGAATACATAAGGCTTACCAGACCTCATCAGGGTAAACCAGGTTTGTTAATTTCAGCTAGTCAGATCTTGGTTCCAGTAGATATAATGAAGATCCAGAGTAATTTATTTGACCTTGAAAAAAACTAGGATTCTTTATCTTCCTTAATGAATTCTAAGATTTCTATGCTTGGAAAATATTTAAAGGGACTATATACAAAGTATAATCTGAATAATAATCTTAGTTTTATAATATTCTCCTAAGATTTTTGTTTTTTTGCCATTGTTATAGATGAGGTAAATACCTAGACATTTTCATTTGAATGTCTGCTCTTTTATTTTTATGCAGTGGAGGCATTCTATGATCGTTTAAAACTATGAACATTTTACGAAAAAACTAGTACAAGTACCGCAGAATCACAGAATGTTAGGGATTGGAAGAGACCTCGAAAGATCATCTAGTCCAATCCCCCTGCCAGAGCAGGAACACCTAGATCAGATCACACAGGAACGCATCCAGGCGGGCTTTGAACATCTCCAGAGAAGGAGACTCCACAACCTCTCTGGGCAGCCTGTTCCAGTGCTCTGTCACCCTCACCGTGAAGAAGTTTTTTCTCATATTCAAGTGGAACTTCCTATGTTCCAGCTTGAACCCATTGCCCCTTGTCCTATCACTGGATGTCACAGAGAAGAGCCTGGCTCCATCCTCCTGACACTCACCCTTCACATATTTATAAACATTAATAAGGTCACCCCTCAGTCTCCTCTTTTCCAGACTAAAGAGACCCAGCTCCCTCAGCCTTTCCTCATAAGGGAGATGCTCCATTCCCTTAATCATCTTCGTGGCTCTGCGCTGGACTTTCTCCTGCAGTTCCCTGTCCTTCTTGAATGGAGGGGCCCAGAACTGGACACAATATTCCAGATGAGGTCTCACCAGGGCAGAGTAGAGGGGGAGGAGAACCTCTCTTGACCTACTGACCACCCCCCTTCTGATACACCCCAGGATGCCATTGGCCTTCTTGGCCATGAGGGCACAGTGCTGGCTCATGGCCATCCTGCTGTCCACCAGGACCCCAGGTCCCTCTCCCCTACACTACTCTCCAACAGGTCAGTACCCAACTTATACTGGTACCTGGAGTTGTTCTTGCCCAGATGCAAGACTCTACACTTGCTCTTGCTAAATTGCATTAAATTTTTCCCCGCCCAAATCTCCAGCCTGTCTAGGTCTCGCTGAATGGAAGCACAGCCTTCTGGTGTGTCAGTGACTCCTCCCAGTTTTGTATCATCAGCAAACTTGCTGAGGGTGCACTCTATTTCCTCATCCAAGTCGTTGATGAATATATTGAATAGCACCGGTCCCAATGCTGAGCCCTGGGGGACTCCACTAGATACAGGCCTCCAACTAGACTCCATCCTATTCACAACAACTCTCTGGCTTCTTTTCTCCAGCCAGTTCACAATCCATCTCACTACCCGATCATCCAGATCGCACTTCCTCAGTTTAGGCGCAAGGATACTGTGGGAGACAGCATGAAATGCTTTTCTGAAATCAAGATAGAGCACATCTACTGCTTTACCATCATCTATCCACCTGGTAATGTCCTCATAAAAGGCTATCAGGTTGGTCAAGCATGACTTCCCCTTGGTGAAGCCATGTTGACTGCCTCTAATGACCTTCTTATCCCTGATATGCCTAGAGAGAGCATCAAGAATAAGTTGTTCCATCACCTTTCCAGGGATGGAGGTGAGGCTGACCGGTCTATAGTTACCCGGGTCCTCCTTCTTGCCCTTTTTGAAGACTGGTGTGACATTCACTTTCCTCCAGTCCTCAGGTACCTCCCCTGTTTCCCACGACTTGCCAAAGATGATGGAGAGTAGTCTAGCAATGAGTTCCGCAATCTTCCTCAGCACCCACGGGTGCATCCCATCGGGACCCTTGGATTTATGTACCAGTTTCATTACAGTTTCCATATGTAAGAACATAGCTGACTGTAATGTTGTGAATATAATTATCAATTGTCATTTGACAACTGCCAACAAGGAAACCAGTTTTATGTGTTAAAGTGACACATAATTCAAGGAAAAAGCAAAATAGCCACTTTTTTATGCTAAGTTTTTGTTCTGAATACTATTGCTCTTCTAGTAAGGTTGTTCCTAAGAAATATGCTAAGATAAATGGCCATGATTTAGGAAAATATTTGCATGACGCTTATATTACCTACTTTTACCTACTAGGTCTATGTTTAGTGGAAAGGAGGATTTAAGATATTAAAGTAGCAGAATCATAATGTGCACTTGATTACTAGACAGTTAAATATTGTCCTGAAAAACAGTGAAGAGAGCTGGGACAAATAGAAGAAGGTATAGATATTTTGCCTGGAAGAGTTTTTGCAGATAGATGCTGTTTGTAACCTACTGCATTCCTTATTTTTTTCTCCAATTGTTCTCAAGAAGTTCATATGGGTTTAAATTCTACCTCTACAAGATGTGAATTAACATCAGAGGAAAGGTTGAGCTTTCTCTGAGAGAGAAACTGCCTTTCATTATCTGTTCAGTTTAACATATTTCTTTTAGTTGGAGCTCCTGTAATAAAACTGGAAAACCATGTGAACTACTGTATGTGGTGGATTGCTACACGATGATGACATGTAATTGGTCAGGCAGTTTGTGTAGAGAAGCTAATTATTGTAGGCCAAACAATGTACAACAGTTTTGTCTGTAAACTGGTTTCTTCAAATGGGCTACTAAGGAATATAATAGAGGCAGTGAAAAACAACATTCCATTGACTTTTCTTCAGAATATTTTGGTATACCTGAATCCAGCTGTCATCTTGTCTGCTGCTAAAATCACATAATATGCTGTTCCTATGCACATGTTCCTATGTGTACATATTAGTTGTATTAGAATTTAGAAGAGAAACCTGATTTGAATATGTTCATTGACTTTTCTTAATAGATATATTTCTCTGTACTAATACTCAAAATCTTACATTTATTTTTTATGAAAAATTATGTACATGTTAACAATTCAGTTTGTGATATTTGAATTATATAATTTGCCAGATACTTGCAAACTATACCAGTTTACCTACAGCTAGAAAACTATGCAAGAAGCATGTTTTTCACAAATTATGTATAGACCAAGAGTTAATTGCTGATAATATTCATAAGCAACTGTCATTGTGTACCAGATTGGCAAAATTTTTAAGTGCTTAACAAATCCACAAAACTCCTGTCTCATTTATACATGTAAAACTGCAGAGTAGACTCAGTTTTACCAAACCCAATTCCTAGATGCCTTCATTCTTTGCAAGCAAACAACTGTTACCCTCACAGCAGAGTTGTGTGCTTGTTACTTGTCTCTCTCCTACACCTGTCTGAAATTTACAGCTCATCCATCCCTGAGCCTAAATTTTTTGAAAGGCCTAAAATTGACAGCTCTGCTTGGAATACCATAATAATGAAGGCACAGATGCTATAAAAAAAAATCCTGCTGTGATTGACGCTTCCCAGCCTTAATAGGACAAAACCAACAACCTTCACTTGGATTTACTGGCTCCCTTGAAGAAGTTCAGGCACTTATGTTCTGCAAAGCTGCCCTTCGACCAGCCATTAGGACCACCGCATCTCTGGTTTTACAGTCAGGTTATTCCATAACAAGGGGTTTAATATTCATAGTCTTTCTTTATAGGACTGTTCCTATTGTTAGCCAAGGACTGTTAATACAGAAAGCAAAAACAAGGCTGAGAACAGAAGTCTGACTATACCAGTGTTAGGGTCTTAATCAATAGAACTTCATGTCATGTCCATTAACTTTCTTTTTTAGACCAATTTGAAACAGATGAAGAAATAAGCTACTTGGCAAAGCGTATGTTTAAGATAATGACTCAAGTATTTTACTTCTATCCAGCCACCTGAGACATCTTTTCTATACCTATAATTCTTGCTGTTTTGGGGCAGGAAATTCTTTTGTCTTACAAGACTTCCTAATCTCTGCACCTACGATTTTGTCCTGGATTCTGTGAAACCTCGAGAAAAGGCTTTGAACACAATACCTGCAAATTGTTACAGAGCCATCTCCACTGGAGACAGTAGGAATAACCATACAAATATGAAACTGCAGATTTAATCTTGCACAGATGTCCTGCTTAGTAGAAGGAAGCTGGATGATAAATTATTCTCTCTGCCTGAAACAATACGAGAATATAAAGGGAGTCATGATTTAAAAGAAGGAACAGCAAAGAAAGTGTGAGTTAAGCAAAGAAAATGCATAATTTTGTTTTAAGGCAAGAGCCTACAGTTGCGTGTAATTTAAAAACAATTTGGTCAATTAGCTCTGATTAATGATTTTCATTCTTATTTTAACTCACAACAGCTGTAAATACTTTTTTTACAAGAATTTGCACTCTGCACCTGTTTGAATAAGATTAAACTTTATTAGCCTTCTAATAGGCTATGTTAACCTTATCAATCATTTGAAAGATTGTCCTGGTTTTGACTGTGATGGAGTTAACTGTCTTCGTAGTAGCTAGTGAGGCTGTGTTTTGGATTTGTGCTGAGAAGAAGGCTGATAACATACTGATGTTTATAGTTGCTGCCAGGACAGTCAAGGACTTTTCATCTTCTCTGCTGTGCCAGTGTCTGCAGGTGCAGGAGAAGCTGCAGGGAGGGAGCACAGCCCCAGTTACTAGCCTAGGATTTGACCTTAGGTTTAGGATTTAGACCTAAATTGGCCAATGGTATATTCCATACCACGCACGTCATGCCCAGCACATAGATGAGATCTTCCTGGGAGTTTTCTTTCTCTCCAGCTTGGATCTCTCCAGGTGTTCCCTCTCTTGTGGCCATCTCACTCCCTTGATCAGCTCTCAGTCTTGGACACTCAGGCTCTTGTCTCTGGGATTGCAGATGTGGGACTCTCCCTGCTCCAGGAATATTAGCTGGGAATGGTCTGAGCGTTGGGCATCAGGTGGTGAGCAATTTACTGTGTGTCACTATTACAATAATTATTATTATAAAAATTATTATTTTCAATATTGTCGTAGTTATTAAATTGTTCTTATTTTAACCATGAGTCTTTTTTCCCTTTGTCCCTTTAATTATCTCCCCCATCCCGGAGAGGAGGGAGGGTGAACAAGCGGCTGTTGTGGTGTTTGAGTACCAGCCAAGGGTTCTAAACCACAATAAATATATGACCACATTAATAATTATAATATCAAATATTATTATATTCTCACATTGAAGCATTAACAGGATCAAAGATATATAGAATTTTGTAAGAGACTTTAGTGCTTCTTCAAGGCTTGGTTTCATGGTGCCGAGATACTCCATTTTTTAATCCACAGATGGCCGAGGCCAGGAAAGTTCCTAATTTGTTTCTACAAGAAACACCCACAAAGTGATTTGGATTTTTTCAGTTTCCTAAAGGCTAATAACAACAGCAAAATAATCATATAGCACAGCAACCTGCAATAAGGAGTTTTGATGATCTGATGGTTTAGGTTTTATGGAACAAAGACACCTGAATGCTCTTTGTCTGTAAGAGCCCCTGGCATATGTCCATACAAATACAGTTGTCAGACTTATCTGAGAACTATGAATTCCAGAATATGCTGAATATTCTTAGCATTTTAGAACGATTTAGAATATTCAAAGATTTAAATAACTTGGAATACAGTCTCAAAACAAGCTGAATATAAATTTTAAATTATTTCTAATATAGTGGTTAAGGCTTCAGCCTTTCCTGCAAATGCTGAAGAATCTGAATAGCTAAATTAAAGTGAAAAGAATTATTTATTTTACTGAGCTCTTGATTAAGTTCTTTCTAGTAAAAAGGTCTAGAACAGAGGTTATACTATACAGTTGATGGTTCACACTGCATGCAAACGCATCATAGAGCTGGGAACTGACCTGTTTTTTTAGAAGCTGTATTGTTGGATAAACAGGGGATATATTTCAGCATGGAACTAGCTTTGCTGAGGAAGTGTTACTATAGTCAACAATCCCTTGCCTTTTTTCCCCACTTTCTGAATATATTTTTACATCTTCAAATGTGCTTTATTTTCATAAATATTTTGGCTAGTAAATACAACTTGAACAGCAAACTTGATTTACTCATTTCCTTGACAAGTTTCATCGTTAGTGTAGTACAGTAAGTAAATTCTTATACTGTGCTTAATTCTGTTGTTCTCCTGAGCTCTACTTGTGAAATGGTTATTTGGTTCTTCCACTATAAACCTACATTTCAATATGCTACATGCCTTGGTTATGAACTCCCCTTTAAAGCCTATCACAAAAAAAAGTCTGAAGAGAAAGAGTTGCTCTTATGTGATGCATTTACCTCTTTATTCTTTTATGTCACTATCTGGCTTTAACTGGATGTACATCTATTTAATTTTATGTATGAACGTTAATATAATAGTAAGATGATGGAAACAGGATTGTTTTCTTTGTAAGGATTTTAGCTTGCTGAACCCGTGTATTACCCTAGTAACTCAGGGAGTCTTTCAAAAGCTAGGGGTTTTTCTCAGGGCTCCCATTGTCTTCAGTGAAAGCCTGCAGCTGCAATTTGAACCATGGCCTTCACACTGCACAAGAACTCCAAATCAAACAACTGGATGCAAAAGTTACCTGCAAACATGTGTTTACCTGAGGGTAGAAATGACCCACTGAGACTGAGAAAGGGGATAACAACAATGTCTGGTGAGGTGATTTGTAGTGACACAAGCTCAACTAGGCAACCCTTGTTATTATAGATACACCAGTGTGGCATTTATTTGGCTTTCACTTTGATGAATCATATCTGTAGAGAATATCTCAGTAAATCAGTGATGCCTGCATAAGATAAAGAAATAATATTCCTTTTCCTAGTAAAAGAAAAGGTAACATATGCTAGACATTTTAGGAAGTCATTATAGAATCTCTGAAGCAGCAGTAGAAAATGTATATCATGATAAATGTTATTTGCATGTGGCCTGGTGCATTCCCAGCCTTTAACTGCATGATGAAATGTCAACCTCCACATGGCTAATTATCTAGAAATATTTAAAACTTATAACTAACCCAGACTTTATAGCAATGCAACTGCATTGACCTTAATAGTCCTAATTTTTCACTTATGAAGATCGAACTCTGAGTTAAAGGAAATGCCAAAGTGACAGTAAATGCACAGATTTGGTGTATTGATACTGAGTCAGTAAAAGAAAGAAAATGCTATTGTACCTCACCTTTTCCCCAATATTTCCTGAGCGCTCAGCCTATGGAAAAGGCATTGTAAATTTGCACACTTACACCTTTGGTTTTGTATCACAAGAGTTTCCCAGTTATCAATATTTAAGTACCTGTTCATGTTTAGAAAACTCAAACTAGTAGCTAGCTCATAAAACCTGTATTTATTTGATTGTCTAGAGCAAAAGCAAGGGGAATTATAGTTAGCTTCTTGTCTTGAGAGCAGTGGTTGAAAACACTATATAAAAATGGGTGTTAAAAAAGAGCAATATTAATATTTTGTTGTTATGGCTCTTTTTTTGAAGAGTACATAAGTAAATTAAATATCTAGAGTGGGAATATATTTGCAGTAAATTAATGACAGCTTTATTTTACCACTCAGAGTCCAATTCCAGACGAGTGCCAGTGTGAGTAAGGTAGATTAGCTAATGTAGCAGAGGTTAAAAAAACCCAGCAGACTGAATCTGTGCAAGGGTGACATGAGTGAACATAACAGAAGAGCTTACTAATATATCCAGGTGACTAAATACATTGGAAAGAACCCACTATTAGTGTTATGTTTTCTCCTGTTATCACAGAAAATATTTTCTTCCCCTTATGATGTATGACCTGTAATTTAACTCATTCTTGTTTACCTGAGGTCCCTGAGTCCTTGTATGGAGAAAGGAATTACGAGGAAAGATATTACTCACTATTTTCTGATTAGCACAGAACTGATCCAACATGTTAATGGCCTGCACAAGGAAAGGAAGTGGTGGAAGTTTCTGTCATGTATATGATAAAAAAATTTTAGACAGGAATTTTTGTGCACTGCTAAAACCATGTGAGTTCTGATGTTTCTAAGGGAGAGCAGGATAAAGCTTCTGTAAGAAGGACTGAGTTCACATAGGTTACGATGAACTTTCAGAGTTCATAATCTGCTTCTTCCTTTACATTTAAAAAAATGCCTTTGAGAGATTAAGAAGCTGCTGAATGCAATGTAACTCTTTGAACACAGATAACGTGAATGCAACTGCAAAGTCTGCTACTCTGCTAATTAGAGAACACCTGGAACTGATAATTGTAAAATGTGATGGGAAACAGAGTTTTAGCACAAATTCTAGTTTGAAATGCAGATTTATTTCTCTGTCGTTCTTGCATATTCTAAAAAACTTGTCTATTGTGGGTTTTTTATCACTCCAAATACTAAAGACAAGATAGAACAAAGAAAATACTTCTCGTTAAGTTTCTGCTGTAGTTAGATAGACTCTGCAATCTTTTTGTTGTAAACAGAATTCAAAATGAAGTTTAGATATCTTAAGTAATTTGTAGTTTCACTCTTACTTTCTCCCATTCGTAAATTAGATTTTAACTCTGGAATGACTTGTGTATATATTTTTATTCACAGAAGTCAACAAAATTGACAAATATAAAAGTGAGTGTGAGTCTTGTCAAAAATAGGGCACTACTTTGCAGATAAATTCTCATTCAATGTGGTTTGCTGCAGTGTTCTGTTGAGGTTTTGAATTGTTTGCAAGATTTTCCAATTTTAAAAACAATTTACGTTGACCTACTGTGTCCCTTTTTGAAAGCTGGTAATCAGATGGGATTTAGCTTCTTTTTGACAACATTAAGAATCAAAAGCATAGGGAAAAAATTGGATTAAGTAAGTATTTGCAATGTTTTTTTGAAGGGCAATAATGTCCTTCCAGTAGCTCAGGGAGGTGGCTTACATTGTTTGGAATATTTTCTTGTTTTATGAACAGTCTAAGCAATCTGTCTGTTAGACTAGAAAGGCAGTTGTATGTCTCCAAAAGATCTGTAAGCAGGACTGATTTTTAACCAAACATTTTCCAACAGTAATTGCACTGTTGAAAAGGTTTTTCTCAGACAATTTTTTGAGTTTTGTATTTCAAAACAGTTCGAAAAATCTGATTATTTTTCTCACTCCGTTAGTCCTGTTCTTTTCTGTTAGAAAGAAAGTGGGAAAATACTTTTGGTTCCTTCAGAAATGTGTTAGAATCTAATAAAAATACATTTTACTAAATATTTGTAGGTGATACAGTATGTTTCAAGGTGAAAGTAAAAGGGAAAGATTTGAGAATTCTAAACATTTTCCAAAATAAAACTTAAAATAAAATCTCAAAAGGTACAGAGTTCAATATTTAAAAGAATTGAACATCTGAAAAAAAATATTTATTTAAAATAAATAGTGAGCTGATAAAACAGTATGTGAGTTTAAAACAGAGACACAGCAGGAAATGGTTTGGACCCTGAAATTCAGTGATGAGATTCCCTTTTGTGAAGCCACAAAAGATCATTTTCAACTGTAGATTATAAAGAGATTTGAAAAGGCAGGAAACTCATTAGGTGAAGGTCAGTGATACACAGCTTCTTCTGAATCTCTTTCTATAAAACAAATGTGAGATGTCATTCCAGCTCCATTTGTAAATCAGAATTCCCTGATTTTAGCTGCCTTGTACCAGCTTTAAGACCAAAAATTAAGCAACATGTACAAAAGGCAATGTTACTGCATGTGTATTGCAATTTGGAATATTCCTTTTAAAATAAGCACAACAGGAAAACTTTTGTTGATTTGCATATTTCTATTTATTAATACAGCTATGAATAATTTGCGTGCAAGATTTCATCCTTACTTTCTACAGTTCTTTGGAATTTGAAAAAAGGTACCTCAGTGCAGAGCCGTATTTGTCCTATAATAATGGCAGGTAAGTGACAGACACTGAGGGCTGCTGTTTGCCTGCTTCTGCTTTCTTGTTTCCTCTGTCAGCACTAGGACAGTCCATCTTTGGGACTGTAAGATTTCATTAAACAACTTTGTTTTTAGTGTATAGGAGAAGTTATTATCTTTCAGCTTTTCACTTGTTACATTTAACCTTATTTCTTAACTGTGTCTATGACAATGGCAGTATTTCTGCCCATGTCTTCCTTATTTTTGCCAAAATTAAGCTGTCTTGGGTTAGACAGAAAAGTAGTAATTCTTGATGGAGAAAGACGTACAGTGTCAAGGAATGTGAATATTTGTGTCCCTGGAATCAGAGAACCTTATCATTTCTTTTGAATGAAGTCTTTGAGGAAAACTTTGGCAGTGAAACACTTTACTAAATGGCTTAGAAAGACAAAAGTTGTGCAAGACTCATGCTTCTTATTAACATCATGATAAATCTGATGAGAATTTGATACTTGAGCTCAGTTGTATGGAAGGATGACTTGTGTTGAGACATAGTTTTATTTTATTGGACTTGATTTTTATTTGTTCTCAGAATGCAAGCAAAAAGATCCTCTCACCCGCTGTAATATACAGCACAGCATATGTATCAAAATCTGAAATGGTCCTAAGGTATTTTCCAATAACTCTATACATTTGGAGTGAAGCTGGGGAGAAGGTAGCGGTTATTGGATGGCATGGGGAGGGATTTAGAAGAGGTCTGGAGAGGTGCTTTTCTTCCATAAATTTATTTTTCTTGGGTATTGCTAGGCTCTGAAGTTTTCTAGTAGCAGTATCAATGGGGTTCTTTGCAGTTCATCACCTAAATAGAATGTATTTTATTCTTGTATATGTTGTAGAAAAGACCTTACGTTCCTTCTTGCAGCAAAATGACCTTGAACTCTGACACTCTCTTGTATCTCCCTCTGATACATTCACATCTAGAGCAGCTTTGTAATTAGATTATCATCTTCCATTGAGATACAATTTTGGATTCCATCATCATCTCAAATTAATTAAGAGACATTTAATCATCATATTCATCAAACTCTAGGATCATTATGTTTTTCTTGATCCTTAAACGTGCCTTTGTCTTAATTGTTGGGCTGCAATTCCAAAGCAGGGCTGTACAGTTCTTGGTAAAACTTGAACTGTTACCTATGAGATAATTTTATGAGGTTCTATTTCTCTCCATTCTGGTTTAGGTGGGATTTGTTTTAGAACTGGCTTTTAAGGACACTTGCTTTCTTTAAATAATGAGACTACTTTAATTTTTCTCCTAATATCATTTTTCTTCTCATATAATGCATGAAATTCAGTCTTAGTGTGTAATTTTTTGTTTAATCTGCATGTGCATTTCTGAGATCATTTTGCCTTCTGCCTGAGCCACAATACATTGATTGGAGCATCCCGTAAAAGGACAGAACTAATGTCAGGTGCTGAAATTGTTTAAGTAGAGAATTGCAAGATTGAAATGGCTGAAAAGATGCCCCAAATTTAGGCATAATAATGAGAAGGAAAATAAGAAAATAGGATTATATGAAGGGAGGTGCAGAACAAAGGAAAAACTGGCACATGATTTTTGCAGACGATGGGATGTGTGTGGAGGAGCATAAATGAACGAAGACATGATAGAGGTAAATGAGGCTTGTGTCTTGATGTGCATTGTAAAAATTTTACTTTTTTAAAAGAAGAGCTGAAGAGGATTCTGAGGGCTAAAAGGAATATCAGACTGGAGGGAGTTTTCAGACCTGTTCTTTGCCATATTGTATTAATGATCTTTCAGGAAACTGTACTCTAGGGCCTGTTTTTCAACCTAACTGTTGTCCAAATTGTCTGACCCCTAGGTTGGAGGCACTGCAGATGGAAAAGACCGATTTTGCTTGTCTGCTGTTACAATAGGATCACCAAAGTACAGAACTATGACTAGAAAACTCATCATATTTTTGACAGTAATGGAAAGGACGTAGTTTTTTCCTCAATTTAGCTTGCAATTAGTAGTATCTACTCTGTTCACCTGTACTAGTCTGTTTCCCCATGTTACTTACAGTACTTGTCCTTAGTGCTAAAAAATAATCTGCAATTGTGTTGAGATCTGAACTAAAAATATTTAATGAGAGTTTGCAATGCTGGTATCTGCATATCTTCTTTTGTTCTGCCTTCCTATTTTTGTCTGATATTTCCCTCAATCCTTGTCTTTCTATACAGTGTAATACACATGTGTGGTTCTTAACGTATTGGTGCCAAGTGTGATTGCTTCCTGAACTTGCTACTTGATTACTTAAGATTTAAGGAGACCTTGGCTTGTAAGAGAAGGGGAACAGTGATTGCATGTTTATGGGTCTATACGAACACTGCATCATGGGTCATGGAGCATTCAGTAGCTGGTGAGACATGCACTGTATCCATATCATGGTGATCTCAGAGCTGTGTCTGGATGCAGCTTGGGCACCTTTCTGTTGCCATTGCTTCTTCTTAGTCTAGAAATCATACAAATCCATCACAATGCATTCATCTTTTAGATTCACATTAAATATCTATGACCTATTGATGTTTTTCCTTTCTCCCTGTCCTGTCCCGTTCAAAGTAATCCAACTCTCACTGGCCTATTAACTTCACTGCTGGGCACATTCCCCTCAGTAGACAAAAGGCCCTCTGCAGAAAAGTGGAAGATTGAATGATAAGTACTTTGAAGTGAATCAGCTTGTGTTCATCACTTTACTGCTGAAACTTGGCCAGCAGCAGGTAAACTGCTGAGAAGACTGGTGTACCCTGTGGGTTAGATACAGCTATCAGCAAATGGAAATTTTATCACGGAGCACTGTGAGTTAGGTCTCTTTTCTCTGAGCCTGAACCTGAAAGGTCAAAGAGTCAAGTTCTACAGAACTCAGGTATTGCACTCAAGGAGGTTGGTTAATGGTCTCAAACTGCCAGGGAGGGAGATGTAATGCAGACATAGCTGATACTTTAGAGCTTTGATTGGGAAGGCATTGGTAAGCATATTGATAAAAATAGTTTCAGTGTAATGTAAGGGGAAGCGCAATGCAAACCACCATAAAAATGATTGAGACAAACCCCACTAAATGATTTTAAATGTTATTCCGTTCATGGCTAATGCCAACAACACCCTTACTGTATAAATGTCATAGACAAGGAGGAACATTTACTATTTGTCAGCAATATCTGTAAGCAAGTACCAAATAGAGGACAGAAGACAGTTAATGTGCATGCTTACTGAGTCAGTGAAGGTCTGCATCTTCTGGACAGTAGTTCTACTGTCTAAGTCAAATCAAGATAAAATCAGTTAAATTCTTCCCTTGAGAGCAAACTGTTACATCAAAAGGAGAGTTGATCAGAACTGCATTATGCAATGTTGTCTTTGTTCTAGAAATACACAGGTTCTTTTTTTACTATGGCAACTAGTCTGTGTTTTGGTCTTTTGTGGTTTGGCTTTTTTTTTTTTTTTTTTTTTTTACCCCCAAGAGACTGTAGTGAATAACTTTTGCACAGTGTGTTCACTCAGCCAGCTGCTCTTCTGAAATAAAACAGCTTTTGAGGATAGGAACTGCTGAGCAGCATGAACTTTTAAGCAAGGAATGGCCTATTTTCTTGCTTCTATGCTCTCTCTTTTTGCTGCCTAGAGCCACAAAAAAAGAGACTTAAGGAGGGAGTTATTAGGAAACCTTTCCTGAGGTGGGGTAGCCACCTTGTCTTTTTATTTGTTGCTTTTCCTGTTAAGGCACAGGGTGAACACTTTCGGGTACTGAAGCCTTGCTTTTACACCAAGAACCTTCTTTTCATTTTTGGCCACCTAAGTTAAACAGGCAGCACATTATTAAAGGACTGAAGATGCAAATGAAATGTGTTCGTTTGCTTATATGTCATCATTTGGCAGTGGTGGGGGCAATCAAATTTACCTTCTGAGCCATGCTATTTCTGGTCTGTTATTTGGATAAGGTGTTGGGGAAAATTAAACTAACATGTCAGAAATGAGATTGTGGATGTGAAAGGAGCAATTCATAAGAACAGTGAGAAAGGGTGAAAACTCAAAGGCACACAAACTAGTACATTTATGAGATTGAAAGGATAAAGCACACATCACAAAATATGAGTTGGGGATATAAATGAAGATACTGCAGAAAAATAAGTGTAGTCATTTAGACAGAAAAAACCTAGATCAAAAGAAAAGTGTTCTGGATCAGATTCTCACAGCCAGTCTGTGTCTTTGCACTGCTCCAGAGATGAAATCTCACACTCGCTCAGCTTCCCTTTACAGCTGGGTTGCATTAGCTCTGCAGCACAGAGGAGCCAGGATTTGTGTAGCTGGCTCCTCAGCCCTGGAGGGTCAATGATAAGTAAAGTGTTGTCGCAGGAAAGAAGTATTATGGGATTATTTTGTAGGCTAAAGAGCTCACAGTTTCATTATTGTTACGCAACATAAAACAGATTAGGTGGTCTAAATATTAGCTTATGTAGCTTTCCAGTGAGTTAAGTGCTACAAATCATGATTTGAATCCCATTCTTCATGGCAGGTATCTATGGTCACATCACTGTAAGGTGCAAAGCATTTTCAAGTATTTGCCACAGTTCAGAAAGATACAGGCATATGCTTCCCCAAAGCCTCAGAGTGTCTTCAAGAGTAAGCACTATGACTGCCACACTCTTTCAGAAATATGTAAAAATATAGTATTGTGTTGGGTGTAGGTGGCAAGATTTCAATAGTGGGAGGGCTGCACTGTGTGAGCAGAGGTCAGGGGATTGCCCATAGCTGGACACAGCTGGCTCCACAACAGAGCCTCTGCAGGACACAGCTGAGCCTGTCAGTGAAGTTGGTGGGGTGTCTGCCAATGAGAGGGCAAGGTGCAACAGACAACGAGTTTCAACAAGAGAAATTCCAATAGAATCTAGGGAAAAAGTTATTCACAGTGAGAGTGATGAAAGATCAGACCAGCTTGCACAGAGAAGCTGTGGAATCTCTGTCCTTGGAGATATCTGACCCTTGACTGGGTTTCTCTCTAGACAACCTGACCTAACTTCAAAGTCAGCCCTACTTTAAGCAGGATGTTGGATGAGATAACCTCCAGAGATCCCTTCCAATCTAAATTATTCAGCGATACTGTGACATCTGTCAGGTACTCTGGCTCAAGGTGGTCACTGGAGAGCCTGATTTCATATAACCAATTCACAGGAGTGTAGGCAGGAATGAGGGAAGTTTTTACACCCTGAGAGGTAGGTACTGCCTGGTTCCTGATCAGCAATACCTGTCAGAAATAGAAGAATGGCCAGGAGGAGGAAAGGTGTGCCTTTCAGAACAAAGGGCAAATTGTCTAAGGTAGAGAAAATAGACAGATAGTTTTCGTTTGATTTGTGACTAGGGGAATTAATTTCGGAGTGTTGTCAATCAATACTTCTGGAAGTAATTAGCTCACTAAAAGTTTCTTTGTTACTTTTTTTTTTTTTTACTGAATCAAAAAGTAGACTAATATGCAATATGAAAGTGAACTTAATTCTGGATCCTTTTTGTAATATAAAATCTTTTTTAGTGGCACAGGTTTACTTAAGTTTTTTAAAAATCTCCTACTAATTTATTTGTAAGTTATTGTATTAATTGCTTAAAGTATAAATATAATAAATTTAGGAAATTGTATTATCTAAGTCCAATGACATAATTTAAAAGTAATTAGTTTCCAGCCCAAATGCTGTATTGAGAACGCTGTCATGCTGTATTTCAGAGGAAAACTGCTTAAGCACATCTCAGTTCAAATTTCACTTAATTAAGAATTTGTTTTGTGAGTTCAATAACTGTCCCTTTATATTATTTTAATATCATTTTAATGAATGAATTAATACTGAAAATGTTCTTAGTTCCAATGAAAATACAAGAACTCACTTCTGAAAATACAAATATTGTTATTCTTCTCTAAGTAAAAACCCAGCACTCATTTTCTGATTTAATTTTTTTTCATATAATGATAAGATCCCAAAATCATAGGATTAGAGACTGCATTACTCCAGCAAGTGTCCAGAATGGATAGTGCAAATAGTTCTACACTGACTTATTCAAAGTATGCCCACAGTCGCAACTCTTGACTTATCCGTTTTTTATCATTTCCTCCTAAACACTAATAGCTAAAAATCAAACAGAAAATTAATTACTAAAAATAGCTGTCATACCCGTCTCCAGCAGAGAACCACAGAGTAGTGTAAGCAGTAAGGGACCAATGGAAATCATATGGTTCAACCTCTTCTCAGAGTGGGCCCAGCTTGGGGCATAGGCTTGTAACATATACTGTACCTTTAATAAGATGTGGGTAGGTATATTCTGATCAATAATGCTGTGTCAAATGGCACTGTACCAAAATACAACATTCTAAATGTATCTTCAGAATTGAGTATATGTTTTTACTAACCTAAACAACAGTGTTCATGTATCTTGCTCTTTTTTTCACAAAATAATCCCCTTTCAGTAAAGTATACAAAACCAAATGCAAAACAAATCTGCTACAGTTTTATCTTACAAATTCACAATTTCACTTAAGAACATCTTTGTTCAACTTTTATTTGAAATTGTGGAACAAAAGACTATTATGCATGGTCATGTAGGGCCCAGGTAACTTTCCTGAATCTAGTCGGTGATGTTAGTCTCTTATCACTTAGAAAACTAGCTGAGAATGGAATTCTGTGGAAAAAAGTATGAGTTCCCCCCAGTCCTGCATATGTGAAGCTAATGAACTATGTGCAGTTAACTTCAGCTGATGCAAGTTCTGACCCAAAGAATAAATGGAAGAAAGGGAAGGTAAACAAGGGAGAAAGAGAATAAATATTTACATCCTGTTCTATGTTAACAATACTTCAAACACTATATCATTCAAAAACAGAGGAAGATAATACAAACCCCCCACCGTGCTACCTATGTATGTAGGTCTGAATTTAAATATTTTTTGTATTTTCTGCAAGACCATAGAATTTTTCAGTTGCTACAAAAATCTGTTTTTCTCATGTGTAAAGATTTATTTCCACAAAAAAACCTCAAAACATAGTTTTTGGTTCACAAATAACTAGACTTGTGCTAAAATATAATTGTTTCTGCTTA
The DNA here is from genome assembly GCA_011057875.1 of Pterocles orientalis. Classification (NCBI taxonomy): domain Eukaryota; kingdom Metazoa; phylum Chordata; class Aves; order Pterocliformes; family Pteroclidae; genus Pterocles; species Pterocles orientalis. The sequence continues at coordinate 46,993 of WKFP01014255.1, forward strand.
CATAATGACTGTTCTCTGAAGTGTATTCCCTGCAGCTTTGTGCTGCTGTATTCTCTCAGGTGCTTCATGCTTCTTCCTTCTCTCAATATAGAAAATATAAAGCGTATTATAAGAGTGCGTTAAAAGAAAACAGACATAATTGTTCGGCATATGCTGCTTTTACCATATGACTAACATTTTTACACCAATATGTAGTGTGAAAGTGTCTATCACTGAAAACTGAAGGGAAAAACATCTAGTTTCTTAATTTTTTACTCATAAAAGATCCACTTGAGATCTTGTTGAAATCAAAGGATTTTTGGACATACATGATGTGAAGAGGAAATGGATTGAGATCTTCAGTAGGATTCTGTAGGTTTCGTTGCAAGGCAGAGCTCTCCCACAGTTAAGGTCCATGGCTGAGACTCAGAATAGGACAGAAGAGTGTGTGAGAGGAGCAGGGGTTTGTTGTTTTTAATTCTGCCACAGTTTGCTATCTGGCCTTGGGCAAATCACCTAGTTTAGTTGTCTCATTGAATATAAGTTGGAATAGTTTCCATAATTTTTGTATGTGCAGTAACTAATCCATCAGGTACCAAAATTAAACTTGTTTGTGGTATTGTATCCAGTGTTAACTCCGTAATCACTTTTCCATCTCCAGCCTTCTTTGACTGCAAAAGATATCATAAAATAGGACTCCTAATTGCTTCTGTTCGTGTAGCTTGTCTTTGTTAGAGATAGTCCTTTCCCTTGAGCCCTCTCTACTCTGGTCATCAGCCTGGAAACCTAACTCCAAAAAAGGACTAGGAAGATGGCTGTTAACAAGTGCATCAGCAACCTTGGCTTTTCACGTATTTTGTAATCCCTCTTTAGACTTGTGTTCAAGGATACAAATTGTTGGAATTTGTTTTTTAACACCCACCAGGGCATCACTTACAGAAAGGTTTGGCTAGCCTTCAATAGTTTATAACCTTTTGGTAGTTCTCAAGGCATTCTGCATTTTTGAGGTTGATATTAGCCAATGAAATCAGGAGAGTGTGTACAAATAAATGCACTAAGTCTGCTTCTTCATACTTAAGAGCATAGTCACTGCAACCAAGATATACTAGAGGTGTCTTTGTACTACTTTTATTGTATTATTTTTATTGTATTAAAAGAGAGAGAGCATAAAAAGGGAGCACAGGCCTGGGACTAACTGTGTCTTGTGAAGCTCAATGTAGAGAGGTTAATTTCTCCTTCTCAGCATTTTGTACACCCACACAGAGGAAAGCCACAACCTGCTAAATTCCTTGGGGCAAGGGTCTGTCATTTTCGTTTGTTTGAAATACAATGAATGCTTTATTGGCAAAATTTCATTGTCTTTCACTCTATGTAATAAACCGTATTTCTCCATGTGAGCTTTTCAACACGACTTTTTAAACTTCAAATTTACTATTAGTTTCCATGGAAAATGACAGAAAGAGTTATTAGTCTCAGTGAGCATCTGTTAATGCTGCCACACACAAATATAAAATCCACATTAACAACTTCCAGTTTTTTCCTAAACTTTCTAATTTCTGAAACATCTGCTTGAGTTATTTTTCTCTTTCCATCTCAGCTGATCCGTTGAAGTAGAGAGAGGTGAGCAAGCAGCTTGAGACTTCAGTTTGAAATATATTAAACAGGAAAAGCTCAAAGGGGAAACATCTGCTGAAGTGAAAATGTCTGTGCAGGGTTGGAAAGCAGGATTTAAAGGCTGAGGAATAGGAGGAACAAGCTTTCAAATAGTATTTAAAATCTTATGTATCTGATTTTTATAGTTCTTTCAGATTGTTCAAGTTCAGGACCTGAGTCAGAGAGCTACATTTACACAATATTGTCTAGATTCCTTTTCCTCTGTGTGTGTCTGTATTGTTTCTGACTTGAAAGCAAGCATCATCTAAATTGAATAGCATCCAGTTAGCTTTAGAGATACCATTCATTTATTGCTGTGGCACATGAGGGAGAAACCATGAGATAATCTCGCACAAAAAAATCAAGCTGCCTACTGTTCTAATCAAATCTGTTACACTTCAGAGCATCTGTACGTCAAGCAGTCCCATAGCATCTTGCCAAGTCATCCACCTGAAGCTAAAAAGGGGCTGTGCAAAAGATGGGCATGCTAGTCTGTGAATTCCCACAGTCTGTCCGCAGCAGCAAATGTTCACTGAACATATACAGAGGAAAACACACCACTGTTTATTCAGTCTTTGACATACGAAACAAGAGATTACCCTTCTGTATTCAGTGTGTGATTGCAAGATTATGGATCCTTGCACAGAATCTGATGAAAAACAACAAGATTGTGGCTGAAAAGCTAATTCCACACATTTTTCACAGGAGGAAACTAGGTGTATTTTCATCCCGATGAATGCATGTGTAGTCCCATAAATAAGAAAATAAACTAGATTGTCTTCAAGACAATAAAATCATCTACCATATGTCTTAGTCAATGAGTCACTCAACTATCTTTAAGCCTAGGGTCCCCGAACATAGTAAAAAGAAGCCATCTTTAGCAAACGAGGGGTGGAAAATATTTGGGGTCATCTGTAATATCCTAGATTGCCTTTAACTTGCTTTTCCCACCTTTTCTTTGAGAGATTAGAACCTCCAGTGATTCTGGCTCATTTAGAGATAAGATGAGGAAGAAACCACAACCCACACAGGTAATGTAAAATTCCATAAACAGCAATGCCTGCAGTCTGTGGGCTGTGAGGACTTGGCTAGATATTATCAGAAACCATTAGATTAGTTGAGATTGGCAAGAGCAGAACATACATTTCCCACTGGTATTTCTTTTGAAGTGTTGTCTATGGAGAATTGGAGATCATTAATTTTTAGAAATTTCTGCCTTTTGCAAAAAAATTAAGAAAACTGGAAGTCCATTTGTAAAAGAGCAAAATAAATATTCAGACTACTGTGACACAACACACATATTCAGAAAAAAATATAATTGATTTACTGAGCATCTGAGAACAGAATGAATTCCAGATCTCAAAGTTAGTGGATAATTGCAGTGATTTATAATACTTACGTTACTAACAGCCAGCTGGTGGTTGTCTGCTGCAGCATAATTACCCAGACAAGGGGTAGTGACTCTATAGGCAAGGGGTAAAGAACACACATGAGAAGTTAGGGATTGGAGTCAGCAGGAAAATTTTTGGAAGCAGTGCAAGAATCTCGGGGAGGGCATTGCTGGAGCAGAGTGAAGGAGGGGTACAGAAGTACAGAGAAAGCCTTGCTTAGGAGCATTGGCCCAGGAGGTTGAGGCAGGGCTGAGAATTATGCAGAGTTGGACTGCTGGACCTCTACTTGTCCCACAGTTTGAGCCATCCCAGAGTCCCGAGTGTCGGTGACTCTCAGAATAAAGGGGAATGAGGGAGGCAACGAGGTCATGAAACACAGCCCGGAGGGAAAGTGTATTGGTATGGAGAACTACAAGTGAACACTGCAGTAGTTTATAGTTTCATTGCAGAGATACGAGAAGTTTCCTGTGTCCAAGGGAAGGTACTCTTTTTGACTCCACTTTTGATCTAGGTTCAGAGGGGTTATGTTGAGAGGGAAGCTTGAACTAAGGTGTATTCCCACCTTGTCAGGACCAACCCTGCAAGGCAGCCCACCTTTGAAAGTAATTTCTGTGACAGTAATTACTCCTGTGTTTGACAGTGGCAGGAGGAAGTATATTATAAGCATTCATGTGCCTTTGCAGCATGAGGAGAGGGTGATATCATGGCTCCACACTTTATTAAGTCAGCTTCTTCCTGCTTTCAGCCTTTTCTGGGGTACAGTACAGGCAGTTCAAGGGACCTGGTGGAGGGAAACCTTACTCGTGTGAGTGGCCTTAAGAGAAAAGTGGTGAACCTAGCTAGAATTGTGTTTGTAGCCTTTTAAAAACACTTTGCTTAAATATACTGGAAATGGTCTCTTTGCTGTGATCAATTCAGTAATGACTAAATCAGAACACTTATGTTAAAAGAACAGAACCCACAAGCCCCTTAGTAACTGCCCTCTGCTACCAATATGGAAATGAAATTAAAAATGAATAGGGCAGCTACGTAGTAGGCCTTGTTTTCTCTAAAAACACTCACTGGAAAATGCACTATCATCTTTGTATGTCCTGTCACTTTCAAAGTGCCTTGCTTTCTACAAGTATTAAGCTATTATTATTTCAATATGTGCAATTTACCACCTTAAAATAAGCAGTCTTCCCTCCTTGGTGTATGTGTATGCTTCCTCTGTCACCGAAGGATGTGCTAATTTTGAGAAGAGCTTGTTGTTTTGATGAATTAAATTCGGTAATATTTTCATTGCCTGTACAAGTGTTTAGAGCTTCTAGCACTCGTTTCAGTTAGATAATGCTAGAGTGCCAGCAGCCATCTGCTTAATTTTACAAAATGTTTGGATTAAAATTTAAGCCAAGCTTTTTAAGCTCTTGACAAAAATACAGTTATCACTAGATTCCTAGACTGAGGAAGCAGTCTCCTGTTTCTCCTAAACATATCATATGTTAAAAATATCTATACAGAAAGCTAAACAGAGGAGCTACATAAAGCTGGGATATTCATAGAACACATTATATTAAAGAATGATTAACTATAGAAATAACTAAATTAAACTGGTTTTCAAAATTTAGTTATTTCTCTGGGCTATTATAAGTAGTTTGGTTTTGATTTTAAGAACAGTTGGTGTCATTTCTTTGAGAAAAATAGTGACACAATTGATCTATGTGGAAGTGCTTATTTCACCTCACCTTTTGAGCCCTTTTAAGGCTCCAGGGATTTGTTAGAGAAAAAGATTTGGATTCCCCTCCCTTGCTTCTAGTTGAGATAATTTTGAACTCTGTTCAGGCATGAAAGAAATACTAATCAGTTTTTTAGATCAGAAAGAAGTTCCCAGGAGTACAGTATACATGTAAACTCTCCTATAAATATGAATATCTTAACATCTGAGAAAAAAGCTACATGAGGTAGGAATTATTTTTCTTCAAACATGGAGATGAACAGAAGATTTTTGCATGAAATATAGAGATTGCCAAATTTTATAAAAGTGGATTTATAATATAATCTTGAGTTGTCGTTAGTAGGATACATCTGTCTACTGTTTGTGGTTGAGAGATGATTGTCCTAAAACTTCCCTGTCCCCTCAAAAGGGTTGTTCTTTTCAAGGTAATGGAAGGTTTTTTCTCTGCTTTCACATGAAAAAGGTTTAGTCATATGGGCCAGAGAGGGAAAGGCAATAAGAGACAAAACAAAATGTTCCCTAGGATATATTAATACAGCATGTGGATAACTTTACTTTTCCCTTCAGATAAGAAGGATTGTTTATTTTTCTAAAATCACAGTTATACTAACCGTAGTAGCACATCTTGTCTCTGTTTCCTGTTCATTGTAACCGGTAACTGTTGAATACAAAATCCCTGTAGATCAGCAGCTGCAGAGGGGCAGGGAACACAGCTCTCTGCAGCACCCTGCTCTGCTCATCACCTGCTTGTCTGTTGGTAAATGTTGGTGCAACTTCAGCGGAAAAGCACATGCTCTGTTCAGATAGTCATTTACTTGTTGGTTAGGGCAGTCTCCCAGGAGGTGAAAATACAATTTTAAACACCTAAAACTGAAAAGAAAGTTGAAACTCTGTCTTTTAATGTCCTAGATGAGGCCTTCCTGCCATGCCAGGTAACTGGGCAGCACTGCAGCTGTCACCAGCCAGGCTCGAGAAGTGAGCCTGGCTCATGCCTCTGACACAAAATAATTAAGTGAGAAAATGGAGGGGAGTGTTTTAGTCTGTGAATCAGGCTGTGAATGGAGGGAGTCTCCGAATCTGTGCTCTCAAAAGGGATGGATAATTTTGGTTATCCTCCTGTCTAAGAACTTTTATTGGCTAAGAGCAGGTCTGTCTTTACTCTGTGCTAGCTATTTTGGATCCCCTTCTGACATACCAAAGTCCATGGCTTGGGAAGCTCTATTCCTTTTGCAAGAACATAGCTTTGCTACTGCACTGGTTTTAAACAAATAAATCCTTTATTGTGTGCAGTCCTAGGTACTTGATAATAAAAAAGGCAGCACTGAGACAAAGAGAACATGAAATACGTATTATGAAATTTTCTTTCATGTGAGGTGAGAAACATTATTGAATTCAAAGTCAAATTATATTTCATTTGATTTGGATCCAGGAAACAGAAGCACTAATAATACACATGACAAATTAGTGATGGAAACAGCTATGTGATGAAATGATAAAATTATGGTATGTAAGTGAAGGTGACCTACTAATGAATAGTGTGGGAAGGAAAGGCTGACAAAGTGTTAATTGATATGTCAAACCAGTGATGTCAGTCAGTTGCATGGAGGAAGATAAATTAGTCAGTGTAAATTACATAGTGGCCATCAAAACATGCCAAAAGCAATTTCACATTCCTCAAAGAAGTTGATGGATAAGATATAAGAACAAATTACAGAAAAAAAAAGGTAAATCTGACTTACTGTTTGCTCCAGGTAACCAGTAATGGTTCACCCAATGATGCCTTTTAGTGTCTGTTATAAGAAAAAAATATTTACATCTATGTACCACAACAATCCTCAATTCAACCTGTGAAGTTTTCATGGCTTCTCTTTAGAGAAAACCATTAAAATCTACAATGTCTGATCCATATCTGCCAACATTGTATTGCTAGTGTGTAGATGAAGTGAGATAAAAAAATGCATGCATATGAATTGTTCTCAGATTGTTCACCAGAAGCTGGGGACTCATGGTTCTCTGTAAAACAACAATATAGAATTTTTAAATAGTAACCTCACTTTGTACTTTCTTACAAACTACATTACAAAAAATAACTGATGGTTTCCTAAGCTGAGTTTTTGCTCAGCTTGCATTTTAAAGGGATCTTTGTGCCTTTATTGACAAAGCTGTGAAAAACTCACAACCATTACCTTGGGGCTAAACAGTCAGACAAGTGCTGTGAAATTGCAGCGGGTCATTCCAGGCAGTGAGAGAGCAAAGAAACCCGTCATGTGGCTTTGGTCATACTGTTTACTCTACAAGCAAAACAAAATGCTAAATACCTTTTTTTTTTAGTTTTTTTTTTAATTTGTGTCTCTTTTGGATCATAGTTGTCTGAGAAATTTTCATATTCTTTCTAAACTTGAAACCATTCTATTTCACTGGCTTGACATGAATGTGCAATTCCTCAATTTTGGATGATAATATAAGAAGTTGTATGTTATTTTGTCCACTAGAGGGTACCCAACATATTTCCAATTTTGCAGTAGGAAGCATCAGAAGCTAAGAAATTAAAATCAGGTCAAATTAATGTTACCATATTTTCAAAATATACCAGTGCCTATGTTTTGTATAATACTTTGTGAAAATAAAATTAACTTTAATTTTCTGAAACAAATAACTTCCTTCAACTATACAAATTCCTAGATATATTTCAATGATGGACTATCTCCACACAATTTTAACTCCTCTTAATGTTATCATGAGAGAGAGGCCATGTTGGACTGAAATATTTAATGATCCTTGTGATGTGGGACTTCTACTCCTTCTGAATTGGAGCTGAAAGTAAGATCCAGTTTTGGAGTTAAGCTCTAAAAACTTATTGTGTAGGATTTCATCTAATTTAAATATTCTGGGTCTGAATATGCAGAGGTTTGTATTTCAGTATCTAATTTGTGATGATCCCTAAGAGGAAACAAAAAAAAAAACCCCAAGTCTCAAAGTGTTACCAAAAAATTACTTTGGATTTTATATTAGTCGTATATGTAAGAGTTTTGTTGTTGCTTAGCTCAGTTTTAAGGTGTTTGCCTTTGTTTTTTGAAAGAGGGAATTGAAAAAGCTCTTTACCTCAAACTCAAAGCATTTAACAGACCTTTTCTCAATCCAGGAAAATTAACAAATACTGTTCTTCAGCATTGCTGAAGCAAAATCTGGCCTTCCTGTGACACTTAAAAGTGGACAAGTTATGAAACAGAAATGCTTTCAAATTTGATTTTCTTGGTAGTTTGAAGCATTTTGTGTTGAAATAAGATTCAACAAATTCAAGCAGGAACTGAAGTACACCTACTTTAACATGTTAATTCTTGAAATTCACTAGCTCTCTGGCAAATGTTGCTGAGTTTTATGACTGTGATCCTACAGTCTGTATTCAGTTCTATATTCACGAAAGTGAAGACAGACTAAAACCCCAGATCACATGTTTTAGCCCACTTACTGTCATCTCCTTTATGCAGAATGACTTGTGAGACACAGTTTTAAAATGGGCTCAATGTTGGCTTAATTATAATTTTTTAAAACCTTTGCAGTTAAAGATACAAAATGTTACTTTTGTTGCTCTTTAACCCTCTGTTAGGTCTCTAAAATGAGAAAGATGTTTCTTAAACACATAAAAAATGAGCATACCTATCAGGTGTTCCTACAGTGAGAGAGACAATTGCACACAGATTTTTTGCACATAAACATTTTATGTCTGTTTTATGCCGACATGCCTATGCACACATTTTGATGTTCTGCTTTCTGAGCATAATAAAGACATCTGAGACCCAAATTATTCCCTGTAAATATTTTGCACTCTGTCCCTTCTGGCTACTTGTTAGTGTTCATATTCAAAGAAGATCACATTGTGCTACAGCCAGAAAAATTAAGAGCTTGGTCCTGAATAGTGCTCAACTAGCCACATTGCTAGGATTTGAGAAATGTAATCTTCCAGTATCTCTGTTCGTTGTACTTATTTTTCCAAGATCATACTTCAGTAGGTAAATATATTTCCACTATGTAGATGTGTATATATACATAGAAATAACAGCCCAAAAATTCCTCATAATTTGGTTCTTAAAAAATACTTTATTTCCTCCTTTCTAGGAGGAAAATTACAACAACAGAGTAACAATCTGTTCTCCTGTCCATTTATTGATTCGCTAGCCAAGTCTCAGCACTACTGATCTGATACTCACTTCCTAGAAGAAGCAAATTTGCTTTTAATCTAAGCACTCTGCCCTTTCACGGATATGCCTGGGATTTCTGCTTTATGCATTGCAAACTCCACCCAAACTTTCCTTCCTTTCAGGAAGAGTCCTGAAGGGTGTATCCTGTGAGTTTTCCTGACAGCTGGCATGGGGCCATCGTAATATTGTTTTTTACAAGTCCATCTAATTTCTCCTTCAGTGTTTCTTTATTTTCACATTAACCTCTTCCTGATGAAGGAAGAGTTAAGCACTAGGGCAGTGAGAGGGGTGATAGACAATTCATTCAGACAGATTTTTCTTCTTGTAGGAAATTCACTTCCTGCATTTTAGTACTTTAACGTACATACACAAACATGGCAAACTTTGTTCTACCTTAAACCCTGAATCTCATGTATGGGTATAAATCTTAATATGACCTAATATGACAAAACTGAAGTTCTCTTCCGCAGCTTTGATTGTGGTGGGTTAATCTTGGCTGGCTGCCAGGTGCCCACTAACTTGGTGCATCACACCCCCTCCTTGGAAGAATGGGGAGAAAATAAGATGAAAAATCTCACAAGTTGAGATAAGGTTAGGGAGATTGCTCACCAGCTACTGTCAAGGGCAAAACAGACTTGACTTTGGGAAAATTAATTTAATTATTCCCAATTAAAAATTGAGTAGGATAGTGAGAAGCAAAAAAAAACCCCTAAAACCACCTTCACTCCACCTCTCTGTTCTTCTCAGGCTCCTTCTCTCCTTCACCCCCAACTCCTCTACCTCCTCCCTCTTGAATGGTGCAGGGATGATGGTTGTGGTCAGTTCATAACACGTTGTCTCTGTCGCTCCTTCCTCCTCACTTTTTTCCCCTGCTCCAGTATGGAGTCCCTCCCACAGGATACAGTCCTTCACGAACTGCTTTAATACAGGTCCTTCTCATGGACCTGCAGTCCTTCAATAGCTGCTCTAGCATGAGTCTGATCTAGGGGTACAGTCCTTCAAGAATTCATTTCTCCAGCATGGGTCCCCCATGGGCCACAGGTCCTGCTGGAAAACTTGCTCCTGTGTGGACTCCTCTCCATGGGCTGCAGCTTGCTTCAGGACACCTCCACCTTCTGCAGCATGAGGTCCTCCGTGGGCTGCAGTGTGGATATCTGCTCCACTGTGGCTGTCCTTGGGTTGCATGGGGGTAACATGTGTCACCACGGTCTCTACCATAGGCAGTGCCTGGAGCACCTTCTCTCCCTCCTTCTTCACTGACCTCAGTGTCAGTAGGGCTGTTTCTCTTGCATTTTTCCTATTCCTCTCTCCCACAGCTGCTGCACAACATTTTTTGCCCTTTCTTAAATATGTTTTTGCAGAGGCTCCACCCGTGTTGCTGATGTGCTCGGCTTTGGCCAGCAGTGGATCCATTTTAGAGCCGACTGGAACCAGATCTGTCCAACATGAGGGCAGCCCCTGGTCTCTTCTCACAGAGGCCATCCCTGCAGCCCCCCCACTACCAAAACCTTGCCACATAAACAGAACACATGTATATGCTATTTACATGTGTATGTAACTTCAAAATTATATATGTTACTTTAATTCTCCAAAATGTTGTGTTTCTCCAGGCAGCTTATGACCCAGGGGGTGTTTTAAGCTTTCTAGTTTTTGCAGTTGCTGTCATCTGGGACATTAATAACCTGAGCAGAAGGTACTTTTGCTCTATTGTACTTCAGTGATTCTTTTCTCATCATTCTTTTTTATCCTTTCCCATATAATCCCAAACAATTTCATCCCATCTTGTCCCTTACCATGCTTGCCCTCAAGGTTTGTGCTGTGCAGACTTAGTTTCATTTCATTCCTCTTGAGCTTTCTGCCTTTCACTCCTAAGCTTTACTTTATCTACATCTCACAAGATTTTCCCATCATTCATCTCCTTTGTTGTAACCTGGAGTTCCACCTGACCCCCTAGTGTATTTTTATAAATAAAATATTTTTTAAATAAAACTGCTTAGCCAAATAGATGTGAGATGACAGAATAAAAATGGTGATTCCTGAATAGTAAACTTTCTCATTACTCCCATGTTTTTGTAATTATAGGTTGTATATATTCCCTCATAGGTTTTATTTTTTTAGTATTTAAATTGTTAGAGAAAGGTTGATTGTTTCTATATGGAGAAAGAGCACTTGACACACTTGTGCCTCAGCTCTTACTGTGACCTATGCAAAATAAGTGCATTTGATGAAATAAAATAAGTGGGAGAGGTTCCAATCCTGTTGCAAAACTTTTCCTTGGAGGTGGCTGATGCCAGTCTCTTCTGGGTTTTTATATTTTCATACTTTCTGCTTTTTTTGCTGTACTCTCTTGTTCATTAAGAATGTTTGAGCAGAGCAAAACACATTCAGTAATACGTGGTTTTCCAAATCTGTTATCTTTGTTTTAACAGGACATCCTTCCAAATTAAAAATATCCTGACTGGGGTATGTCTATTATTCATGAGATAACTCTATTTCTTAACTGATCTCATACACAAAGTATGTGCGAATAATGCTTGCATGGCTTAATATATTGTTGTTTAGAGTGAGGTTTTGGATTTAGAGTGTTTCTTGATTTTGTGGTGGGGGAAAAGGAGTCTGGTTATCTTTCTGATTACAAATAAATAAATAGGGAGATATCCTCATCACCATTTTCATGGGACTTCTCTCATATGCTGCACATTAACTCAGAGGCTATAAAACAGTACAATACCAGAGCATGGAGATAATTCGGCAAATTAAACTTATACCAGTGAAATGACTGTTCTTCATTTACATTGCATGCATGTAAGTGCAGAAAACCAACTCATTACCACTCATTATTAAGAGAAGATAAATGGTCTGAATGTGAAAACAACCATAGCATAGAAGTAATAGTCAAATGCTTTGGAAGGGTAAATAAGCATTCTTTATTTTTCATAACACTGTGTATGTCTGAAGACATGAATTTCACAAAAGGTGCTAAGTGCTGTAAGTGCATTAATATATTCTAACGGGGACAGTGAACTGTGGAAGGAACGTTTTCTCTGAAATGAATGAAAAATTAGTGCATTCAATTTCACTGATATTTGTAATACATTAGTAAACTTCATTAAAAACATCTGTTACTTAAAGCTGTATCAGCTTTAACTTGATATTATTTTTAATCCTCTCCCACTCTGCATTTTTCTAATAATTGATTTCACTAGATATTGATTTCTGTGTGTAACACAGTAATATATATTACTATACACTACTGCATTTTTAGAAACGTGTGGCTGTTTTATTATTCATAGCTTGCAAAGTAAAATTTGTACATGCATAAGAGGGTTTTGGTCAAACGGGTTAACACAGATGAGCTCTCAGAAGTTTGAGTGTTTAACCCCTTTTTAGAGGTCCTATGAAGGCTGAGGCAAAAGCCTGAACTCTTTAACAGCATCCCCACTTGCTCTGACTGCTAATGGAAATGAGAAAATAATTATTTTCTCCTTTTGGTTATCTGGTGTGTCAGGAGTTGCAACATGTCCTCTCCTCATTTATTTTACAGTGGTTAGGGCAGTGGCTTTTCCCTGGTGTTATGCTCATAGGTCTGTGATAAGATCAGTTCAGCTGGGATTCATAAAGAGCAGTCTCATCTGTGTCAAGGCAGGAGACAGAAGAGGTCGGTCCTTGAGGAAGACAAAGTAAAGTAAGATAGTCCATAAAATGAGATGTATTATCTTCCCAGAGAGATAATATTACATATCTTTGTCTACACTTTTCTAAGGTTGCATTACCAGTAGCTGCTTCTCTGAGTTTTGATTTCTTCATCCGTTTTTTCCTAACTTGTTCTACCTTCAAGAAAATCTGCAGTGTTGTTGTGGTTTAACCCCAGCCACCAATAAGCACCACACAACTTCTTCTTCACCCTGCCCCTAGTGGGATGGGGGAGAGAATCAGAAGAGCAAAAATGGGAAAACTCATGGGTTGCAATAAAGACAGTTTAATACGTAAAGCAAAACCCGTGCACGCAAGCAAAGCAAAACAAGGAGTTCATCCACTACTTCCTATCAGGAGGCAGGTGTTCAGACATCTTCAGGAAAGCAGGGCTCCGTCACACATAATGGTTACTTGCAAAGACAAATGTCATCACTACGAACATTCTCCCCTTCCTTCTCGTTCTCCCAGGTTTGTTTGCTGAGCATGATGCAATATGGTATGGAACATCCCTTAGGTCAGTTGGGGTCAGCTGTCCCAGCTGTGTCCCCTCCCAACTCCTTGTGCACCCCCAGCCCACTCACTAGTGGGGTGGTGTGAGGAGCAGAAAAGGCCTTGACTCTGTGTGAGCACTGTTAAGCCATAATCATCCCTGTGTTATCAACACTGCTTTCATCACAAATCTAAAACATAGCCCCATACTAGCTACCATGAAGAAAATTAACTCTGTTCCAGCCAAAGTGTTTATAAGTGAATGAGTAATTCAGGTTTTTATGTTCATAGCCATGTTTATGCCCTGCAGGTTTCATTTAGCTACATTTTGCAGGGGCTCTCTACTTCTTAATGTTTCACAGTGCAAGCTCTAACTCACCAGTTTTATTTTCCTTCTGGCTACATTTCCCTCCATTTGGTTCCATTTGCCCACATCTCTTATTTTTGAAACTATACACTCTCATCAGCAGTTCTACTGTTAGTAAGATAGCTGAAATTATGACCTTAGATTTTTTTGTCTGTCCCGTTTTCCATTTGGCCCTCTGCAAAAGACAGCTTTTCTGTTATACCACCAAAGTTACTGTTCTGCTTCAGGAGGGCAACATCATCTGATGCAGCTGCTGCCTTTAAATCTCTTCAGATTAAATCACATTAATTTACTGCAGGATCATTATAAAGCCATTCATGGATGCTTGTATACTCAGAAATCACATTTACCAGCTAACTAAATGGATGAATGAAGAGGAAATTACAACTTTCTTCTCTGAAATCATAGGCCTCTTCCACTTGAACAACAAGAGAATTTCTACTAGCTGAGGACTATTAGAAGGCGTACATTGGAGGTCCACATCATTTTTATAATGACCTCAACAATGTAAAATACACCGATTTAAAATTTTATTAAAAATCTGATCCTTGGAAGAGACTCCTATGGAAAATTACAAACAGCATTACATTATCACAAAGAACAGGGGGTACAGTGAAAACGAGAAACAAAAAACAGAGAGGAAGGATTGAAGGAAGGTGGAAAGAGCCAAATATACACTATTTCAGTAAAGGAGGATTACAGGGTTGCGTGATTGTTCTCTACAGTTATCTGAAGGGCTTCAGGAGTAGAAAATTATTTCTATGTAGTACAGAGGGAGTACATACAGGAACAGTTAGATAAAAGAAAAAAAAACAGTGCCACCAAAATGTAGTTTAAATGTTGTGAACCTTTTCCTAACAGATTCGTTACAATGTCTCAAATGAGATATATACTTTGCAAAAAAGTTCAGGAAGTGTCCAATTTCTACTCATAATTATATTTTAGTTACTAATTTTGAAGAAACATTGAAATGTTTTCACAGTGGTTGTGTAGGACTTTGAAAACAAGACTGGATAAAGCACTAAAAATAGTAGGGAGAGATAACATATTGTTGGTGTGCTAGGTTATATGATTTAATAAATCTATTACACTATTGATTTCCATTGGGCTATGATTTCTTAAGGAATTTGGGATGTTTAGCAGTTTTGATGTCTCATATTACTTCACTGGAAAGCCAGATGAAACTCGCAATTACGAGTTTCACTGGCGTTTTTGGCTGTGTTTGGACTCAAATAATGAACTGAAGATTAAAAAATTATGAAGATGCTTGGATAAACTCTATGAAGTACAACGTACATATTTCCTTCTGCATTCCTTTACGGTCTCTTGGAAGAACCTGAAGCAAGTAGAAGTCTCATTGTTTCAGGGCAGTAACTGTCCAGGCTAGGGAGAGCTTCACTCCTGAAGGAACACTTTACAGAAGGTGTAAATAATCTACAAGTGTCCTCAGGACCCAGCTACCTGGGAGAAATCTGTTCAATTATTAATTGAATATTATATCAAATCACATAAAATGGTTATTGAAGTAGTTTTTTAATAAATGCTTTCTTTCATTATCTGTACCTGGCAATAAACAAAGTACATGTACTTAAGTAGTGTTACTGCCTAATATTACTTGTATTGCTGTGGCTGGCTTGAGTGTCACTCAAGGATTCATTATACAGCTGTATCACAAAAAAAACCCTCTCTTTCTGTGATACAGAATATAATTGTTTTCCAGGATGTAACAGTCAGAACAAGATGCACAGCGTTCTGGAACGAGGAGGTAATTTTAAAAGAAGCAGAGCCTGGAAGAAATGCAGAAGTCAGAATCAGCATTTGTCTAACTACTACAAGAGAGGAGTAAACTGTTGACTCACGGCTGTGATAGGCATTGAGAAAGACCTCAGTCGCAGCTGGAGAAATTGATGCTGATCTTTTCCTGTGCCAAGTGGGTAAAACAGGAAAGCCGTGGAAGGGTTAATATGGAAAGTGAAAAGTTGACTGAACTTAAAGTAACTGACAGAGAAAACTGGGTATAAGAAAAAACATATGCACACACTCCAGTCTAGAAAGGAAGAAGAATAATTAAAGCTTAGAATATAGCATTGCAGCGCCAGTTGTGGAACAGCAAGGAGATGTCTCTTAAGTTAGACATAGACCTCATTAGACCTAGGTAATTGATTTCATAGAAATATTGATAAGAAAGCTACTGAAGAAGTACACTTTTTTTAAATAAGTATGAGTAGCTTTATTATAAAACCTGTAGGATTCTTGATGTTCATTAGGAGAGAGGATCTGTAGATCTTTTTAAAGACCATCTGTTTTGGTTCTGGGATCATCACCTTGTCAGGTTGTGAGGAACACTGTGTTCAGCAGAAAACAACAAATACAGTATTAAAATTCGTAGTATGTGTTTTTCTGATTAAAAATGAAGATGCCTTATTTCCTCCTTTTAAAGTCTGTTTCAGGAAACAACTGAAGTCTCTCATTCCATTCTGAAGATTTTTGTTTCTTTGAAGAACGCTGTCTTGAAACCAGGAATACTTTATCTGCAGATCTAAGCTCTGGTTAGTTTTTTTCTCTGAATTAGGGACTCCCCTTCCACCCCCATTTTATTTATTGTTTGTCTCTTTAGAAATCTGACTTGAACACCTCACAAAACAATATTTGCAGAACTGTCATCACTCTGTGATTTATACAGTGTAGGTATGTGATATGTGCAAAATACACTGATATTATTTGGTTTCTTTTCAAACTGGAGAAACACAAAAGACCTAGATGTTATTGCAAAACATTGCCAAAGCAATTATATTTTGTTGCTATTCCTTTTTATTAAGGTAGAATAAACATAAAACTTTGAAACTTTTTAAATGTAACAGTTCAATATTTGAATCATACAAAGAAATCTTGAAGGGGCAGTAGGGGGTCTCAGCTCACGATTTGCATATGAGCACAACACATTTCTCATTAATGTTAATTGGATTTATAAGCCTGCATCAAAGCAAGCACATAGGCTTAAAAGTAACATTCAGTCATGCTCAGATCTCACTCCTCCTTTGGCATTTTGTGCATTTTCCTAGATTTTTTTCTCAAACTCTGTTTTGAACTCAGCATAAGTTTACTGTGGAGCATAATGCTGCATGGTTTAATCACTTGATCAAGGTCAGCATAACTGGTCCACTTATGTAGAGACAACTGTTCTTTCCTAACGATATTCTGCATGCTCTGTTATGATTCATCTGCAGGCATTTTTCTGCATTGCATTAAGAAATAAAAGGATTTCTGTGCATTTGCCCTGAAACTGTTGTCACTCTAGTTTGATCAGAAGCAAAGGAAAACAGACAGGTGGCTTCCTCAGCATCCTGTAGTCCATCATCCCATCCCTTTCACCCTTCTTCTTTCAATACTGGAAACTGGGGAAAAGACTTCCCTAATTAGTTCTTCTAACACAATAACAAAGTTCTTCTAATGCATGTGTCTTCAAACAAATGATACAAACCAGCAATGCATCTGGCTGGGAGTATAGCCAAGGCTCCATTTTGTACACCTCTATCTATGATTACAAGAGCACATTATGTGTCTGCAGTAGCCAGGATCATATCAGTATCTGTATTGATATTTATTTTTACTTGTTAGGCAAAGAGAAACTCATTGTTATCCTGATCCCAGGAGCAGAATGAAACTAAGGCACTCACTGGTGCTCCCTTTTACTGACCATCAGCAGGTGGCTTCACACAAACAGTTGGTTGTACCATGAAAGAGAAGATAAGAATTCTTCACTGGCAACTGCCGATCCACAGCTGTAATTATGGCTTTGCAGTATCGGACAGTCCTGAAGAGAAGACTACAACCCTCATGTGCCCTGACATCCAGTAAGAACCTGTTCACAAGGCCAACTCCTCACCTACAGAGGTGGTTGTAGAAGTAATTGCACTTCTGCTGACGCAAACAGCAGTTCCAGATATATTGTGTAGGTAACGCAATTTCCACAAGAGGTTAGGATTTAGTGCAGAATGAAAAATAAGACAGAAAAATCACAACAGAGCTACATGCACTGTCTGCGGGTTTTGGACTGCACATTTATTTTAATTATAAACCCTCTTGTCAACACCTGACAGCTTATTAAAACTTCTTTAGTACAAATACATTTCATAGCATTGTTGAACTTCTATAAAATGGACCTGGAGCATACAGTGAACTCTTCTGCAGAGCTCCTAACACCTTCATAAATTTAAAATCAACGGGCAGATTTTTCTTCTCAAATGGTTCTGGCTGTTTAGATCCTCTGTGCATGACCTCTTACCATTCTGTTGAAATCAGGAGAAACTTTCCTCTTCACAGTGTGTGAACAGCATCCCCTGCAAGCAATTATACCAGTGGTTTATCTGGGGCTTCTAAGGTTTTGTAAATCTTTTAAGCAGTGCAATACCTTTTCTGATTTATTTTTCTAAAATACAAACTGATCTTCCAATGTATTTCTTGCAAAATATTGTCTTGAACTACAGACATTTGTCCAAACAGAGTAAGTAGAGAGTATAGATAATGCATTGCATTTGTTGCAGAATGCAGCACAATAGTGTAATTAGGCATGTTCAAAATTGTTGCTGCACCATACAGTACTCTAGTCCTATGTTGGTGATTAGCAAAAGGATCAAAACTTTCTTCCTTTCAGCTGTAGACCTAGTTTTGATTAATTTATGCTTTCAGGATATCTGGACCGTAGTCAATCAAGGATTAAACACAAACCCATCATTTATTTGATTCAGCCCACATTCTTTATGCACCAGAATCAAATTAATAGATGTCATATTTCTTTCCAGCAATCCTGCAAACTGCTGAGCACCTTAGCTTCTCTTATTCTGATGACAATTGACCCTTGAACCTTTGATGGCTTTGGGTCTGAACCTTCATTATAGAATCACAGAATGGTTTGGGTTGGAAGTGACTGTATAGATCATCTAGTTCCAACCCTCCTGCCACGGGCAGGACACCTTCCACTAGACCAGGTTGCTCAAAGCCTCATCCAGCCTGGCCTTGAACACCTCTATGAATGGGGCATCCACAGCTTCTCTGGGCAACTTGTTCCAGTGCCTCACCACTAGAACACTGTAGCTTGTGCTTTAAGAACTGAGTTGGCAGGACTACAGATAAAATTCCCAGCTAGGGTTTGGACAGTCTTCTTGGCAAACTTCAGTGTCACTGGAATTAGTATTTCTCAAATCTTGCTATATTAAATGTTCAATTTCCAGAAGGGCTTCTGTGGAATTTCATATTTTTTTCTGTGCTGGTGAGACTTTCAATTATTTTTACTTATCATCCTAGTCTGAAGATTTTTTTTTTTTAATTCAAATAAAGAAGTTCCATGCTAATCTGTCTGTCTGATTCAAAGATATGTCTTTTTAACTTTCTCTCCCATCCCTACTTTAGAATTTTATATAAGTTTGGATTTTTTTTTCAGTTACATTTTAAAAAGAAACACAATTTATAATCTGTGCAAAACTTTTCACAATTATGACCAGAAGGTGGGGATGAGGTAGGATAGGGCCCTTTATATAAAGATGAAGTAGAATGTTAGAGTAAAAATGGCACAGATGTGCACCTCAAGATCAAAAAGAAAAAAATATGATGGTAAGAGAGAAAGTTGTTGGTTTTATGTCCATAAAGAATTCTTCCCAAGGTATCCTGGTGCATCTGTTGTAGATTTGCCTATATTTATACTGACAGCTTTAGAGATATTTATGCAGGTGAGCATCTGTAGATAAAAGATCCTAGAAGGCAGCTGTGAGGTGAAACAAGGTGATGAGATGCTTCTATCATAGTTACATATTTAACATAATAAGAAATAACACAGGAAATGAAAGGAGTTTTTCAGATATTAGGCAGCAGGCTCTCCCCTGCCTCCACAGGACTTTGAAAACATTTAGTTCCAAAATGCCCCAAAGTTTACAGTAGTCTACAAAACACCTGTTGGCAAGATTCTGTCCGTCTGTGCAGAAGATATCTATGGCAAAATAGGTTTTCTTTCTTAAGGCCATTATTAAATTTATTGGTGAAATTCTAAAACAGTCTAATTTATGAAATGTCATCCCATCATTAGATTCAGAAAGACATGATGTTTTTATTTTTATTTGATGTAAGATGAATAATAACATATCACTCTCTTGATACGATTATCCAGCTTGCATTTTGGGGAGGGAATCTTTAAAACCACAGAGTAATGGAAGTTGATTCAGCTTCTTTTCTGTTTTTTAAGGGTAACAAACATGTGCGTAATTTCATCACACACTTCTGAAGTTAACAGCACCTTCACTGCTGAAAACTGACCTTCATTTCTCTCACAGAACACCATCATAAATCCATTTCACTGTTTGATATGGTTGGTTGAATTACAAATTATTGCCTTGGCTACAGTCTGATTTCAGGCAATGCCTAGGTGTCATCACTGGGCATCTCTATCTCACAGTTGGTTGTCACAGTAAATCCAGAATGATTAAATAGGTTGTTTGAAGTTTACAGTCCATTTTATGTGCACTGTCCTACCATATAATAATAAGGTAATAAAATGTAGTACAAGTTGAGCTTTAGACCTGTGTCTGTATCATGTTATTATTTAATAATAGCAAATGTGAACACATGTAAACACTGTAAGAATGTGACCTACAAGTCTAGCTCAACAAAATCTCTCCATGAGTTGGTGCTTTGCTTCTTTCATTGCTGTATTTTCTGGAGCAAACCTACAGTTTGGGGTGGGGCAACAAGGGCTGACGGTTTCACAACATACCATTCATCACGAGGCTGTTGCTGATGTCACTAAGATTAGGTATGCTTTGGCACATTTTCGTCAGTGTGACTAAATCTATTCCCATCTTACATCAATGCTAATCAGAGCACAGGTGGTTTCTGCACTACTGTCCTACTTCTAATATTCACCACATGAAAAATATGGGTGCAGGGTATTGTAATTGCGGTAACGGTTACCATTAATTCTGTGAGATCTACCTTAGTAACTGCCTAGGGACTCCAGACTCCTTTTGGTGAAAGAGAAAGGCAAGACTTGCTGAGCTAAAGTATGTTTAATTTTTCCCAATAAATAGCCATTTGCAAGTTGAAGAATTTTAGTGCTATCCTGGTTTTGTTTTTGCAGAGATTAAAAAGGCAAATATTTGTTCAACACATCTAAGGATTTTTTTTTTTTTTCAAAGATTTTTGTATCTGTTTTCCTGGAATCCAGATGGGAGTGAACAAGATTCTTCAAACTGACAGACTCCCTGCCATTTCACTCTTTGGGCTAGAGAAATAAAACAAACCTCCAGCAAACTCTGGTAACATCAGCAAGCCAAATGGAAATCTGTACCTCGTATGCATTAGAATATCAAGCCCTGAAACTCCCTTCCATTCCATCAGGAATTAGTGGTGTCTTTGAGATTCAGATGGAGGCTGAACCATCCTTTTGATGCAGCAGAGACCTCTGAAGCACTCAGTAGCAATCCACGAGAAGTGAAGATTATTTCCCCAAAATAAGGATGGAAAAGAGACACACTGAATGTTCAAGAGAGAGCAAGCTGCCTATCACTCCTTACGGTGTTGTAACTATCGAGTAGATAGCAGAAGAATTTCACTGCTGCTTAGATGATTTGGAGGATGCGGAGTATTCAAGGAGTAAATTCCAGTAACTGTGCAATTTAGAACATATAGTGACTGTGGACATTCTGTACCCTTTCATTGATGAATCTGCTGCATTGTGCATCTCTGGAAATAACAAGTCTTTGTCTGAAGAAAAATGTTTAACAAATGAATTTTAAATAATTTTTGACCAAAATGGCACAGTTTCTAAACTGGTAAGTCGTCAGAGGGCTGCATCACATGCTCTGCATGTTATCTATATATCTAACAGTGATGAATCACGATCCTGAATGGACTCTTCAGATGGTCCTCTATATCTTGAAAATAAATAGGCTGAGAATCTAATGCATTAAAATAAATTCCTTCATAACTACTTGCCATATCATGTATGTCCAGATTTTGATGAATCTGAATCAGCATTTCTCTGTCAGTCTGTTTGTTTTTTATCAATTTCTGTGGTTTCCTAGATCAGAGGTAAATGGATATGTTAGTCCAGTGTTCCCATTCTGTTCACTTTAGATATACTTGTAAAAATCTTTCCTAGAATATAATCAAGGATGACAAATTGTCTTTAGATTTTTTAAATAATAATTTAAACTAAATAATTTAAATAATAAAAAGTAATTAAACGTTTCTGAGAAGTCTTTTAGATCCATGAGCTTTCCTCTGTTTTTTCTTAATTTTGTGTGTTCCTGGTTTCAGTAACAAGAGAAATCTTTCTACTAGGAGAATCATTTAGCCTGTTACTCTGAAGATGGAAATTCTGCTCCTTGCATCACAATTTTCTGTCTGTATGACTTGGGCAAGTCTGTTTTTTGAGTTCTTTCCCAGAAAAATTCATTATGTCTATATTATTCCATTTCATAGGCCTATTGCCAGTATATACGCATTTTGCACATTCATTCAGATACCTTCGTATAGAGACTGTGATTCTTTAAGACTGAAAATGCTTTTCTGTGTCCCAAGATACAGTAACTAACTGTACACATGAGAGCATTTCTTATAGAAGGACTGTATGTACTTACCTAGATACTGCAGGATGTCTTTGGCCTGGCAGGATATATCCTTATTCTTCCTCTTTTTCTCATTTATTCTTCTCAGAGGTTTACAAACTGGAGTACCTCTGTCTGTAGTATTTGCACTGCTTTGGTATATAGGACCTGCAGAATCAGACTAAAATCCTACTGAAGGAGGAACTGAACACACAGCTATTGGAAAATAATATCCTGAGGTTTTTTGGTCCTTATCTTGTGATTATCTAGTGCATTTTACGGAGCCTGTATAAATGTTCAATTAGAATCTTCACAACCCTATGATATGGTTACAAAGAAGAGTAGAGTGGAGACATTTTGTACTTTGCTAATCAGAAATGCAGAAGAGCTCTTGTCAGTTATTTGTTGGTGTTGCTTTTTCCTTAAATTATCCCTTACAATAGCTAATGCATAAAATTCTCACAGAATTCTCATGAGAGATTTGTGTGCATTCTTAAGTACATAACTGCAATATCACAATTTTGTTTTTAAAATGCTTGGTAGACACTTTTAAAGACGGCCATTATACTTACAATATAGTTTATATTGATCTTGTAGACAAAACACAATCTTCAAACTTATAAACTGTAACTTTTCTTCTGTTCTATTCAACACCTGTTCAATAGTTAAAAAGATGTTCTCCTAACTACAGAAATTGTATATATATACAATTTTCCTGATTCTGTACAACATCAAACCCAAGAATATCTGAGCTTCTTTACTGGATATATGTTGCCCATGTATCACTACTATAGCCAGTAGCTGGGGTATAAGAACACAGGTGGAAGTTCTAAGTCTTTTCCAGTCAGAGCAAGGTCATGAGCATCAACCTCTCTCTTTCTAGGTAAGAGGTCTGCTTGTCAGGCTACTGGTCTTATTTTTTCTGATCAGAAATTCATGCTAAATCCAAGAAGGCTTTCCAAAAGATTTGCAAAATTCTGCAAACCAACCTAATAAGTCAACATTTTGCAGCACTCGGTTTCTGTCAGCTCTGAATATCACTCATCTCAGTATCTTTAGTGAAGCTGAATGTCCACAGCATCTGTTAGTTCCTAAAATATTTTTTATCTGTGAAAGGTAGGAACTGCAGGGAATATTTCTGAGGATTGTTCCACGACCTTCCTTTTTGGGAGGGTAGAAGATATTTCCTTTATGATGGAAGTTCTGGTACTGTTTGACAGAGAGGAGATGAATTGGAGAGCTATTACTTAGACTTGTGCCCCTGTTTAGACTAGTTTGTACACATCCATCCCTAGCAAAAGGACTAGAAGGACAGAGGTATATGGGGATGGGCTTCTTCAGCTTCCATTTCCATGTTTCTCTTTAGGAGCCAAACACAATTTGGCTCTTACAGCGTGATGTAGCGTGCCAAAAAAACTTGAAAAAACAGACTGGAAAAGGGGAAACATAACCTCTATTTTTAAAAAAGGAAATAAAGAAGACCCAGGAAAATACAGGCCAGTCAGTCTCACCTCTGTGCCTGGCAAGATCATAGAGCAAATCCTCCTGGAATCTATGCTAAGGCACATGGAAAGGCGCTGGTGGATAGAGGAACGGCAACTGACATCATCTACGTGAACTTGTGCAAAGCTTTTGACACAGTCCCACATGACATCCTTGTCTCTAAGCTCCAGGGACATGGATTTGACGGAAGGACCACTCACTGGATAAGGAACTGGCTAGATGGCCGCACTCAATGAGTGGTAGTCAATGGCTCAATGTCCAAGTGGATACCAGTGACAAGTGGTGTTCCACAGGGGTCGGTACTGAGACCAGTGTTGTTTAACATCTTTGTTAGAGACATGGACAGTGGGATGGAGTGCACCCTCAGCAAGTTTGCCGATGACACCAAGCTGTGTGGTGTGGTGGACACGCTGGAGGGAAGGGACGCCATCCAGAGGGACCTTGACAGGCTGGAGAGGTGGGCCAATGCAAACCTCATGAAATTTAACAAGGCCAAGTGCAAGGTCCTGCACGTGGGTCGAGGCAATCCCAAGCACAAATACAGGCTGGGCAGAGAGTGGTTAGAGAGCAGCTCTGAGGAGAAGGACTTGGGGGTATTGGTGGATGAGAAGCTCAACATGAGCCGGCAGTGTGCTCTTGCAGCACAGAAAGCCAACCGTGTTCTGGGCTGCATCAAAAGAAGCATTAGCAGCAGGTCAAAGGAGGTGATCCTCCCCCTCTACTCTGCCCTCGTGAGACCCCACCTTGAGTACTGTGTTCAGATGTGGGGCCCCCAACATAAAAAAGACCTGGACCTGTTGGATAGAGTCCAGAGGAGAACCACAAAATTAATCAGAGGGCTGGAGAACCTCCCCTATGAGGACAGGCTGAGAGAATTGGGGTTGTTCAGCCTGGAGAAGAGAAGGCTCCGAGGGGACTTAATAGCAGCCTTCCAGTACCTGAAGGGGGCCTACAGGAGAGATGGGGAGGCACTCTTTACCAGGGAGTGTAGTGAGAGGACAAGGGGTAATGGGTATAAGCTAAAAGAGGGTA
>WKFP01014255.1:77625-124715 GCA_011057875.1 Pterocles orientalis
GGGATGGAATAATTGGTCAGTCTGCTTCTCAATCTTTACCTAAAAGCAAATCCCAGGCTAGAAGCCAGACTGTCTCTTCCCCCCCAAAAGGCTGAATGTATGTCCTTGAGAACAAATAGCAACATCCTAGCAATAACTATAAACTTTCTTCTCTTATCAATTCTCTCCTGAGCAGGAATCCAAAACATAGCTTTTTGCTAGCTATTTATGAAGAGAAGGGAAAAGGAAAAAAAAAATTAACTCTGCTCTGCTTAACCCACGACATTCTGATGAGTGTGTCTAGGGGGTAAACCTTTAATAACTAAGGTACTTAACTAAGGGAACAATTTACAAGAGTATGAAGCAGATTGTCTGTTATTCCAAGGCCTACAAGACAAAAAGATATTCTAAAATGTGTTCTGTGGCACAACCAGACCCAAGGAGAGAATGACTGAGGGATGTGTTGTGCTGTCTGGTTGGGTAGCGACTATACTGCCTTCTATCCTTTGCACTGTGCATCAAAAATACTTATGAAAAATAAATGTACTACTGCAATGTTCAATAGAAATGAATGGTACAATGAGCTATTTCCCATGGCTACCTTTAAAGGGAGAACAAGTACAAATGGA
Organism: Pterocles orientalis; assembly: GCA_011057875.1. Lineage (NCBI taxonomy): Eukaryota > Metazoa > Chordata > Aves > Pterocliformes > Pteroclidae > Pterocles > Pterocles orientalis. The sequence goes on from WKFP01014255.1 coordinate 78,234, forward strand.
GTTAATATGAATAAGAAAATCTTACTCTAGCATCATAACCCCATCCAAGTTTTTTCCAGCTAACTCATGCTACTTAAGCTAGAGAAATACCATGTGCTTTTCAAAAAGGGATAGAGTCTGAATCTTCACAGGATTTTTATGAGCTTAGGCCAAGAATAAGTTACAATGTGTTACTTGTCCAACTAATGTATATATTATGAAGCTATGGTCTGAGCCCACTTCTGTTGTATCAGTATTCTGATTGCAAAAAAATCATTGTCTTGCATTTGTTGAGTGTTCCGCTTAAATTTACATTGGAGGTCTTTAGCGCTCAGCTTGTGTTGTACAAGATGCTGTTGGAAAGTGCTGGTTCAAATTAGGATGTCACTTATCTTTCTTTACTGCTGATTTTCTATATGACAGCTGATGGAAATGGCGTGCAGATGCCAACGTCAGAAAAATAAAACTGATAACAGTAAGCTCTATGACAAAATACTTAGCATAGAGTTGTTTTGAACCATTATTTTCTTGTTTATGAGCTCATCCTGTGCCACTACTTTGAGAGGGAAAACATGAAGAGGTGTAGAAGAAGAGGAGGTGAGGGTAAATGTGATTGTGTGTACCTTGGAGCTCAGCTTTATTGCATTTGTGGTGTCTCATGGAGTCTGTCAAAGTTATGGAGGATCTCGTGGTTTGCTGAGGAGCAGCCCAAGCATATGTCTAGTCTGATAGCTCTTTCTGTTTTTCCAGATGTTTTTTACAGGTTTGGCTTAGATTTTGGATTAAAAATCTACTTTCTGTTTTTTCATACCACTGAGAAAGAGATCTTTTATGAAATATGAAGTCTCTTTTGATCTGTATATCTGTTTCAGGTGATCTTGTTGTGTGTTTGTTTTGTTTTGCTTTGCTTTCGTTTTGTTTTGTTTACTTTCATTTTATTTTGTTTTGCTTTTTCTTCCAGTGGAACTGGAAGAGGGAAGATCATAGAGTCATAGAATCATTAAGGTTGGAAAAGACCTCAAGGATCATCAAGTCCAACCCACACCACCTAACTCACTAAACCATGTCCCTAAGTACGAAATCTACACATTTCTTGAACACCTCCAGGAATGGTGACTCTACCACTTCCCTGGGCAGACTGTTCCAATGCCTGATCACTCTTTCAGTGAAGAAATTTTTTCTAATATCTTTCCCTCATCCACTAGGCGGGTCACCTGGTCATAGAAGGAGATCAGATCTTGTGGGTTGGATGGAAGTTCAGCCCAGTATTTTGTATCTGTTTGACTCAACTGAAGAAATAGTTTAGATCTTGCTAATACAGAGATACTTAACAAACTTAAGTAACAGAGAACTTTGAACATAATTAAATCATAATTTTTAAAAAGTGTACTTATATAGCTATAGGAAAAACATCTTTAGGAAGCTAATAAATAGACATCTATATATATATATGTATTGAGATAGTACTTGATGTTATGATATGGAAACTACATGCACCACGGATGTTTATTAATCAGTTTTTAAACTATGCTCTTTTTGTTGCCTATTGCATGCATACAAAGTCTAATATTGGTTGCTGACACAAAATATAGAGTTGGCAACATTTCACTAAGTTTCAGCAGTATTTCAAAGGTCCAAATAGTACCATTTTTCACTTTCTGAAACCTGCACGTTTATCACGTCTAACTGACTTTAGCTGGTAGTATTAGTTCAGTGTGAAACTAAAAAAAAATGAGATTAGCATGTAGGTGAGTGTACATACATACAGTTGCTGAGAATATAAAGAATCCTTTCAAGGAAAAGTTTTGAATATTTTTTTTCAGTACACTCCTTATCTTCTTACTAAAGAGACTAAAATTCAAAACACAGTTACCAAAAAAACTTTGATGGTCTCTGCAAGATGAGACAGTTAACGCTGGAGAGGGTACAAATCCCACCATACATTTATGTGAATAATAAATAAAAGGTAATGGCCCATTATCACAAATACACTTTGAGAACAAAGAATGGTTTATTAGGTTTACCTTGTTCTGTCATTACAGCTTTCTTTTGTGAGGGCCATTCATGCATGTAACCATTGGTGGCTTTAGATAATAAAGTTTATTAGTATAATAATGGGCAATGAATAATACTTTAGGAATAGCAAATAGGCTGCAAAAAATAAGATAAGGTCAAAACTGTGTTATCAAAAGCTATTGTCCCTTCTTTAAAAGAAAAAGATACTCTGTGGTCCAGTCTTTTTACCTAGCACAGTACTTAATGGATGAAAAAAAGTAAAAAGCCAGATAAATTAAACCAAAGAAAAAAATAAAGAAAATGACATTTGGATCATTGTCCTTTAGGGGTTTGCTGGTAACTTTGTCTGTTTCTCTGTTTGATGGCTTTTTCTTATATCCCTGAAAGCAGTTTAGAACATTCTGCATTTTATGAAGGCCAGAAAAAAACATTTTTTGACACACTGAAAACCTGTGACCAACTTTGTTATACTTGTATGCTTTCCTCTTGAATGTTTCATATTCTTTCATTTAATTCCTTGCTCATTATGAAGCAAGTCCGCTGTACTCATTGAACCACATACTGTAAGACTGGATTCTTTCATTTCATTTTTTTCTATGGTGAGGTCACTTTGAAACTAGTGTTGCCTTCATCCAGGGGAGAATTCCATGCTTTTGGAAGAACTGTCAGGTCTCACAAAGACTGGATTGTCTCTCAGTTTTTTTGGGTTTTTTTTTGCCCAGCATGTGGGAACACCTCCATAGAATAAGAAAAGAGATCTATGCTGACCAGATTTATATATATATATATATATATAGAGAGAGAGAGAGAGAGAGAGAGAGAGAGAGAGAGAGTATAACAACAGGTGTGCATCATATTTATCCATCAGTTGCAGCCTGGGCAGAATAAGATACGCTTTATCACTTCTGAAAGTTTTATGTTTGGCTCAGGTAACACTTTGGGAAACATCTGTGAACCATACTGGGAAAGCCATATACTCTCATGAAAATAGTGTTGGCTACCACAGCAACATTCAAGCCAGAGGAGTTACCAAGTATGGGCAATGGCCACAGATATGATCTGAGTGGTAACTGGAAAGAAAGAGAAGGCAAAGAAAGCAGTTTCTAATGTTAATAACAAGTTCAAATTCCATTCATCTGAACTGTCTTTCCAAAATAACACCAACTTCCAAAATTTTAAAGAGACTCTCTCCTGGTTGAAGGAGAGGTATGTAGGACTTAGAAAATCTCACTTGGGGGCAGGGGGCAGTAGCAGAAAACATCTTGACTTCTCTCTAAGACTCACCTTGCTCTCCTGTTTTCTATAGCTTATTTTGCCCTGTATTATTGTATCATACAACTTGACAGATTTCACATGTGGTCTAACTGTACTTAGTACACTTCCTCCCCTCCCCATTATTTCTTCTGAAATGTCATACCTTTGGTGCTTAGTGTAAAGGGATAGATAATGGATTTCTTGCACCAGCAGGTTTTGCCATTGCAGTATGGGCTGTCACTTCTCCTGTTGCATACACAGTTCTGTTTTAGAGCAGTCAGTTTATAAAAAATTTGTTCCTTACATAAATAGGAACAGTGTTAATTGAAAGAGTGGCAATAGATGAACAGTAAGACCATTGTATGATTAAAACCACAAAATAGATACTACAAACTTCAAAAAACAGAGGGGAGAGCTTGATAATAGCTCCTGACTTGTCTCAGAGCTCCACTGTGAGATAGGAAGGTGGCATAGCAGGGATCCCTTGACTAGCTGACAATAGCAAGTTCAGCAACCTCTCTTGACTCAGTTCTTCCCATAGTATTTAGGTATATAGCAGTTACATGCCAGATGTGTAAGTGCCCTTAGAGTAGGAGCCTCTTTCATCCTGTTTCCATTTTTCTGTGCAGCATGTTGACAGTTTGAGACCTTTTCTCAGTTTTTTATTACCTAAGGTAGCAGGAACAAAGAGAATTATACGGCATCTAGGATTTATTGTATCCTTTTAGGATAAGGATATTTTTGTACTTTCCAGAACAGTTCAGCTAGCATAATGGTATTGAGACATGAAGGTTCCTGTTGCATGAGATACTATATAAAACATCATTAGCCATATAGACAATTTCAGGGCAATGGTAGAAGAGCTCAGAGGTGGAATGGTTTTTTTAAATTACTTTTTTTTTCTGATAAGTTCCTCAGCACACAGAATCACAGAATCACAGAATGTTAAGGATTGGAAAGGACCTCGAAAGATCATCTAGCCCAATCCCCCTGCCGGAGCAGGAACACCTAGATCAGATTGCACAGGAACGCATCCAGGCGGGCTTTGAATGTCTCCAGAGAAGGAGACTCCACAACCTCTCTGGGCAGCCTGTTCCAGTGCTCTGTCACCCTCACTGTAAAGAAGTTTTTTCTCATATTCAAATGGAACCTCCTATGTTCCAGCTTGAACCCATTGCCCCTTGTCCTATCACTGGATGTCACAGAGAAGAGCCTGGCTCCATCCTCCTGACACTCACCCTTCACATATTTACTGAAAAATAAGTCTGTACATCTGTTCAGAAAGTTGTGCTGGCATGTAGAGTTGACCTCAATAAATAAATAAATGTCTTAGAAATAATATGATATGTCCTCATGCTGTGAGCTTTATTCTGACAGGGGAATAAGATCAACAAAACCAAAAAGTTCTTTGATATACTAAAGCCAACCTAATTTAATCCTACATTTTAATCTCATTCGGTGAGTACTTCTATTAAAAAGGCTGTGCTGGGTTTTCTACTGGTGATGTACAAACTTTCATTAAAAATGTATGGAAATGTATAACGAAAACACAACTGGATTTCAACCTGTTTCATTAGAAGCCCAGCTCTTGGGAGAATTTGACCTAGATCTGCCTACTAATAGAAAAACTTCATAATGATTCAAGACAAATTTTCATTGTGGATGATGTTCAGTTTCGCACTGAGGCCTGAACACCACCTATATCCTTCTTAAATTCTGTCTTTCCAGACTTAAACTGTATTTGATTCAACTGTTGGTCTCAGATTCATTCTCTCACATGAAGCTGAATTTGCTCAATGTGAAGAAAGTTGGTGAGTTTTTTTGTGTGGTTCGTTTGTTTATTTTTTCTTTACTATTTGATAACGATACAGTAAATGTTCCACAGAGTGTACACAGAATTTCTGATAGATGGGGACTGGAAATGAGAAAAACTTGAACAGATGTTTAGAGATTCATGTGAACAAAGCTTTTTCAGTCAAACCATGTTCCAAACTGGAGAGAAAAAAATCTCTTGTGTGGATCTGGATGAGTAAGGAATGCATGGAAATGAATGGCAAGGCTGTCTACCACCACTGGAGAGATGCTTGTGCTTGGTGGAAATTCACACCCAGGCATAAAATCAGGTAGGTAGATGCGCTCTAACTATCTGCAGTACCACTGTGTGAAGTAGGTATATAGTAAAAGCTTTTAAAACTATTCATTTAAAATTCTTCTGATTCTCTTGTCTATGGGAGCAGCACTTTGCATGCAGGCTGGCTGACTGGCAGTCAAGGCTAGGTTAGCTGATAAAATAAATGATAATGAAGAATGTATGGGTAAGTGACACAAAATCTAGCCCTGAGGGAGGGCCTCTGTTGCGTGTACTGGTACCAGAATGCTGCATAATTGCTACAATATCTGCAAGTGAGGAGTAATTTCACTACTGGCATCTTAAAAATGCTTTTAATGGATGGCCATGGAAAAAAAACAGTCCAAAGCTAGTGTTTATCTGTCTTCATGGCTCAAAGACTAGATTCTAATTTTATGCCAGTTTTATGGCAGTGGAACCAAAACTAAAGGGTTTCCTAAAATGAATGAGTTTCAAATCACTACTTTTTTTTCAGGGGGACAACGGGGGGCAGGGGGGACAGGGATAAGTGGGCCGGTGGAGGGATGGGGAACATTCTGTAGATCCTTGATTTTGGGAAAAAGAGCCTACAGGGACTATTACTGGGGCAATTTCATAAACCACAAAATCCATGCTTTATTTTAGAAGATATCACATGGAAAAAAAACAAGCAAACAAAAACCTGCATCTGAAATATTTGTGAGTGCAGGCAGGGAAAGGAATGAAGATTTAAAGAGGAAAAGATACCTGATTCAAAATGAGATTTGGAAATAGTTGGAGAATTGGTGTGATGGAAAGGTATGAAGGCCAGCTTAGAAATGTGATGTATATGGTAGAGCTCTAATCCCAAAAGGAACATCAGAGTTCTAACAGTCCAAACAACAAAGACTCGGCTTGTGTACAGGTAAGTGAAATCTTACGAACGAAGAGAAATAAAAAGGTAGACGAATAAACTAAAGAAACAAAAAAATTGTTTCTGTGAAACACCATAGAGCATTTTTTTCATGTGTAGGCTGTATCACAGCTAGCAGGTGTGTTTGCACTAGTTGCAGATTTGTTTGCTGTTGTGTTCATTGTGTTTTCGTGGGTGGGGGGCAGGCCAGGAAGAAGAAAAGAACTGTCCTACCAACGCAGCCAGTTAAGGTATGGGAGAGTGTTTTCGTGCCCAGGTATTCTCAAACCGAATACCTGTTCTCATGTTATAAATCCTCAAGCACATTTTAAGAGCTATTTTATGCCAAGCTCCAAATCTTCCTTAAGAAAGTACTTGGAAAGATTTGGCTCTTTTCTTAGAGATGTAGAATAATTTAGGTTGAAAAGGATCCCTATCAGTCATCTAGTGTTGTTGGAAGCAGATTCATTTAGGTCTGACTTCCCAAAGCTTGTCCATTCATATTCTGAATATCACCAAGGATGGAGATTATGCATCCTCTGTGGACAACTTGGTCCAGTATACGATCACCCTTCTGGTGGATAAGTTCTTCCTTACAAGTAAACAGAATTTCCTGTTTTCCAGCCTGTTTTCTTTGCCTCTCTTCCTATCACTGAATACTTAGGGAAGAATTTGACTGTCCTTTCTGTATCCTCCTTTTCAGTATTTGTAGGCAGTTAAGAGCTCCCTTTAGTCTTCTCAACTCTGAACAAACCCAGTTCTCCCAGCCTCTTTTCATCCTTATTGTAGGACTTAGTCCGGGTTCATGTGGTCTGGATATATAAGATGTGACAAGGGCTGAGTGCACTGCAGCCCACACTACCAGGTCTATCCTGAGTTCTACTTTTCCTAAGTGTAGCAGAGGTAATTTCCAGCCAAAGCTCAAAAGCAGTACACAGAAACATGAACAGAAGTGTATTCCTCAGCTCTTTTCTCTGCTGTTATGACTTTACCTTGGCACTATTTAATTTAGTAATATAGACATGCTTGAAGTCTGTTCCCAGAAACACAACTTAAATGTATGTACTGTTATACTGCTAGAACATTCCCTGGCAAGCTTTTGGCCCAGATCAACCTTTATACTCTCAAATATTTGCCATGAACTAGCCGTTCAGAAGTTAGCTTAGGTCAGGGGCCATTATCAATATCTAGTTAAGATACCATAAACCAGTTTAGAATAGTGTTCAGTAACAGGAACAGGAGCTGTTTTATGCCAGTTGGCCTCAGTTCTAGTGAATGGCCCCACAATTTATTGGCAGTGATGTAACTCTTGACTTGACTCTGCTACAGCAGCACAAGGCAGCTTCAGTCCAGCATCAGAAATTTCTGCTGAAACTGCATTGAAAGAAGGTAGTGAACCCAAGCATGTGGGAGTTGAGTGAAATTGAATAGGTAAGACCAGAAAAGTATGCTTCAAAGAGAAACATATAAATATTTCTTTAAGCTTCTTTTAATGTCCATTTTTTCCACCAGAAAATTATTTTTAACTGGGCAGGAGGCAAGGAATTGAGAGATGGAAGCAGCTGAAAATGTAGAAGATTTCGTGTTTCAAGGGATTTATAGCTTTCAGCTCTAATTTGTTTCCTTGCTATTGGCTTGTTAGCTATTAGGTTACGTTGTTTTTGTATTTCAACACAACTTCATGGAAAATGATGCACATGTCAGGCAGAGTAATGTTGATTCTCAAAATGCTCAAGAGAAAAAAAAAATCTATGCCCAATTTGCTTGATTTTCTCACTACATACAGGTTATACTTAGATATTGAGACTATGTGTAATGGAGTGTTCCACAACTAAGGCACTGTGTATGGAACCACCTTACATTCCATTTGTAAAGAATTCTAGAAAACTCTGTGAGAAACAAGAAAATATCAACAACATATGAGATCTGATTTGGTGTTCAATATTATGATCTGATCAGATCTGATGTGTTCTGATATGATAGGTGAGGCTGGTTGGAGCAGGAGATTTAGTGGAGACCTGAGGTTCCCTCCACCTGAATGATTCTGTGATGATGATAATTATTAGTTGCATCGAAACTCACACAAATAGTGTAACAAAGGGAAATGACATATCACTCAGGGGCTGATTTTATGGGCTGTCTTCAATTGCTAAGTGCTCTTAACTCCTACTGATTTTGACAGGAGCTGAGTTAACTTGGCAAGTTGTGGGATAAACATCAAAAAGTTCAATGTGGCAGACATTTAAATCACGAAGTACATTTCCTCTAATTTCAGACTGGGTCTGAAATTGCATTAAGTATAATGAAAAAGCACCAAACTCTCCAGCTAAGGATTTGTCTAAAAGCAGTTCCAGCTGTGGTAAATGGAGAATGTTGTTGAGACTGATTATGGAAAAGAAGTTACTGATGGGATGGGCATTTAATTGTCCAAGAATCACCAAACTGGGGAGGCAGGGGTTTAGTGGAGATTATATAGATATACAAAAGGTTCATATAGTGGGTAGGGACCAACTCATTGACTTGACAAACCTAAGCTTTTCTGTACTGGCTAGATCTTGAGGCAGAGATTGAGGTAACTGAGAACCAAATTATTTTTTTTGCTACTTCAAGCCTTGTTGACAGAACAGATAGTGTAACCTACCCAGAAGGAATTTACCTTCAAATATCCAGTGACATTTTGACTCAGAGCCATTCACAAGCTGAACCACAGGAAACCTAGGCAAAAGAGCCTGGTTAGTATATATGTCAGAAATAATTATTGTAATTAGCAATATACGTTGATTTCAGGAATAAAGCACAGAATTCAATGGCTGGAGGAATGTTATCCAAAGATGTTCTCACAGAGGCTGTAGGTTGACTTCATTCAGTGGTGTCATGGTCTGCTCTCCTTTGTCAGGTTGATTATTCTTGTCACTCTTCCTTCTCTTCACAGTTTTGCTCCTACCACTATTTGTGCAGCTGCAGAGTGAACCAGATCAGAGAACTGATCAGATTAAACCCATTTTCTTTTTGCTGAGTTGTTTCTGACCCAGCTGGTTCTCTGATTCATTGCTTCACTGCACAGATACTGGTACAACTGAGCGGGCCGTGCTGAAATAAGGTATGAGCAAGTCATCATAGGGGGAAAAAGGTGAAGCCATTAAAGTTGAAACACTGTTACAGAAAAAAGCTGGTTGAGCGATAGCCTGAAAAGGTGGTTCCAGGGCAGTTTAAACCAAGCTAAATCTGAGCTTGCATGGTCCTAGCTTTTCCTCAACAGCAAAACACAGTGACCTAGCTTGTGGCATCAGCTTATTCTGGTGGCTCACAGTGTAGTAACACAAGGGAGGAGGAGGAGGAATGCTCTAGACCATATGTTATCAGGATAAATTCTTGTGGAACCACACATTTTGTCATCAAAGTGACTTCTATGTCATCAGGAGGAGTTGTTACCAGGTGGTGAAATACTAGATGTATCACCTTTCCTATTCAAAAGGTTGACACAGTCCTTATTTAATAGGGGGAAAGTCAAAATTATCTCCTGTTTTAAGACTGAGGTAAGTGTATCCCTTAATTACATAGATTCAGATCAGTAAGAGGTATTTCAACTTCTGAACAAACTGCTCATCTCTTCAGTACATTGGTCCAGTTTGTCCTTGGGAGAAATGGGAATGCATAAAAACTGTATGTGCAGTTTTCAAAGCTCATATCACAGATATTAGAAAAGAATGAAGTATCTTTCAGCAATTACCAACAACCAGTAAAGCAGAGATTTGCAAACATGGTTGTGCAGGTCAATAGATCAAGGTCCACATCCCAAAAAACCTTCTGGAACCTAGTTTGGTCTAGCTGCGGACCAGGTAGTCTGGAAAACTACCTTCCGGGAAATGAAACAGCTGTCTTATTTATTGTCACTGAGCAGGAGGTTCTGACTGAATTGAAGCTACAATTCATTTTGCCATTAAGAAATTGTAGAGGTTTGAGATGGAGGTATCAGAACCCCACAGGTTCTAATTCTGCTGCAACCAGCAAAACACCCTAGCTGAGGGAAGAGCAGATAGTTTCTGAAAGATTTGACACACCAGATTACTACAGTTTTTAGATTTTGTCAAATTGGCATTCTCCAAAGGTAAACCATTGATTCAGAACATTGCCAGCTACCACTAATTAATGGAACACTGTCTTCAGAGCTAATATTTGCACCTTTAAAGTGAGGCTGACAAACCTGAAAGGGTTCAGAAAAGAGCTATACAAATTAGTTAATGTTTGAAATATTCTGCTTGTCACATGAGATTAAAACTCACTCTATTTGACTTGGGAACAAGTTGTTCAAGAGGTGTCTTGCTGTAAAAATGCCTTCATAAGGAAGAAAAAAGCCTAATAGCAATTTTTTTTTTAATTTAGCAGACAAAGCAAATTGTTGGACACTGAAGGAAGATAAATTGAAACTACAAATATGATGTGACTTTTCTTTTTTTTTAACAGAGTGTGTAATACATCACCAGAGCAGTTTATTTTGAGTTAGGGAGGTTTCTTCATCACTTGGATTCTATAAAGACTGTCTCTGATAGATGTTCCTGCATACCCACTAATGCATTAGAAATACCTTCAAGTGAAGGAAGAGCTTCCCCTCCCCCCACTCCCGGCCCCCAAATCCAGCACCCTTGCTAGAAAGGACTGTTTGCTATGATGTGACTTTTGTTGGGCTTGCTCACAAAACAGCTGACAGCTCTGGGCTGGGAACCGAGCAGAACTGCTGCTGCTTCACTGGCATGAGAGACTGGGCTTGCCCCTCTGCAGCACTGGGCTGGCTGTGGGAGCTCGCTGTGTAGCCTATGCTGTACCAAACCAGATCTCTCTCCAAGTTCATTCACTTTCCAGGACAGACGTCAAAGGAAGAGTGTGGCTTTGTGCTACTTCTTATCCTGAATTATATCATTGTATAGAACAGTTAAGCCTTAAAAGTTGGTAGGAGGGGAGAGTATGAAGACAAGGGAGAAGGAGAGAATAGAATCAGTCTTGACTTCTTGCATCACAAATGATGTTTCGGTGTATGCAATATTGCTAGGTGTTGGGAATGACCCTATCTGTCGACTTCAGTAAGTTTTGCAAATTTACTGTAGATGAGGAACTGTTTCTTTTGTTCGTGTGTGTTTGCTACTGTGGTGTGCAATCTCCCTAGGAAAAAAAAAAATAAAGAAAAGCAGCATGGAGGAAAAGTACATTTGCAACTGTGTATCAAGTTAGGTGAAAAGATTGAATGGTGGAGAAGTGAGAGATCAATGGAGGGAGACTAGTCTTACTTAAACCTCTATTAACGTTTTGGGAACTTGCAGCCTCTTAATGAAACATCCAGGTAATAAATTAAAAGTGATGGGAGAAGGAGCACAAAGGAGTAGTCCTCTTTCTAGAATAAGATTCATCTGGGACACTGCTGGCTGAAACTTCCAGGGATGTATGAGAACATATTTAGTCAGTGAAAGAAAATTGAAAAAAAATTAAGAAACATCGATCCTCAACTAACTTGAAAAGAGAATGTGTTGAAAACTAAATCCAGCTTTTCAAACAGATGAGGATCTATTGAACTGTGTTAATCTACTAGCTAGGTAGAAGTCTACCTGCTGAATAGTGTTTTGTGCTTTCAGATTGTCATATTGAGGGCTTTTTAATGTGTAATTCTAATAATTCTGTTATTTTCTTTTGTTTGTGGGTTTTTTTTTTTTCCTCCACTCTTCATTCTAATTTTGACAAAGGTAGGACATTTCTCAGAGGCTTGAATTTCAGGCAGACTTTTTGCTGGTCATTATCTCTTTAATTTTGTTCCTACTGTATTTTCAGGAAGCTGTATCTAAATTTGTAATGTCACATGTGGTATTCTGTTTGCTGAAGGCAATCATTCTCACAATGAATTTTTATGTGTGGGATGAAGCACATCAGCTTCAACAAGTATTCCATTAAATTTGGACCACAGAGCTCAGTGACACGCAGCAAGGTGTGGTGGTGAATTTATGTTGGATTGCACAAATATCTGGTTTTAGATGCATACTGTCAAGCAATCAATTAACTTTATAACGTGAAAGCCTCTCTATTCTAAAGGAATAGGAAAAAGTCTCTGCTCTCACCGTACTGGGGAGAAAAATTATACAGTGAACCTGATAAAGTGGAAATTGTAACTAGCCTGGAGAATGTGAGAGGTGGCTAGGGGACAACAATGCTGCTTTTTGGCAGCTCATTAGATTTCAAAATTTGGTTTCATTCCAGTTAGAATCAACTCAAAACCTTTCAATGTTTTGAGAAGGAAATAGCATTTAATAACTTTTTCTTCTCTTCTCTCTCTTCTCTTCTCTTCTCTTCTCTTCTCTTCTCTTCTCTTCTCTTCTCTTCTCTTCTCTTCTCTTCTCTTCTCTTCTCTTCTCTTCTCTTCTCTTTTCTTTTCTTTTTTGAGTGAGGTGAGTAATTTCTTGTCGTGTTGCCTTGTTGGATCACAGAAACTTACAGCTGACAACTTTGTTGAAATAGATTTGTTACCTTTCTATTTTCTTCAAATGTTCTATTATGTAGGTGCTTAGTTATTAAGTGTACCTCTCCTACATGAATGCTCCAAGGAGACATCAAGAATTCACTTAAAAGAAGAAGTGTCTCTTCTGCTGTGTCTTCCTCAGAGATTGTCAGCATGAGAGAAAGCAAATACTACATTTACAAAAAGAGATAGAAATGAAATGAGACACAGTGATGATCCAAGATGTCAAACTGAAAATTTGTATTCTTCACTTTTAACAATAATTACCCCTTCTCTTCTGTGTTTACAAGATGGATGCTCACTTGTAGTTGACAGAAATGTTACCCATATTGTAACAAACAGAGCTGTCCTTATTTGCACTGGATGAAGTTCACTACACTTCTCCCCCTTTCTTGTGTCCTGGCTGTTTCTGTCTTTCTGTCTTCTTTCTCTCCTTTCTTTCCCTGGGCTACAATTTCTTCTTTCCTCTTCCTACTCCCTTCCTTCCTCTTGATAACCCAGCTTTTAGACTGCCTATGGCCATCTGTATTTTCTTACATTCCCAAATGTGGCATTCTCCCTGGAAATCCTCTATGTTCTGTTTCGAGTGTTGGCAGCAAAGAAGAATTTACTCAAATTCTGCTCACTGAAGCACCAGCTCCACATCATCAGAATTTGAGTAAATGTCACTTGGCTGCCAGCACTCAGAGCAAAAACCTGCATCAAGAGAAACCAACAGAAGCTGTAAGCTCTAAACAGGATTTTCTGAACAGGAATTAGTTCATTTATATGATGTACCTTACATAATATGAAAAGAAACAACATAGCTGCTGGAGTATTAGGTTCATGATTCTTTTTATTCTTCATCAGTATTGTAGAAGCAACTGCCCTGACTCTACCTCATGCCGTTTCATTGGAAACCAGTCAGTTAATTAGACTAGAGCATTAAAACTTTTTTCTACTATAGTCCTTCTGTGACACTAGATCAGATAATTAATGGTGTTGCTTCATTTTCCTCATGTAAATAAACATATATATTTTAATACATTGATTTGGATTAGTCATCACTCAGAGAATATATTTTGTCATGTAACAGAATAACCGGAGCTAATTCCGCCATAAATACGGAACATTTTGGGCTTAACAGAAGATTCTTTCTCCCCTCACACTCCCAAAAGTCTTCTCTGACTCAGTGTCCATAAAGAATTCTAACAGACTGCAACTGGGGAGCAAACCACAGCCAAAGCAAATTTGTTTCCCAAACCAGATGAAAATCCATGGAAATACTTTTGTGATGTTTGCTAGTCACTATCATGTGAGTGACTCCCTGACAGAAAATGGAGTCTGCAACAGGGCACTTTGTGAACTTACATTGTATGGGCAGGATAAAAAAGTAATTGGCAGAAAGATTCTCTGCAGATTTATGCACAACTTTGGCAGCAGCTGCTTTAGTTTTCAGCTCCTTTTTCCATCCATGGCTTGAAAGCAACAGAAGAAATAACCTTTTCTATTGTGTACTTTTGGTGTCATAACGCAGTCATGATGATGGAAGAAAAGAAAAATCAGACTGATCTAACCTAGGAAATGCAATTCCTGAATTACTTAGTAATTGAATGTGTGGGTTTACAATTAATATGAATGTAATTTTTCTTCTTTTTTTTTGTTTTAACTGTGTGATGCCCAAAACCAAATTAAGAACTAGTTGATAAATTATTGTTACTATTCCTATTGCAATAGCTTTTAGAAGACCCTTGCTCCATCCTCCAATGGGACACCAATGCTCCAATGAGTCACTGTAATGAAGGAAAAAACCTTCTAGTGAAATATAAAATGCCAATATAAATAAAATTTGAAAGAGAAGAATAATGAGTGTCCCCATTTACTTGCAGGGTTAAGAGGCACAAGTCCTGATGTACAGGAGTAATTTAAGTGTACCTAATATACTTAAGTAATATTAAGTAAAGCAGTATTCGTATCATGAGTTCAGAACATTGTCCAAAACCTCTTACTTTGTTCCCTATTCCCTGTACCTAACTCACTGCAGCATTTAAGCTTCTGATGATGTCCACAGGTTCACAAGGTCTTGGCTGAGCTAGCATGAAAGTCCCTATGCAACAACTAAACAGGTTGAATCTGCAAGGAGGTACTTCTAACCTGTGGTCATCAGTTACTAAGAACATTAGGAGTTCAAAGAGAACAAAGATAATCTTTTGAATCATCACCTTGTGGAGACATACGTTGTGAGCCTGCCTCAAACTCAGGGTGCCTGAACTGAAACTCCAAGCTGTCTTCAAAATAGCTAGCTTCAGAGCTTAGAGGAGAAGGTCAGTAAGAACCCAACCCTAAGCTGTTGAGGAAGTGGGGAACACTACCATACTGTGTGACTGGAATCATACTGGGCATACAGGGACTCAACAATGTTTGTCTTTGGCCGAGGAAAGATTCTGATGCACAAAGGATGTTAAGATAGATACACTTGCACAAAGATTTATTAGCAGGGTCCATAGCTGATGGCATGTATTGACTAAAATGGTGAAGTTAATGTTAGGGAGAAAAAGAAAACAAAATCAAAAAAGCAAAAGACAACGGAGTGAGACTTCCCCTTCAGTCCTAGGCCATTTAGCATAACCCAGAGCGGGGGAGGGAGCTCTTCCCAGACAAACATCCTCTCCTGAGTGTCCTTTACAGCACAGCAGGGTTCTCACATAATACTTTCCTCACAGTAAGTATGTAGTTGTCATTGTAACAGACTGACTCCCTTTTGGTAGTGCCTGCGTGTGGTGGTGTTGGTAGTATTGATTGGAGCATGCTTTGTAAGGGCAATTGCTGCAAGCTGGTTAATAGTTAAGGGTTCTGCAGGCAAAGTAGTGAGTTCCCTAGGGCAAACCAAAAACTATAATGAAAAGGTAAGAAAAGATGGGGGAAGAAGAGGTGATTCTCAGCCAGTGCCAATTTGACAAATTCTCTTCCTGGCTGAGGGATCTGAACTTGCAGAGTTGAACTCCATCTTGATGGCTGTGTTGACTCAGACACCTGCAAATTTCTGTAGTAGACATCTGTCTCAAAAAGTCACTAGAATTTGGCCTAAGCTGTCATTTGGGGCTTTCTAAAGGAATCATGGTCTTTTGACCTCATTACACACACATATAATATTTATTTTATGTGTGCTATGCAAGGCCTCTTTTGCAGAAATATACTGAATCCTTTCCAGACGAGTCCAGATAAGCAGCAGGTGGACAAGATACAGATAACCACTAAACTTTGTCAGGTTTTGGCATGCAGAATTAAATGATACTGAATGATGACATCATAAACATCAGCAGGTATTTACACCCATCTAAATGCAAAGAAAGGCACCTATAATTATAACCGTAAGTGTGCCTGAAATAGTGATAAATTAGGCAGGAAGTATTTCTTTTCTTTATAAATTAATTGTGAAAACAATACTTCCAATAGTCCCAATGGCATTAAACATTTCCCTCAAGACTGATCCCTTCTCTTCTCAGAAACAAATTTGTTTAGAATGTCTGGTCTCTCATACTTTTAAGCTTTTAAGTCTTTAAAATTGTTCAACAAGTGAGAAATGTATTTACTACTGCAAAGGCCTCAAAAATTGTGTACAGGACATCAGAGAAAAAATAAAGATATTGAATTACTGAGCAGAGAAAGTAGTCTATAGTACGTATTAAAGGCAGTGGAAAACATGCAAAGAAATAATTTTATTCCCTACAAAGTGGTATCTGTGTTTTCAGCCTACATAGCCAAAGATATTATTTTTAAAATGTTAAATGGATTGTGAAAACATCGCATTTGCTTAAGGAGACATGATTGATGGAAAAACTTATTAAGCTATGTCCAATATTCCCTCTCAAATGCTTAATTTTTTGCATCCTATCCTTTACTCAATATCATAAGTGGGAGCAATTTCACCTGTGTAGCTGATTAATGGATCATTGTGAGAGAGTTTTCCTTGAGACTCAGCCTAACCTTCTGTTTTACATTCTTCTCTCTCTTCATAACCCCCAACACCATCACTTTACATATTTCCTGTGTTACTGTGCTGTTCATCCTCATTACATACCTTACATGTTTAAATGCTTTCCTAAACTAGACTGGAAATTGTTACTGGGATTGGGTGATTACAAATTGTGATAATTCTGCTCTGCTTTCCCCAAAGTCTATTCAACACAACACCAAGGGGGATCAAAAGCATGGAACCAGCGGGTACAACAGCAGAGTCTTTCCAAAAGGTTAACCCAGTGTCTGATATGAAGAACTTGTCAGGAGAGAGGTCTTTTGGAGCCTGCACCTGCCCTTCCAGCCCCATGTCAACTGCAGCTCTATGCTTCTAACACTAATCCTAACCCTAGAGCCACACCAAGCCTGAGACGAAGGGAAGGGGCTGCCAAAGTGAGTGCTGAGCTTCAGAGTTCTCTCCTGAGAACGTTTTTGTCTTTCCATGGATAGGGTATTGGGCTAAGGCCAAGCCCCAGCCCCAGCTTTAGGTTTAGTTTTAGGATTCGTGTTAAGGTTAGGGTTCAGATGAGGATTGGCATTTTGAGAGGACAGCGCAGGGCAGTGCCCACAGTGCCAGTCTGAAGGAGCTTGCAGAGGATAGGCCCATGGAGGGATTCAGAAAATGTATAGAAAACAGAGAGATGGAAATTTTACTGAAATACTTATAGTTATTTGTACCCCAGGCATTGGGACTTGCATTTGGGTATAGCATAAATTTTTGTGTAGCTGAATATGCGTAGTATTTTGACTGAAATATGTATCTTAAATGTAAGAGGCACTCCTGCTTATATTGACTGCAAGATATTCCTGTCTCACTAGCAGTCTCTTACTGAAACAAACAGGGTGTATATCAATACATATGTTCCTGACAGAAAAATAATCAGTGTAATAGAAGCAGTTTATATCCCAGAAGAGGTCTTTCTGTCTGAGAGATTCCAGACCACTGTAATGGACATTTATCATCTTTGCAGAAGCTTTGAAATATTTCTTACTGCAGTCTTTTTCTTTCTTTTTTTTTTTTTTTTTTTTTTTTTTCTCTCTAGCCATGCTCCTATTGAATGTGCATCTAATCAGGAAGAGATTTTGCAATATAATGAGCTGCAGTGCCACCAATAATTAATGCCATTCAACTTTGCAGCCATGATTTTCTATTTCCTTTCATCTTTGGTAGCTTTTTACCCCTGTGCAAAGTGAGTATAAGACTAACAAATCAGATTGCTTCTCAATTTACATGTATACAATGTCATTGCTTAGGAAAACAGTACTTACATAAGTAAATGAACAGTTAAACATCTGACTTACCATTTGCATCTGCAATCATAATAATTGCTTGCAAAACATAACTGTGCAATTGTGCATGTGTTTTTGTGTATGCACCTGCCTTATGGTTCTTTTAACCTCTGCTAGACATATATTTATGAAAATTTATTATCTCATGTGTTTTGACCCCCATTTCTGTTTTTTATTTAAAAGATGCCACCTCTTTCAACACTAAGTTCTCAATTATCTTGGGTCATTTATTCAATCAGTATATAGTCCGAAACAAAGATACCATCTAACAATTTATCACATCTTTTCTCACAAGAATAATAATAATAAAAAAAAAAAACAAACAAAAAAACCCCCAAATTTGTTTGTATTTTTCTCAGCCAGTTACTGAAAAAGATTGATGTACGACCATACAGTAAAGCACAACTAGCTTGCAAATTTGTACAGAAAGTAACACAGAACTGCATTATTGGAAATTGACTTTAAGGACTGAGTCTCACTTAATTATAAACTGTTCCATCATCTTCCAGTTATGTAGTTAAACAGTAGTATTCTATGCAGTCACTCTGAATTGTATGTATTGAAGGAAAAATTACTGTTCAGGATATTCTGACCAATATCTTAAGCTACAGTTAGTTGTTTAAGAGTGTTACAGATATCTATCACAAAAAGAGCCCATGCTTTTGTGACCAGCTGTGGGCCTTCATCAAGACTGATGAAATCAAAGGAAAGACTCCCAGCAAGTTCAGTGTATTTAGGATTTGCTCCTAGTTGACACCACTAGCAGAGTATAGAAACAGATCTCTGACTGTGGAATGATAAAACCAATCCTATTTCAATATGATATAGCTACTCATAAATCTTTTGGAAGGTGAATTCTTCAACAGAGTAATTTTGTTAGGCATTTCAATAAAATATGCATTTTTGGCATAATTCAGGCATAGTGTACCTAGAGGTATTGCCTATAGTTACTCAACTAATTTTTTATCCAGGTATTTGCTGTTGAAATCCAGTAAAAAGTGAAATTCAGGCAACAGGCACATGGCACCAGCGGAAATACACCTACTAGTGTTTATCATTTCAGGTGTAACTATTTTTACAGTAAGGAAAAGATCTTTTCTCCTATTTTCATTGACTCGTAAGAATAGGCATGTAATACTTCAGGTTTTGTCACGGAGACGAGATTATTTGTTCCTGGAACAGTAGATTACAACCATAAAAATTCCTTTTTAAATTTTTTTTAATTCAGAAAAAAACAAACCCAACATCACACGTATTTTTGAGGGGTGAAAGAGACAGAAAAAAAGTCACCTGCTTCCTAGAGAAAGTTTGCCATCAGAGACATAAGAAGAGGGCTGAATCTGAGAAAAGCAGAGACACATTGGGAATAAATGTGAGCAGATGAACAGATTAAAGCTCTGCCTATGTCAGACAGACAACCCTGGGCAGTAGACTGGGATTCAGGAAACTGTACTGTCGCTGTTACCTCAGAGATGCAATGTTTAAGAATCTATGGTTATAATCCCAGCAGTTAAGAAGAACTGCAGTTGAACTACAGCATGTGATGAGACCAAATTGGAGCCCAGCAAAAGGACTTCAACTGTTTTGACCATTGTGTTTACTGTGTTTCTTGTGTCTTTGAAGGATGGGAAAAGAAGCAGGGAGCTGCTGTTTAGACAAACAGGGTTCTTTGAGGCAAAGGAACAGACATCAGGTACATTGCTAAATGAACCACAATAATTTGGTCACCAATTCTTAGAAAACTGTGGGAATGGCAACAAAATCTTCTGTGAGGTTACTTATGCAGACTCTGAAGAAGCTCTTTTACTGGAAGAAACTGTTAATTTAGGTTGCTTGGTGGAGAGGAGGCGGTTCACTATTCATAAATACTGGATGTAGTGATTTTCTGGGTTTCTGGGGAAAGATCTGTTCTTTCAGAAACTGTAAAAAGCCAGTGGGAAGCAACTAGAGTGAATAATATTTTAGCCCTGGACTGCTATGCCCTGTCTGTAGCCAACTCACTATTTTGATTGTCTGGCATGGAGAGGATTGTAGCTCATCCCATACTATTACTCCCCTTTAATGAATCCTGTTCTCAAAATTAATGGTGTGTATCTCTATGTTGTCCTACCATGTAACTGTGGGAAGGCTTTTCCTAACACCTCTTCCCTGTATACTGCACAAAACCAATGGGTTGTCTAGCTTGGTTCTGGTTCAGCATAGGGATCCCAAAGTGGCACTAGTTGGTTTTTCATAAATTAGGATTTCAAGCTCAAGCCCAGTATTGATGAGAAAAGCTTACTCACAAGTGGTTTTAAGCAAACAGTCATGATCTTAAGCATAAACATTGTTAACTGTGCAAAGCACATACATAGCTGACTAAATGCTGTCTGTTTATTTGAACTTAAGAAATACAGTCAGTGGAAGAAATTGACCTTTTAAGGGGCCTTCTATGTCTCATCTGGGTCTGTTATGCATTGCAAAACAATTGTCAAGATGAATGCTATGTACTTTCCCTGAATCTAAGCATGTGTGATAAATCAATTCAAACATATAAATTATTTGTTCCAAAAGCAGTATCCTTGCTTTTGCCTTCCTGAAAAGGCAAAAGCTGAAATAAGCTGAAAAGCAACTGAAATAATACAGCTTTTTGGACTTAATGTGGGCATTATACAGTATATTAACATTGTTCTTATCCTCTGCAGAAAGGTGAATTTAATCCTTTTAGGTTGTATACAAGGGATGCTTTTTGATCTACTGTATTTTGCTTCAATATTGTTGCTAATAATAATGCTGTAGGTAGATGTTCGGTTTGCATCTTCTGCATCTCATCTGTCTTTGTGGAAAAGAAATTTGAAGATCTGTCTCAGATACTTTAATTCCCTCAATAATCCATCAATCTCAGCATATGCTAATATTATTGTAATTCCAGCCAGGCAAGACACTTTACTAATTAAGTTTACTTTTGGATAGATCTGACCTTAAAGCACAGTTCTTCAAAGAGGAGTCAAAGGTAACACCTGTCAGTCTCCTCTATTTTACACATTGCTGTTCTGATAACCTCAGTCAGTGCTGATGTCATCATTCACAATGGGAAAACATAAAATACTAGTTAGCTTTATCACAAAATTTGTCATGTGATAGTGTCCTACACTAAAGTAATAAGTATTAAATTTTTCATAAAAATACGTCAAAATTGGATGCTAATACAATACATTTTCCTTATGCAGATGATACTGAATGTGAGCACTACTTTATAACATCATACACTGCATTCAGTTACTGAATAGAGAAACTAATTCGATATGGAGTACACTTACTGCAGACGCTTTCCCATTGAGAAATTACATTCTGCATTTTACAGTTTTGATCAATATTCTGGCTTCAAATTCATCCTAAAAAGGGGCAAAGAAGTCCATCTACAGCAAAACCATCCCACTGTTATGAAGACTTTCTCCAACATAGTGGCAGCTACATTTGAAAGAGTAATCACTGGTTCCTTTGGGGATATAGTAACTCTTGCCAAGATATGTAGCAGGCCTCAAGGAAGCTGACAGGACAAAGTGTGAAACACAGTGACTGCTTATACAAATAGAAAAGTCTTGAGACTCTTAAGGATTCTATAAATGTTAGAGATACGATTGGCCCATATCCATACACCTTTGAATACCCACTGGCCATACCTGTTTTTCCCAAGAAAAAAAAGACCTAAAAGCTTTTAATTTTACATATAAAAAGTTATGCTGGCATGCTCAGAACGCTGTGCCAGGCAATTGGAAAGTGTTAGTCAGTGGCTTGGGCAATGGACTAATATTCAGACAATCCAGGTCTAAGTCCAAGATAAACTGGTGTCTTGTCATTTAGTATTTGGTGTCTCTGTTTCTTCTGTTTCAAAGACAGAAATAATACTGTTTATTTTGTAAAGTTCTTTGGATCCATGGGAGAAAGCAAGCTATCCGTGGGCATAGTATTGTTATTGAGTCTTTGCATGCATTTTTGAGTACTTTTTTTGTATTATCAAGCACAGCTTGACAAAATGCTCACTCAGTAAGATGGTTCTGAAGCAAAGGGATTTCATCCTCCCTGAGTCCCCAACGACACAAATTAGTTATTGGCATTAGACTGAAGACTATTCTTATTTGGCATCTGATTCTCCAGACCTCAATTTGTGCAACAAGGAAAATTCCTCCTTGGAAAGGCTTATTGCTTCCAAGTGAGGCTTTTGCAGCTTCTTCATTGTTGGATCTTATGTCCTTGTTTGTCTTGTTGATACACTTGAAAATTGATGCTCTTCAACAATCATTAGACACTTGGAATTTCTCAAAATCCCTCATCTCCACATAAGTAGTTGTCTGGGATAAAGTGTAGGGTATGCATCTCTCAGTGTGAAAAAAGAATTCCAGAAGAATGTAAATAGTAAAAACAGTAAGCTAGCTTGTAATATTATTTTTTTAATATTAAAAAACAGTTCAGAATTTTAAAGGTCGTCTTTTTTTGCCCTATTATGGCAGTCTGAGAATATGAGATTCTCACTGAAGTAAGAAAGTGTCCATTGCTTCTTGTCCTTTCACTGTGCACCTTTGCAAATGGACTGTGCCTCCAACTTTACATTCCTGCGTGAGGTGATTGTCCATAGCAATAAATCTCTCCTAAGCCTTCACTTCCTAATGGTGCATAAACACAGCTCTTTCAGCTTTTTCTCATAAACCATGTACTCTAACTCCCTTTCTTAGTGGCTTATCTCCTGAATGTTCTGTGGCAGGTCAACATCCTTCTTATCTCGAGGAACCCAAAACTGGATTGCAGTACTTCAGATGTGGTCTCACAAGTGTCAGATAAATGAAAATTGACAAGTCCCCTGACCTGTTGTCTGCTCTCCTGAAAATACAATCTAGTATGCAGTTGGACTTCCTCTCTGCAAGGGCAAATATTTGTTCTGTTTTCATGTTCCTGTTGTGTGCTACAGCACTGAAGCTTAGAGTCAAACTCCCATAAACTGCACATTTACTTCCACATAAACTAAAAAAAATTACTCAACAAAAAACCCCCAATCTTTGATAAGCCCTAGACTGCAGGGTGGCTACTGTATAGGGATCACACAACATCTTGCTATTTGCAGATTGTTTGAGATGAGTGGGAAGTAGATGCTGTGTTTTAAAGACGTCAGATGAAATTTGATGTAACTGAGAGGCTGTGTTTCGTGTTTCATATTTCATGTTTCTCGATAATCTCAAGATAAAATGTCATCTGTTTGTTCATCTTAAGAACAGCTGAATCAGTCTCTGGGTTAGTCAGTCCAACATGTTATTTTATTCCTGACCACAGCACTAACAAGTTCACTTTTGAGATGCAATCTGAAACAGAAAACCTGAGACGCTACAACACCACATGAACATTTTTAGCCCTGTATTTTATAGTACTGCTCAAGCAGTTACAACTCAAAAATGTCAAGTATTAAGTCAAGCCTGAAATTAAGAGTTGGTCTCGACACAACTCAAGGAATTTGTCAACCAGGAATAAATTAAGTTTATAGAAAGCCTATCTGTAACATATTTTAATTCAGTATTTTAACATTAGATTTTAGTGCTCAACTTCCAGTACAAATAACATTCAGAATAGCTCGCCAGCTTTTTATCACAGATTCCTGATTCACCTGGCTACTGCAGTGTACTCTTTAAATAACTTCCCTGTGACTACATTCTTGGCCTCTTTCTGTTTATTAGTTAAAATTTGTCGAAGAGACAAGTCCAAGAGACTGTAAAACTCAAATTTCCCTTATGCTTGTTTGGCAACTTCCCACTTATTTTTCCTAATAACAAAAAAAGTCGTTAAAATTATTTGAGTAACAAGCTGTATATTTTTTCTGAACATCTTGGTTTCATATATTTGCAATGTTTACACTGGAATGTAATCATCATATCAGACCAGAAGTCCATCTCATCAAGTATCTTTTCTCTAAGTGCCTACATATTACACTAAGAGGTGTAAAGACCAATTATATAGGATGTTGTTCTGGGCAAATTTTTCTCCCAAATCTGGGCAGGAAACTAAAAGAAAGTTTTTATAGTATCAAGGATCATATACTATACCATCAAATTTTGTGGTAGCTTGACCCTGAATACCTATTGTCTTTTTGGCTACCTTTGTTAAAGCCGTCTAAATTTCCTTCAGTTTTAACTTGTCTAAATCCAATGAATGCAAATTTTTGTCTGTTGCAAGCTTTGTTAATTACTCCCTTTTCAGGCTATTTGTAAATAAACTACATCACTGAATCTTTCCAACACCATTAACAACTACTGTGCTAGGCACTAAACCTTTCTGTACATAATGTGTTATTACAGTCCCATGGGAAAGCTGTATCCATCACTCAAGGCAGTTTAATTTCCTGAATATCTTCTCTGAGACTTTTCAAAAATCCAGGTAGATTTTTTTTCCATTCCTTTTTGTACTTTCAGATGATAATTCTTCAACAGTTCTAAATAATTAAAAGGCGCATAGGTTTCCAGTAGGAAAGACATCTGATTTCAGGAGAAGTTATCTTATTCTACATCTTTCATACTTAGATACATGATGTCAAATATTCTTACAATACTGATGTAACAGACATAGTTCTGTAATTTGAGATGTCAGATGTGAGAGAGGTGTAACTACATCAGTGCTTTGGCATGCTGATGTGGTTACAGATTTTCAAAACATAGCTCTGATAGCAGGTTTGCATGCATCACTTAATTCCATTACATTAGGGTTTGTGTATTACTAACAGTCAGTAATCTGTCCTCCTGTTGTATCAAGGCATATTTGTGTACATATCCTCTTCTGCACTGTATACAAACATCTACATGTCCTAATCGTACATGTAGCCAAGTAAAAATAATTTTTGCCATTACTAGTAAAAAGCCACAGGTTTTTTATTGACCTAGCAATGCAGGGTCTTAGAACTTGTCTGGGCTTGTCTTAGCCTGAACTGATTTTAGCTTGTTTTATAAGTGTGGTTGGTAACAAACTTCAGCCTTTCCTATTAATTGGGAGAAAGAAATATGGTTGCTTTCAAGTCCTTTCAAGTAAGTCTCTCCTGCCCCCTTCTTCTTACAGAAGCCTGGAGCTGTTGACATTAGGACCTAGAGGAGCATTAAAAGAATGTGAGCAGCATTAGAGAAAAGAGGCAGGCACTAGGAAGATGGTATACGATTTCCTGTACTATTAAGAGGATTCTTCTGTAATACTTAGATAATTCAAGACATATGCATTAGTATAATGGTACCTGGGCAAAAAATAACTGGATGTTGTATTTTGGTTACATGCTAGAATATTCATTAGACTAACAAAGGATTCTTAACTACATATCTAAGGTGTGTTCCCTTTTTTTATGATAAAAAGATTTTATTAAAAAATATGATCAAACTTGTCAAAAGCTCAACAGTATGTATATGCCAAGCTTTGAAACCTTAAGATGTTTCATTCACATTAAAAGGGACATTCTGTGTTCAGATCTATACAGGTACTCAAAGTTTGGAGTTTTTTACTGAGTCTTAAGAGGATGTATCTTTCTTGATGAAAAATACACCTCTACTTTTAGCAAGTGCTAAATGTTATTGTTCAGAAAGCTAGAGTATCCCTAATGAGTAGTATCTGAGCTTAATCACTTGATATATTGCAAGTGTTGTTTTTCATCTAATGCCTTAGCAACTTTATCAGTATGGTTTCCTCTTTTTATCTTTATTTCTTTATTCTTCTGTCTTTGTTTCAGTTATTATAGTCTCATTTACACTCCCTCCCCTGACATCCTTTGATATACAATCATGATAAATCATGGGCAGTTTTGTAAAGTGCAGAAGGTTTTTTTCCATTATGCTACAGTTAATACCTCATTCCAAATGTTATTTCAGATCCCTTGTGTTTGCAAAGGATGACCTGATTCAATGCTATTGAAATGGTAGGAGCAGAAGGGACAGTCAGAAAGAAAGAGCCCAAATTGCATCATGGTATTGTATCAATACACAAAGCTGCCTTACTGTTATGATGACTGTGATTTTTATTTTTCTGCGGTGACTGAACCCTGCTTGAGGATCAGGACACATTTACATGAAACGCCACAGCAACATACAGCAGATGTTTAGACATCTCATATGGTGCACTGTGACCCAATAGCAAAATGTGTGCACTGCTTCCTCTAAAGTAATAGGGAAGAAGGGGTTGCAAGCACGATTTACGGGTTTTTTTTTCCTTTATTAAAGGCAAACCTTTCATTATGAAGAGGAATTTCAGCAGCGAGTATTTTTCATACTAAGGTTTTTCAAAGTTTTACATATGCCCAGTTTCTTCCTTGCTTGTGAACTATTTCCCAGTGAGACTATTTGCCAGGCAGATGTAAATACTCAAAAAAGACAAGCAGCAAATGTGATGATGAAACAGACCAAATTACAAAGACGCTGAGTATCTGCACATTGTATTTAGAATTGGTGCACAGTGAGCATGTTGTGGTTGCTGTGGGTTCCTTGTTCTAAGTAAATTGTTGCTATTGTAAAGGAATCCAGTGACGCTGCCAGATGTAATGTCCCCTTTTTATCAATACTATATGCACGTTGTGTTTACACTGTGCACAGATCACATTGAACTTAAACAAAGGAAATAAGGTAGCATACAGAGCGTTGGCTCTACAAGACTTCTTGTGAATGCTGTTACTTAATCAACCAGGAACAGCTGCTTGTATTATTGAACTTTTTTGTCTCCAGCTGTTTTAGAAAACTCTTACCAGTACTGAAGCTTGACTTCCTTTTATGCCCAAGTGCATCTCATACAACTTCACAGTTCCTGAACAAATTTTGGGTAGGTTCTTCATAATTTAAATGAAACTGCCCTTGTTTTAGTACTTGAAGTTGTCAAAATGTAGTGAAAAAATGGGTGTATGTCTTCAAAATTCTAATCAAACCCAAAACCTCCATGCAGCATCATCAATATAGGCAATCTCATGTCTGCTCTTCCACACGAGTGTTAAATCTCTTGTTCCATTATCATACTGTGGTGTAGTTTTCTCTTCTTGTTCAGTGCTTTTGAGTTCATTCAGCTTGTCTAGTTGTGGGTAGATTTTGCTGTGCTCAGCAGCTGTTTTTGTCATGTTGTTTATTTGCTGGTTTCTCTTTAGATGGAGTTGCTGTCTTGGAAAAGCCAATGGATTTCAGCAGACTTCTCTGTTTTATGACAAAGAAGACAGCAAATGAGGAAAAATATATTTTAAAATGTCACTGATTCATTCACCATACACACTTTAGGAGTTGTAATTTTAGATTTGAAAGACCTTTCCTACTATTAAGCTCCCAGCAGAATCCTATAACAGAAGTAAGCTGTGACAAATAAGCACCTTCTAAGTACGGGGTTTTTGTTTATAATGGAAATCATCAATGGATGATGATTAGATAATGGCAAAACTTGAGTCTCTATTCATAGGAAAAGGGTTTCAGAGATGGAAATGAAGTTTAAAATAAATCAGTGGAGGAGATTATATGTCTACCCTGCCAGGAACTTTCTCTTTTTTAATATTCTTCCTTACTGAAGCAGAAAATAAGAAATATGCAGTTTCCTGTACAGTGGAAGTATTTGAAACATTGCATTTTAGGAAAATCCAACATGGAGCTCTTAAAATCTCTCTGACCACTCTCTGTCAGCCCTGTTATGGGTCTCTCTGTAAGGTGGCTGACATGTGCAGGCAGCTCCCACTCAAGACGTGGGGAGCCTAGCAGGGACGCCTGGCAGCTGAGGCAACTGTGCAAGTAAATCAAGAGTTAGGAGAGCTCTGTTTTTTTTTTCTGGGCTGCCAAAGGAATAGGGAAGTGACATCCCAGCAGTGCAGGTCCCCGAGCTGTCTGCTAGCTGTCCTGGTGTGAGATGAAGATCTCAGTAGTGGAATGACTTGAATATCTGCAGCAAACATTTTCTCTGGGAAAATGACAATTTATTCCAATGACAGTTCCTGAAGGAAGCACGCAATCTTGAGCAACCTCCCCCCCTGCCCCACACCCACCATTCCCCCTCAGAAACATTTTTATGCTCCAGGATAAAAATTTGTGTTAAAAAGTCAAACACTTGGCCTTCTGTATTCCCAAGTGCGTAACCTACACGCTGGACTGTTTAGTCCAATGTACAATAAATATTTAATTGTTTGTATAAAGTAGATCTTCGTGTGGAGGTGGTAAGAGATAACCACTCATGAAATGCCACTTCCTAGGGAGTCAGAAGGAGACAGTTGTCCCATGCACGAAAGGAAGAATAATGGATAAAGTGTTTGGAATTAAATCTTTTCTATCCTGATAGGCCCCCTAGCTTTAATGGTCTAAGCAGTTCTAAACAATTCTTGTTCAATTTTGTGAGTTTATTTTATTCAGACATTTGGGGTTTTTCTTTTTTTTCCCTCAGGAATTTTTTTCAAAGGCTTGTTCTTCCTAGCCATCCATGGACTGCAGGAGACATAGATTTTGAGGAATTTCAAGGTAACAGGACACACTGTATCACCACTTGTGTTCAGCCAGTGGGAGTTAGCTGAGACTTGAGGAATATGTTTAAGTGTGTTAAAATCTTAAAGACAACGTAGTCCTTCCTGAATATGTTTGTGTTTCTCAGATATCCTGACAGGACTGATCCTTCCTCAATTTATATATACTCATTGTATGCATGTAAAAATATTAATGAGATTATTAGTATTGATTTTGTAAAGAAAATGAAGAGCTGTTTCTCACAAAACAAACTTCCTCCAACTGCTCTGCAGTGAGTGCTTGTTTCATCTCCCACTTTCTGAGCTGCAACAGTCAGTTAGTTTGTCACAAATTAACAGGGAATTCTGCTCGCCCTTGTTAGTATGAAAACTGATGGATCAGGCCAGGTTCTGTGCTGGTGTTAATTGTTCGATCTCTATTTGAAGTCAATGGCACCAAATTGTTTCCTGCTAGCAGAGGATTCAACCTTTCTTTTTTTTTTGACACACAGATATTGGTTATGCTGAGTTGGAAATCTCATTTGTGAAGTTTTATAGACTTGGGTTGAGATGCTTTGTATGCTGACACTAGAGCTCTTATCTTGTGTGCTTTTCTGTGGCTTTCACTGCAAGGCATAACCTCCCATTTCTATTCTAGCCTGACATAGTTTTGGAAAAAAATCAGCAAGTCTTTCAGAAAGGAGGGGGTGTCTCTTTCCCTCATCTTTTGTCTCCAACATTCTCATATGCAGTTTGCCCTGTTTCGCCTCTATTTCTAGGGTACAATCTTTTGTACTCCTATTTAAATTTTCCATGTTCTTTATTTTCTTCTTTCTCTGATTCTATTTCAGGAATCCTACCAGCAACTGCATTCTCTACTTTGCTGCTGTATGATTAGAGATTTATTTGCAGTTATTATGTTGCTATGTGAAACTTTCTGAGTATATCTATCATCTAGAACTGCATCTAGTCATTTAAGATATCTACATTTCTGTCCCCTCCCTTCTACCCTATTTTCATCCATCCTTGCCATAAAGACTCAGAATAGCTTGTTGATAAGAATTAAATCTTTCTTCTACTTAGGCATTCCCAGTTAGGAGCATTTGCTTTAAATAGGACAGGCATTTCAGTGGTAACTGATTATTCCATTTATATTTTTTTATTTATTATATGGCTATAAATTAATGAAGAATGCATTATTCTGTTTGCTATCTACATGTGGACCCTTTCTGCCTTTAAAACTGAGGTTTAATTATGAAATTCCATTTTATCTGCCAAATTCTTGAGGTTCTTCGAGAATTTAAAGATTAATAGTTAGCTAATTATAATAATGGTGTCAATACATGCAGTTTTCTAAAGGTAGTGAAGAACAGGATCTCCACAAGGGTTTGGCTAGAATAGGCTTATCTAGGGCACTGAACTGTCACCTGCTTCATTAAAATACGCTGGGTCTAAAAAACATGTTGGAAAAAAATATTTCCAGGGAAAGATAAAAATTTTAATTCATTTTAGTGATCTAATTAATAGAAAAGGCCTACAACCAATTTTATTGGCACATACTATATGATGATAAAGGAAGAGGTCCCTAAAGGGAGAATAAACTGAGGGGTGAGGACAAGAAGTTTAAGTGGCAGGAGGACATAGGCATGGAAATTTTTTAGCTTTGCATCATTTTCAACACAGCATGTAAACATATACTGAACCTGTACACATACTCCTAGTGTGACTGTACCCTCTAGAGCATGTGGTGATTGGTGTGCTCAAGCAGTCTGGGTGCCTTAGGGCACCATCATGCCTATGCAGACTGCATGGCAGCAGTGAGGTCCAAGATGTGGCTCATGCCAAGTTTGTGACTTTCCCTGTAGGCTGCTCTCACAGAGAAGGCAAGGATCACTTCTCTTCCAGAGGCAGTGAGAAGGCAGGGACTGGGTTGCATAGTAATGCCCCTGCAGAGTTGTGTGCTGCAGCAGGATTCCTGTCTTGTCCTGGAAGGAAAAGAGGGAAAACGTCCTACCTACAGAAGTGGAGAGATGATTTGAGTGCACATGACAGAATAGAACTTACTGTATAAGTAGTATATCTGGATTTGTATCTCATATTATGACTTAAGTGCTTGATTTCCAGGATGAAACTAATTAATACCATCATCTGCATCAGAAAGGAAGGAGGTGGCCTTTCCTAGAATATCCTCTTGTGTCAGATTGCTCACAGTTGGAATCGTTCTAGAGTCTTCCAATGTCCACACAAAAAGCCTTTCAATTCTGTTTCGCGCTCAAGCCTGAGCTGTTGTGTAAATTTTATATGCTTGTTGATGGTGTGTTCACTAGTGAATGAGGATGAGAACAAAGACAATCAAGTGCTTGCGGTCTTCCAATACCATCCTATAATGGACACTGAGACAGTCAGTTCACTGCAAAAGTTATAGAGCATTTCAGACTCTTGAACTTCAAAACCCCTTGAATTACGGACTCCAGTCTATGTTCATACTTAAATTTTTATGCTCGCATAAATGTGAGCAACTTCAGTGACATAAATTTCATTTATTGTGCCTTCTTCAATTTTTTGTTTAAATGTTTAAACAATAGTGAACCAGATGAACTAACCACCAAAAATTACATCTGCCTTGAAAGGAAACTATAAAAATGATCTGCTCACTAATAACTAGAACTTCTTCAAAGAAAATGCTAGGCCACATAATCATTTTATTCTCATGTGTCTTCTTAAGATGTACAAAGCATTTAGAAGAGTGTAGTTGAATGCAGACATGAGATTTGGAAGCACATGTGAGGGAATCATCTTCCTTACTGGACAACCACGGTTACAAGAAGAGGTTACAAAGTGACAAATTATGGTGAAGAAATAGCACAATCCGAAAAAGAAACCGAGCCCTGTCCTAGTGATGACAACTTCATCCTTAGATAAGCAGGTCTTTCTGAGGGAAACATATTTATTTTTCCTCATATTTTCAAATTTATGAATTTATGATCTGCTTGTTTATTTGCAAGTAATATTTGTCATCTAGATTCCTGCTTCAAGCCTCACCTTGTCATTTATGGTCTCATTTTAGAGGAAAACCTATCTCCTAACAGTGAAGGAAGATTACTTCATTTTTTATCTTTTTTTTTTTTTTTTTTTTTTGTAGTTTTTGATCCAAGAAAGCTGCATGTCAATGGTATTGGTCACGGGTCCCCAAAAAAGAAAGAAAGAGTGCCCCAAATCTTACAATTTTTAAGCCTAGAAAGGAGATGTAGTTGCAAGTAGAGCAGTGAGTTTCTAGAAGGTGAGTTCTCTCTATCACACAGTGTTGAGAATAGTAGTCTTCAGTAGAATATTGTGCTAGGGGAAAAAAAAAGTATATTTTTGAAAATTTTTACTTCTGCTCCATTTAAATCTTTTTTTTTTCTTCATGTGTCTTTTGATCTCTGAGTGATGGCTAGAGTTCTTCTCTCCTTTCTTCATTTTATTATTCACTCCTTGTTTTTGTTGTTCTTTTCTGAAATTTAGTAAATTTAGAGCAGGAGAGAAGAAAAAAAAAACTAGTGAAATGAATTTGGTCAATGACTGTGGCATGTCATCTATTATTTGATCAACCTTAATACAAAAGTAATGAAAGGTAGCCAATGTGATACTAAACTTTCAGAAAAAACAGAGAATCCTAAGAAGCTAAGGGTCAGTGAATCTGGCTCTTATACTAGACAAATGTGTAGATTCATATGCCCTCATTTTAGGCTACTTAGCTGATTAACCATCTAAACTCCAATACCTTTTTCTATGTTAAATAAATTCTAAGGATTCTACCAGAGAGAATGTAGAAATATTAAGTTCATAACTAGCTAAATACGCTCTATACTGAGTGATGAGTATCCTATGTACTAGAGTTAGTAGAGAAATGGTTACATGTTATCTGAAGGGTCACTCCTGTTTCACACATCTGCTAGGGGTCTTATAAAGTCAACAGTATATCAGTAGGAATGATCAAGCTAATAGTGTTGAAGAAATGAAGCTGTCACATGAAAACAGAAAAGTCCACTCATAGGTCAGCAGCTACTTAAAAGACACGAAACAAAGGGTAGGAAAATAGGATTGGTTCTGACAGTAAAAGAAAATTAGAAGAGAGATCCAAGTACTGCGTAGCATATTCAAAAACCTGCAAAAAGTTTGTATATGATTCAAATTTATTTAAAATAGACAAATCTAAAGCTGACTGTCAAGAGTTGAAGAAAATCCTCATGCTAACTAACCAACAGAATGACAAAAATGCAGTGAACTTCCACTGTCACAAATGTAAAGCAATTTTACCTCTAATAATAGTTTAGTTCCACGGACAGAGAAGCAGCCTTTCAAAGCTGCATAAGCAGTAGCTGGGCTCCAAACCTCACTGACTTCCAGTAAAGATGAAGTGCCACATAAACATATGTCTTTATTTACCTCCTCCACTCCCACCCCCACACGAACTAGCCTAGTTTCTTATGCACAATGTGTAGGTACAGAATGGGAAAATAGCTCCTGCGAGCCGCTCCTGCTCTCTCCTTGCAAGAAAGGGGGAAGTCTTGATTGTTTCTAAGGTCCTTTGACTGCAACTACTGGATAGCAAAACAAGCCTCTGCCCTGGCAAGCGACTTACTCATCCTGCTTCTACCACAAGTGAAAACCTAGGTCAAATGCCTGGGTGCCAGCACAGCCACAAATTTCACACTCTCCTGTTGAGACTTGTTATCTTCACTTAATTAACGAGCATAGCTCAGGTTTGGCACTTTCCCTCTTCCCACCTTATCCTCACCCCCAGGCCATCAGACTTCAAATGGATGAATTACCTTCCCCTCATTAAACAACTTAGAATCTTGTATTAAGCGTTATCAAAACCTTCTTCAAAGTTATGCACTAGCTTTCCATAACGGGAAAACATGGTTTTCCCTACCAAATTGTATTTATACCTGTCTACAGCTGGTTGAATAATAGGGTTTTTTAGTTATCTGGACTTTCTGGAAAGGAAACATTTCATTTGCTCTAGTTCAATTGTATTCAACACTAAATACTTTACTTCAAGTAGTTTTTAAAAATGATTAAATGGTATCAGTACGATCAAAGAGCATTTCAAAACAAAAAAATGTTTCATGAATATTGGTGTTTTCATTTTGAAAATATTTTGCAATTTTTTCTAGATATTTTTAGAATGTAAAAATTGAGTGACTATCCAATGTTATTAAATATTTTGTTCAGGAAAAGAAAGAAATGGTTGTAAAATATTACTATATTTCAAACAGTCTTCCTCATCCTCAGAATCTACCATTAATAATAATTTTTAGAAGCTGAGATTCCAAGTTTCCACCTTGGGGGAGTTTTCTTTTTATCTTGGCATTGCAAAGCTTTGAAAAGAAGCATTTAGAATGGAAAGCATGACAGATCTTTTACATGGAATATGCAGCTACTGAGCTCCACACTATAATTACTGTCATACTGAAGAAGGTTAAATATTTATGAAGAATGTGCTTTTTATCATTCAGTCTAATTTTTAAACCTGAACTCTGTAATTGCATTGAAATGCCAATAATCAAGGGGGTTTTCTTTCTTGGCAGGCATCAGATTTTTACCAGTCTCATTTATTTGTGAAGTGTGGCTGATGGGGGTATATAAACAAAGACTGAGGAGTTTCTTCATTTTGGACTGAAAATAAATTGAAAATAGTTCTGCCAAATAATTTCTTAAGCAATGCCTAACTGACTTTTCCCAGAGATTGAAAATTTGTCTTCCTTCCTTTATATATGTTGAATTTTATGTTTGGTCACTTTGTGAATTCCTCCCCCATCCCTGCCCTGCAATTTGGTCAGGCTAACTATCGAAGTGAAAATTAATCTTACATTCTTACTAGTGTAGATTGCCATGTAGATATCATATGGTAAACTTCTGAAGAGTTTCAAGCCAAAACCTGCTGCATAACCCAAATTTACTTGTTGCTTGCATTTTAACAATTTTGTTGAAAACCTTCTCCAAATTCTGGTTTTACAGTCCTATTACAGATACCTTTCACTTACTTTTACAATTTTGTATCCAAAATACTAATAAAATAAATAGGGAAAAATATTTCCTTCTAATAATTTTATTGCTAAAATGGCCTCTAGACAGGAATCTGACACCTAAATCTAAATCATGATCCAAACTCTGCTTGCACGATAACTGCTTAAATCAAGAGTCATTTAGATGTTTTCTCATCCCTTGATAGTTCTTCAGGTGTGATTTATAAAGTCATGTCATTTGTGCAGGCACAGAAAGGCCAAGCTAGTTCCCACCTACATTAGGAAGTCAGAAGCAAAGCAAACCAATACCAAAATCTTTGGCTGGCAGAGAAGGAAGTTCTTGCTGAATGTCATTCCAGTGCAAAGCTACTGAACTGGGCCCCTGTCAGCGTTACTTTCTGGCTGTTTTCCTTAAAGAAGTAGTGGCTGGACGAGAAGTGATGGCAGTCTGACCATCTTTTGTTTTACAGGCTTGTGGCTAATACACTTACCTAGGAGGTGATATTTACTTAAGAGAAGTTCTGAGTTTAGTTCTTTATTCTAGGGCTATTTATGTGTTCACATTTAGTAGACTTTGTTAAAAAAATAAAAAAGGAACAAGAGAAACAAAAGAACAGCAAATGCTGAGATGAGTGTAGTACTGTAGTACAAACATACTTTCCCTGGAGTCTTTCAGATTACTGGCCTGTGTATTGTGTCCTTTTCTACAGGACAACACAGCTTTCGTCAGAGGAATGGGGCATACAGCCTTCTGATAAGGGCTCTCCATCTGGAGAAGGGACACATGCCTTTGAACCCATCCAGTAAAGAGAGCGTCTTCTGCGTCTTCACAGAGCATTCTAGTCACTGGGAGGGGTTAGGGGGTTAGTTTAACTGAAGTCTAGGTGCCTTCTTTTGAGGTGGAAACTACCTTTATTACCTTAGCTGTCAATAGATAGTGCATTCAGGATATGATTCATCTTATCCAAGAATAAAAGTTTAAAGAATGTCAGGTCAGACAACCTCTCCACATGTTTCCTTCTTTCCATCAGCTGGAAAGGGACCCTGATTTAATTAGCTCAGCCATAGCTATTTAAAGCTGTATAAAATGAATGCTAGACACTGGTATTCATAGGAACACCACCACAGTGCAGCTTTGTTCTGAAAGAAGCCGAGTCCTCCTCAGTTGTATGTCCCTGTCCTCAGAAGGAGATGCTGGACCTGCTTCCAGGAGAGCTGGAAGGACCATCCCCAGAATCACACAAGTGACTGCCCTATAGTTCAGTATTTTTTTCTGGGTGCTCTAAGGAACTTTCTATTAATTGTGGAGTGTAGGTCTTCTGAGAGATCTGTCTTCTTGTGCATTAGACAGGGAAAGTAGGGGCCCAGATTCTGGTATGAGTTCCATTCAGGGAAGCAAAGTAAGCATTTACATCCTAAGTAGGCCTGGTTTTTCGCAGCTTCCAGAAAATAGAAAATACTTTAACAGGTCTAAGCATCTTATTGGTGCAAATAAATTTGAATCACGAAGCATCTTGTATTTAAAATTAATGTTGCCCTGCTTCATTTGATTACAATTTAAGTAACTACTTAGAATTTAAAAAAAATATTAATTTACATTTACAGAATGAGAATTGAAAAAAAAAACCTTAATTGGCATTTGAAGAATGTACTTTCTTCTATCCAAGCTATAAAGCTGGGCATATATACTTTGAGCATTTGTTATGAATCTAGTGTTGACTATTTATGACTTTTCTCTATTCAGTTTTGCTCTGTTGACAACCTGAATGCATAGAGTTAAATCTTGGGAAATGACAACATTGTTAAAGAAGTGAGTGAGGAGGTAGAACAAGGACACAGGTAAGGTAGCCTAAGGTATATAACTTCAAAGAATTTTAGATATGAGTGGCAGCTGGGCTATTGGGAGACATACTGGCTCTGTGTAAGCTGGAATGGGGTACTCTTCCTAGGGCTATACCTGGGTTCAGCAGAAATCTGAAACTTCCAAAGACTTTAGAAAAGGGGAGGGGGCACAAATAGATTAGGAAACGCTATGAGGGGTGAATCAATGTAAAGTTAACAGTCAGACTGTAAGAGACATGGAGAAACATAATTTATGGTGAACTGAGTGGGGTGTTGGGGTTTTTCTTGGTTGGTTTTGCTTTACCTTCAGGAGTGAGGTTAGCTCAGTTCAGGGGAAAATCAAAGCTTTCACACAGTTCTGTAGATGTTCCTGCCTCTCAAGAATTCATATTTTGCTTTTTGTTTTGCAGGTGTGATCACTGTGTCATCATATACCTACAAATCTGTAGATATGGTTGAGAAAATAGTCATGACCAACTTACTGTGTCTCAGGTCAAGCCTAGGAGAGATTAAGCTTTGGAATCCCACCCAAGAGAGACGGAATTAAGGCCTAGCAACTTTAATACGTATTAAGAAAAATCCAAAAGACAGTTTCACGTATCTATTACCATAACACTGACATTCACAATTGCTTCTCCAGCATTACATTGGAAAAAAAAAAACAACCCACATAAATCAGCATTCTTCTAAGGTTCAGACTCAAAAAAATGCAGACTGAGGACTGGCAAGATGACGATAGACAGTTTAGATTGTGTTTGTTTTGTCCAGAATGACCTCGTACAGAATGACCTTGTACCCATTTTGGGTAACAGAAAACTAAAACATTACATCATTTAACCTTTGTTACCTTGGTTTCTTGCAAAGCTATTCTTTGCATCCTTTGCTGCTTTGTATTCACACGTGCACAAAGGACTAACTTTGAACTCCGTTTACAGTATGTTGATAGCATTGTATTACATTTATTGCTGATCTGCTTCTAGGAAGCGCAAATGCCCTTTGGTGAGCACTTGTGGCTCTTTTCGTCTCCCTTAATTTTGAGCAGAACAAGAGTTGAAGGGGCAAGAAATGTTGAACCAGTTTGCTACATTCAGGAAAGAATAGTCAGAATAAAATAGGTTATATTAACTCTATACTAGCCTTTTTGTTCTTCAGAACAATTTCAGTGTCCTTGAAACTACAGGCATGATAGGCAAACTGTAGAATATTTCAGGAATTCAGACTAAATAAACCATTAACTATGAGTTTTAGCGTTTGAGCGGAATTCCTTTCATATCTCTAGCAAGCAGCATATCCAGGCTTTTTAACTTCAGTTATGTTGCTTTAAAAATCACAGATTTGAAAGACATTAGGAGTTGGGGGGCAAATTAGAGCAGTGGAAAATGTTAGAATTATATGATTTAAGGGGTCTAATTTACAAAGTCTGGAGAAAAGCTGTTTGCTTCCCAAAACATCTTCATAGGGATTCTTAGGGGAAAACCTATGGTTGTCTCCTTTCCAGAATCCCATTCTGATTTCATGCTTAAATACTCATGCAATTTTAAAGAACGGTGGTGAGTTACCTATAGCTTTTTTATTCTATTTTGGAATCTGGCCTGACAACATTAATGCAAGCATGCTCAAAATTACACTTAGCATAAAGTATAGCACAAAAAAAAATGGCATTGCGTGACTGGTTTTGCAAGTACAGCTGTAAAGATTTTTGTTATACATCACCTGGACGTCTGAAGTAATGTTGTCAAGGGCTTTGAGATGTTGTTTAAATCCTGTACTTTTTTTTTTACAGCCAACCAGGGAGAACAGATATGGAACGTAATTTTTGCAAACACTACTGTAAATGGTATGACCCGTTGTTTTGGTCACTTTTTGTAAGAAGACGAGGTACATGTAGGTAGCAAGTGTATAAGCTTTTAAATTGTTTGATGCCAGTTTATTTAGGTGAAAAAATAATTTTCATTCTGATACTCACCCACAGAAGTAAAGCAGAATACTTTGTTTATTTTATGGGACCATTAACTATAGAATGCTGACTTGCATTTCCTATATTTAATCCTCAGAACAGCAAACAATCTACAGACAGATTTGTTCAATTAATCTCAATGATTTAAAGGGATGTTGTTACCTCCTGTAAATGAAATATCAATATAAGCACTTCAAATATATTGAAAAGCTTGATATTTTCAGCTGTTTATTATTTTATTTACAAACATTTAAATTGCTGTATTTTATGTATCTGTTTGCTTGTTTTGTTGGCTTTATTAGAAAATAATGTAGAGCTATCTTTAGCTTAACTTAATTAAACCTATAAATCTAATAAAAGCCATTGACCTCACTGCTGCAGCACTTTTTTCTTCCTGCCTGCTATTTTCTTCTCCTCTTCATGATTTATACAGAAGCAGGCATAAGCAAGGCAGTATAGCCCCTTTTGTCCTTATAAGAATGTTCACCTTAAGCTACATTTTGCTTTCTTGAATCTTTTTTTTTTCCCAGTTTACAATCAAGATAAGTGGCCTTAGCACACACTCGGTAAGAAACGCACCACTATGTCTCAATGAGACCATATCACTGTGATTTTGAGAGAAAACCTCTATTGAGCTATGCAGTAAATGAAGACATCTCATGAAAGAAATGAATTAAAATGTCAGTTTGTTGTGGGATAGCTGCTAATGACCAGTTCTGAAGTTTGTGTTAATTTTCACCTTTTCCCCTTGAGCTGACCTACATTTGATGGTAACATCATGTGTCAGGAAAGAGACTTTCTGAGGACACCTCTCGATCTAGATGAAACTGAGAAAAAAATAGAGATTCCACAGTATTCCTCTGGGGATGTTACAGGCAGAGCTGGTTCTCTTTCTTCCATGAACATCTATACGAATTATACAATAAGAAAAAAGAGCAAAAGTGCTTAGCAACCCCACATTTATATGTCCTCTTATCTAAACTACAGCTGGCATCTGAGCATAGTCATGGCCTTGTTGTGGAGTTTATGAAAGTCTTTCTGTCCACAACATCCATTGTGTGAAAGATCTCTCTTAGCAGATCAACATGACCCTTCAGACATGTTTATTTCAACAAAGGGCAGTGGCTGTCATTGCTTCTGCTTTTCAAACTAGGGTTTTAACCCAGATTAGAAGCCATTGCTTTTTCTCAGAGATTGTCCATGGAAGCTAAAAAGTTGTTAGGAGGTGATTAATAGGGGCCTTTCAAAGGAATGAAGACTGCTCTTACGGTTCACATCTCATAAACCAACCTGCAGTTGTCTTCTTTGTCTTATTGCTGTACTGCTTGTCTGCATAAGATAATTGGTATTTCCCAAAGCAACAACTCCTGCATTTTCTTTTTGTTTGGTTTTGAAGTACAAAATGGAGAAGGAAACATTTCCTTTGCATGAGGCTTTCACTTAATATACTAGAAAAGGAAAAAAAAAAAAGCACCTGGTAACTTCTTTACTGATAGACAAGCTCCGAGAAAGCCAGAAGAAAAATCTGGTTTCATTCATTATCAGTCTCTCCCTTATGCTTGAGTTACAGGTGTCAAAAAATGGGTAATTTAGTAGACTTTTCTAGGGATATAAAAGAAAAGTAACTTGGTAAACCAGGAATTTTTAGGTTGGGCTTAGAACACACTGACAATGAACCATAACTGCTGGAACTGTTTGCATCCTTCTGCTGCATTTAACTTCATTGTCTTTTTTGTGATAAACTATAAAGCAACATATCAAGTTAGCAAACTATTGACTGTCCTGCTGAAAAATTTGTAGAGCAGGCATGGTTTTAAATTATCTCTGTAAAAGAGTGAACAAGTCAAATCTGTGCAAGACAAGTTTACATAGCACGCATTGGATTTACAGGCAGTGACTAAAAACTGAAATGTGCTTATTTGGATGGAGGAGATTTTAAGAGAATAGTAGAATCCTCCTCTCAGAGGTATCAAGCAAGGCTGACATTAAATATAGTAGAAACTACACGTTCACAAGCAAGAGGAAAAGGTAGCTTTCCTGGTCTCTCAGTACTTCAGAAGATACGGTTGCATACTACAGTTGATGTCTATGGACCTATAGTATTGTCCCTTTTCTCAGATGATTGTATGGAGGGCACTAGGTTTAATCAGTGTATGTTTGGGGGTCATTTACTACATGCTCCTCCTCACCTGGAGTGTTTGAATACTACTGTGTCTAACATCAGTCAAGAGGTAAAAATGAGCTCTTGGCATTCATTCCATTTAAATTTTTTTTTTTCTATCAAGAGCATTTGTCAGTTCATGGGTTGGTCTGAACTGTAGGATTCAATGGGTGACAATAGGTCATGCTGCAATGTACACACCAGGGCTGTGGTGTCACAGCATAAAGCATTCAGTGGCAAAAATTGTATCACCCCCCACAATGACCACAACATGCCTCTTCCCTAGTCATCTCTGCATAACTAGCACTTTATAGCAAACGTATAAAAAACATATCAGTTCCCTGATCCAATTCACAGGATAACTGCCCACAAAGTTGTACCGGCCCAAAGGACAGGCAGTACAAATACAAGGCAGTAATATCTCAAGGTGTTGTAATACCTGAAGATTTCTGTAGTTTAATAGACTAATTTTTGGTGGAAATGTTGGAATGAAAGGCTGTCTCACACTCAAGTCTGCTCAGGTTGCCTGTGTTTGCAGAACTGGATCATGACCTGAACCAGAGACCTGAAGCAGCTGAAAAAACAGTTTTTGTTTGGGTTCTTTTTCAGCTGAATCCACTCCTGC
Source organism: Pterocles orientalis (assembly GCA_011057875.1). Taxonomy (NCBI): domain Eukaryota; kingdom Metazoa; phylum Chordata; class Aves; order Pterocliformes; family Pteroclidae; genus Pterocles; species Pterocles orientalis. The sequence goes on from WKFP01014255.1 coordinate 119,310, forward strand.
TCTGGCACAGCTCTGAGCAGCACTGGCCAAATTAAACACTGTCTCTGAGTGTTCAACCATGGCTTGTATCTGCCGAAATCACATTCTGAATCACTGGTTTGGGAAAAAGAAATTTAGGGGCATCATCCACTAGTAAGCAGTTATTACTAGACAATCAAACATAAGAGATGGTGGCCTGTCTGCCAAAGAAATGGACACAATTTTAAAGAGCTGAGGTCCTTCAGTTAGCAGGAACAATGCCAAAGCTGTCTCCTGAATAAGGTAATGAAGAGTTTAGCAGCAATATCAGCGTAATGTATTCCTGCTGTCTGCACTGGGCACATTGTCCTTCCAGATGGTTCAGCATAACTGTTTGTAATGCAAGCACTTACGTAGGTGGAGAGCTGATTCTACTAAGCCACTTTCTCCTTTATATCTAAACTGTTATTTCCAGTATACTCACAGCTAAACAGATCAATTTAAGACTAGTAAACTGGGACACAGGAGAAGAAAAAGCATCTTTTGGTGACAAATGAGAGGCAGTAAAGCTCTCATGCTTGTGATAAAGTGGAGGGAACATACCAGAACTCTGCAGGTCCCCACAAAGTCTGTGACATCAATTTTACCCTTGCTCTGAGAACAGGAAAGGCTTTCTTTTTCATTTTCCTGGGCTGTCAATCCCTGTTCAACTTCATGAACAGTTAATTCACTTGCTAAAATCCATTTTTCACGCATTGGCTTATTTGCAAGGGATAGTGAATCCTTTCCTTTATTTACTGTGTTTGAAATGTTACTTTTTTCCATAAGGCTGCAGAAAAAAAGTTATTGTATGAGTCACAAAAAAAGGAGCATTTGAGGCAGTTTGACTTTTACATTATTTTCTTTTCAGTTTATGAATGTCTGAGCATTAGCTGACTCAAGTTTCTTAAGTATGAAAAAAAGCAAGAGGATTTTAACATAATTTGATGTTAAATAATTAAGTTAGAAAACTAATGCCAACAACATAAAACATCATATGCACGATATTCAACATATAGATATATTCAGTAATAAGTATCTTACGGAATTGATATAACTGAAGCCCACACAAGAATAAGGAAGCTGCCAAAAGTAGTATCATATCCAGTTGGCTTAGTCAGCAAGAAACCAACTGGTCCACAGATGTTCTTTTTTTTCTGTGAGAAAATATCCTCTTTTGCCAGTCTCCTGTCTGCAAAATGTTTAATACGAACTCTTCTCCTCCTGCAGGCTGTAAATCATTTATTCATCAAACCCTTTTATTTGTAGCAGATGGAAAACTTATTACAAATTTAAAAACAAAAAAGGGGAAGATGAGACAGGTGAATAATAAGTCTAATTGCGATATACTGCACTGACTTTTAAAAAAAGCCTTCAGGCAGGGGAATCAACTGATACTCAGATGGATGCGGACACCTTTTCTCTGGGTGGCACAGACAATAACTGCGCAAGAAGCTGTGTTTTCCCCAAGAGTGCTTGTTCATCATAAGTAAGGATGTGAACAGAGGGAAGGAGGCTACGATAAGATGTTACCCTGTATCCAGTGTTGCCTTGCTATCCACTTCGAGAGTCCTTGTTCTTGTGGCTGTCTAGCCCTGGTCCCAGTCAGTGTGAGAGTCAAAATGGACTAGGCGTTTTGTGTTGTAGTTAGGGCTGGCGGCCGGAAGATGTCACGCTGTACGGAAAGATAGGACTCTCTGGGTAGCCAATAGTGTTTAGTTTGTGATGTAAGCAGATGGAAGTTATGTAAAATGCAAGTTATATAAAGCCTGTTCACCCTTCAATAAACGCCATTTGCCGTCCACCAAATTGGTGTCCGTGAGCAGATGGACCGAGCGGCCTGGGATTGGTCGCCGTGCTGTTTCTGAACCAGGTCACCACGCCGACGAAGGCAACAGTTTTGTTTCTGCAGAGCGTGTCCTTTTGCCACTCTCTCATTTCCCTTGTACAGGAACACACATGTTCAGCCAAGAAAAAGATAAGACAGTAAAATAAACAAGACATGGTATGGTTCCAATTCCTTTTCTTCCAGCACATGCACACGTACGTTACCCTTGATCTAGCTACATTTCTGTTATCTGACTATATAATGTAACTTGCAATCTTCGTACTTTACACAGTCGCAAGGGAGGAAAAAGCCCCAAACTATTCCCATGTGGATCAAAAGAATGGTTCTCAGACTGTTCCCGTTACTTCAAAAGAAATACTGCTACCATTCGTAGGATGGTTAAAAGTCTCATAATGAATGGATTTACTTTCTTACAGAGTGTTAATAGTTAATTAAAAGAGAGATGTGATACAGCAGCACACTGGAGAGGAAAAGGAATTTCACAAAATTCAGTAATAGGAGATACGCTGAGAACCCTGTCTGTTGCAGGAAATACTGCAACAACTCTTCCTTTTGTAACTGAGTGCTACCTGGACTGAACTATGCTGAGTCCTGGAATCTGGCCTGTTCATTATTCTTGCAATACTGATGACTGATTGAAAAAAAAAGGAGGAGAGGGCATGTTAGTTGTTCTACTGTTTTATTATGAATGCACACAGGTTCCTGTTTCCATAACCTTGATCCAGACTAAATAAAGAAGAATTTTGCCATTTACTTCAGAACAGTCCTTTGGTCAAGCCTATGTGCCTTCACAATTGAAAGTGAGTTGCATGACTTTTTTTTTTTTTTTTTTAAATTCAAAGGAATCCCTCATGCACCTGCATTTTGGGTTTTGGATCTTAAACTGTTTGGCAGAGCATAATGTCAATAGCAAGTAAAAAAGATCATGTCATTATGATGGTATTATTGACTTGGAAGTTAATGGAAGAGATTGATTTAATAGACAACACAAAGTGATATCCAAGGCAAAAATTTCATGTTCCTTATCGTTAAAAAAGTGTCCTCAGACCAATGAGACCAGCTCTTCCTATGTATCCAGCTGCTCCTCACACTGACTTTCATATTTTATATATCCCAGAAGGCATTTATTATCTGCAGCATCACTGATGAGTTTATTGTACTATTAACTTAAAAATGGCATCAACTGTTGTGCGATGGTTAAGTAGAAAAATTACTGTAGAGGGGTCATTGTTGCAAGAAAAATAGTACTGCTCTCCTCTGGTAATATCTAGGAGACATAAATGTAATTTCATTTATTTTTGGTAAGCAAAATATTACAAAAAGTTTTTTCAGGCATAAGATATTTGTATGGCTTCCGTCTGTAACTGGTCTTTCCAATGCAATTGCATTTAACATGCAATCTTTCCAGCATAACTGGGCACTTAAGCAGAGTATACATAAGTAAAAGTTGTTACTGGGTTAAGAATGAGAAAATAATGATTCTACAGCTATAGGCACATACTTGAAACTATTCCAGCCGGTATTTACCCAGTAGCAAGTTCAACACACTTTGTTGACATATACTAGTTTAATTTAATACTTTTGCCTTATTCTAGTTTTTATTACTTTATTATGGTATTAGAGAACATATACAAACATACTCCTGGAAAATTTAATTCAAAATGTGAGCTACATTAGGACTTTCAAGTCACAGACTTTGAAAAAGAGAAAGGAGAAAGGTTATTGTTTTGAAAAGTTGTTTGAATGTACAGCCTCATACTTTTGGAGTGCATGTGTGAACTTTCTTAAATGTCTGGTGAGCCATGCTGGATAAAGCAAAGAAAGATACAAGGAAATATGCCGTACCCCATTTACTGTCTTTAGACATTTGAAATCTATCTGGATGACAACAGGGAATGAGAATTATGGTTTTCTGCAGAAACGGAGTCTGAAAATGCATGCAGACAAGGAAACATGAAATGATCAGCTTTGAGCCCCAAAGTAACAAAGTTTTAATCTAAAATATTCTGTGGTGGTAAGTCTCACACACTCATCAATGAGTGTAGCACTACCATATTCCCGATGCAAATAGGCTCAAACAAGATTTAAAATAGGATGGATTTTTTTTCTTAGTTGTTCCAAACAATATAGATTTATTCAAGCACAGTAGATGTTATTTCACCTACAACATCAGGAAAAAGGTACAAGGAACATAAAAGCACATGTAAAAGGGTGATACAGCACCAACAGCTGATGTAGCGATATTCTTGATGAAGCAACAACTTCTGGGTTGGTTTTTTTTTCCCTAGCGGACTTCATTCCCTTCTCTTACTCTTTCAGCAGCGTTCATGGGATAACAATTGTAGTTGAAACTTTGTCCTCTGCAGGTATAATATCCGGCTTTCAAAGACTCACAGTGATCCATGTTGTGAAGCAAAGGGCAAGACTTAGTCCTGCAGTGCCACCCTGATTAATGACTTGATTGGCATTTCTTCTTGTACTCAAGGGGAGTGGTAGACTTTAAATTGGACATTGAATGCTCATAAAGTGTTGCATTTATTTTCTATTTGCAAGAATGATCACAGACTTGGCTAGCTGCCCTGAGGAAACAGGACTCTGAAACACCCAAGTGGTTGTACTTTAAACCTGAGATGATAGTTTTACAGAAATAAATACCTGTGTTGCCTAACACTGGAAAGGTATTTTCAGGGATTTTTTTTTTTCTTTTATGAACAGATATGGCATGACTTCAAAGCTCACTATTAGTGTTTCTACGGTCCCAATCAGAATGTGCTTCAGCCTCTTTCTTTCATCCTGTCTTCACTTATGGAAAATGTGGGCCCTCTCCGGAAGAAAGTGGGAGACCTGGTGACACAGGATATAGAGAAGGCTGAGGTACGTAATGAGTTCTTTACCTCAGTCTTCACTGGCAAGAGCTCAAGCCGCACTGCCCAAGTTGCAGAAGGCAAAGGCTGTGACTGGGAAAAGGAAGAACTGCCAGCTGTAGGAGAAGATCAGGTTCGAGACCATCTAAAGAACCTGAAGGTGCACAAGTCCATGGGACCTGATGAGATATATCCGCGGGTCCTGAGGGAACTGGCAGACGAGGTTGCCAAACCACTATCCATCATATTTGAGAAATCGTGGCACTCTGGTGAAGTTCCCGCAGACTGGAAAAGGGGAAACATAACCCCCATTTTTAAAAAAGGAAATAAAGAAGACCCGGGAAACTACAGGCCAGTCAGTCTCACCTCTGTGCCTAGCAAGATCATGGAGCAAATCCTCCTGGAATCTATGCTAAGGCACATGGAAAACAAGCAGGTGATTGATGACAACCAACATGGCTTTACCAAAGGGAAATCATGCTTTACGAATTTGGTGGCCTTCTACGACAGAGCCACGGCGCTGGTGGATAGAGGAAGGGCAACGGACATCATCTACCTGGACTTGTGCAAAGCCTTTGACACAGTCCCACATGACATCCTTGTCTCTAAGTTGGTGGGACATGGATTTGAGGGAAGGACCACTCGCTGGATAAGGAATTGGCTGGACGGCCGCACTCAAAGAGTTGTGGTCAATGG
>WKFP01014255.1:127200-150444 GCA_011057875.1 Pterocles orientalis
ATATTAGCAAGGAAATGGGATAATGAAAAAACATTGCCTCACCTTACACAAAACTCCCTGAATTTCTAAAACTTTAATAGGAGTATGATGGTACTAGAATTCTGCTATTTTTGCCATCGGCCTCATGTAACTTTCCCTCCTTCTTGTATATTCTGGGTGAGCAAAGGACGTGCAGGCACAACACAGTAGCAAACAACTGCTTTCCAATCAATCCAGTAGGCTACAGCTAAATTCTTAGCTAACATTTAACTGGAACCTAGAGTTGAATTCTAAATTATCATCTTCCAAACTAGAAACTGACAAACAGAGGAAAGAAAGAGATGCAATTCAGAAAATATTTTATTGAGTACAATACCATTTCATTGTAGGCTTTTGTCAAAGGTCTAACTTTATAAAACAAGACCAACAACCTCTCTGAGGTTGAATACAGCTTGGGCAGGTGCACAAGGAGTAGGAGAGAGAGGGGTAGGATCTGCAAATTTTCATGCAAGCAGCATAATATGGGATATTTGCATTCAGAGGGTACCTTGTCGTACTGCCCAAGTTTGCACTATCTCACAAGAAAAAAAATAATGGATCTACATTTAAATTTTATAAAGGATTGCAACAATCAGTTACAAGTTCAATTTTACAGGGTGTTGCCATTGTACATTCAATGGCTAAGCTTAAGAGCATAAAATTAAAATTAGGAGCTCAGAATGAAAGTACTATAGTAAGCCTAGTGTGGAAACAGGATTAACTCCACAAATTGACGGCTAGAAAGACATAACTACTGTAGAGAAGGAGAGCTGTAGTTTTTACCAATGCACTAACTTCTAACTTCCATTTGAAGCACATGGAAGACCACAAAAGTTCCTGGAATTGTGGTTAATTACACAACACACACATCTAATCAAGACTTGGCATTGTGGTTCTTGGAAGAAGATTAAATGAACAGTAGTCCAATGCCAATTTTCAGTTGCATGAAGCACCTGCTCAACTCATACCCTATTTAAAGACTTTTTTTTATAAGTGCAGTAATATTTATATTTATGAAGTTGTTCCTTACTAGAACATAGATCTACTAATTTTTCTGGTATGTTTATTTTCAGTGACGGCAAAGCATAAACGCACTATAAAATGCAGGAACAGTCGTAAGCAACCTTGAAAATATCCCTATATTGCTTAACTTCTTCTCTCAACCCTCCTTCTTTATGAAGTATATATACATTCAAAGACTGTAGGAAGTTTTCAGGTTGACCATGTTTCTGCAGCTAACTCTGGATTTTATGAGCTGGTCCCCACAGAATCTTTAAAAGTCTGCTATGAAACCTGCACTGTACTGCCAAAGAATTTGAGAAGCACTTGTTATAACATTAAACACAAAGTAAGTACAGCATTCAATAGGTCTTATTACCCAGAGACTTCCATTGTCCCTTCGGTGTGCATGTCCCAACGTGTGTAAGTACCACCACTCTATCAGGAAATAATTCTATAAAGCAGGATGGAACAATTTGTTAACTACAACAATATTTTCAAGTGAAAAAAGAAAATTTTAAAGCACATTTTAAAAGAAAGAAAAACGGAAATGTAAAGTTTAGCATATTCATTAGCAATTAGAGGAGAAAGTCCAGAATAGTTCAGAAAGGCCAAAATATTCAAATAATTCCAAAGGGTTCTGTTGAAATGAATTTTTATTTATTAAAAAGACAATGCATTCTCAAGAGAGCATCTTCTTCAGTGAAATAAATTAGTTTTTCATATAGACACATCATACACAATGTTAACAACCATGAAATACAAAATGCTTTCAAATTTAACAAGTAGAAAAATATAACTAGTATATATGGCAATTGTGAATCTAATACTGTACAGAAGTATTTACGAATTTTTACAAATAAATTATAGCTTAAATGCCCTTTTTAAAATTTCTAAATGTACACTGGAACATAAGTTCTAAAGCTTACCACTAACTTGCCACAAACGTGTGCCAGTCAAATGTTCTGCCCACAAGCTCAAAAAATTTCTTGTTGGGTTTATGGAAATATTCATGCAGTTTCTCAAGTAACTGGGTATCTATTTGTGGATGTGCTCGTCCCTTTGATTCATGTAAACAACGCTCTCTACCACTGTCCCTTAGGCAGTAGAAGCCTTTAGTTTTGTTGAAATAAAAGTTTGAAGCATTTATCTGTGGCGATAACTTCAAAAATCTCTCTACCTTCTCTATTTCTGGGAAAGGATCTTTGATTAGTTTATCCCCATCTACAATGTGGATACGATCAAGAGGAAAATACCTTAGCCAGTTTTGCATGTGAATGTAGTATAAGCTTCTGTTTATTGCCTTGTAGTCCACATTGAGTTCACCATCTTTAATCAGAAATTTTTCAATGGATGGATACGGCTTGTGCTTCTGCATGTGATTATAGAACACTTGGGTGTAGTCTGATAGTACTCTCTCACTTGGGTCTCTTAAAATAAGGAGCAGTCTCATTGATTGGTTCATGTTATAAACTCTTTCAGGCACTTTAGGCGATGTGAAATATGCTGGAGTTTTTTCCACAGTGATCTGATGGGGATAAGAGAATGGCATTTGATTAATATACCACTGAAATCCATTTCTGTAATGATCTTCCCAGTCAAAGAAGTGAACTTCACTTTCTGCTGCTGCAATATCTGGATGGAGACTCAACATCTCTAACAAAGCTCTTGTTCCACCTTTTCTCACTCCGATAATGATAGTCTGTGGCAGCTGTCGGCATGATCCATTGGAATGAATGTTTTCCTTGAAGTCATTTTTTTGAGATGTTTTCTTTAAAAGCTCTCTTTGAACAGACTGAGAAGTTTCAGCCTTCGAATTTATAGCTGGTCTGGAAGGCACTATGTGAGGATGAACAATAAGCAACACAGCTCCCAGCAGAAAAGCTGCCATGACAGAAGTTCTCAGTCTGGTTTCACTCAAGTAGGCAATAGGGCATAAACTGATTTCCACCAAGAACAACCTTTAAAAGTTGTTTTTGTTCTGCTGAGTGAACACGTATTTCTCAAACAGAAACTTTACTGAAAAAGGGAAGAGAAAAAGAAGCACATTATTTTATACTCATATCACTAGTAAAGACACACCGCAAGTATCTTGATTTTCACAACTGAACAAACGTCTCTAGCTTTCCCAACTCTAGGCTCATAGATAATTTGGTATAATTACATTCTTTAAAGACAGGCACATAGAATAATGCCATGAGAAAATTATTTCCAGTCATCAGGAGACATGATGATTCTGAATCTTTCTCTTGCATCTAAGATTCATCTGGAGTATTATTTTTTATTAATTTTTTTTAAATCTAATTTCAGTGGATTTGAGCCATTATCGCAAGAGAATTCAGTGCTCTTTTTAAATCTGAAAGAACAGGTCTAAGAAACAAAACAAAAAGGAAAAGGTGTGGGCTGGACCCAAATAGGATTCCTAAAAGCTGAGGGCCTTGTAGGAAGTCAGGGAATCGTAGCTTCCTAAAGAACCATGTGACAGCAACCTAGAAGTACAGCCTCCTGGCAAAAAGGCTCACGCAATATAGATAGAGCTGCCCAAGCATAGGAAGGTAATGATCTCCTAGGAAGAAGTTAGGAAGAGTATTGGGTGAGGAGACCGAGGAAAAGTTGAATCCATGTCATTTTTAAGTGAAGTTCATTTCTTCTTCGTGTTTAGAGTCTCTAAGGACAGAGTCAGGTGGTGTGCACTCTGGCCCTGCAAAGAGGTAAGACAATGAAACCATGGTCTATAGTATGACTGCATCAACAAAATGCTAAGAGAGCTGTGGTTCCAGTCACAATACTCTGGAAAGAAAATACACAATGGATACTTCTGAAGGCTATTTCCAGAGTTAGCTAGCAAGCTGCTGTGATGTAAACAACTAACTTTACACTTCATCAAAACACAACTAGATATTACCACTGAACTCCACTTAAAGGTCAATGTCTTTTTAATGCAATGTTTAAAGTGAAATCTTAATGGCCTCAAACATAGCGTAGCTCTTTGATTGTCATGTTACAAGCAGGCTGTGTATACAAGCTCCACAAATGGAGCCTTCAAGATGCCTTCAAAAGACTTTATAACCTCAGTGGAAGGCTGGTATAAGTATGATTTGGTATTGTCCAACTCCATTTAGAAGTGGAAGCCACAATGGCAGAGCACATGACTGCTTTGCCTTATTAGGCTACCATAATTATGAATTTAGGCTCGGAACAACACATACTGTAGCAACTAATAAGGGCTGAAATATGAAATTACATATGAACAACCTGAGGAAATGCAGGGCTAGGTTTTGGAAATTCTCCAGAGAATCTGAAAAGGAGCTAATGACTTTTCCACAGTGAGCTAAGACCCAACATGACAAGGACTAATGACGTGTTTCTAAGTGATCTAGAAAATTCTGTTTGAGAACTTTGCATTTACAGAGATCACGACTCTATGCTGGATGGAGCAGGTCTGCTTCCTGATGTTTGCTAGTGATTATTACTTTTATGCTTTCCCTTTTTCTAATCACTTTTAAATGCCTACAAGGCAGCAATATTGTTAGGGAGCAAAAACCAAGGCTGGGAGGAGAGGGAAGCAAAGTGTCACGATAGACGTGAAGTCAAAAGAGCACATGCTACCCTGTACGCCTTCAGTCTTTGAGCTCATGGGCATGCCCTGTCTCGGGCAGAAGGTCATGCCCTGGGCTGTTCTTTGATGTCTGATGTGAGGCAAATTTGTAAAGGAATTTGTTGTTCTTGTATTATTGATCACTTAAGTCTTATTTGGCTGAAAGCATTACATTTTGTATGTCGTCATTAATCTACTCTCTTTCCCTGTCCTCACTATTCCTGTTAATCTTTCTCAGCTTAATCTACTTCTGTTTTAACAAGAAATATTCTTAATTATTAGCCCCACACTGAGGATGTTGGTGGGGGGACAGTGTGTGACAGATGATTCAATATAGTAAATTCATGGTGGATGTCCCCACTGAGCCACCATATCAGCAGCAATGTGAGCAAATGGCACAGCACCAGCCGGATTGGATCAGTGACTGATGGCAGCTCAGTACATAAGAGCTATAAAACCAACTCTTGCTGAATTTTAAGGTTACAGATTAGAGGAATAGCCACTTACTCCAGAGTATATTTTAAGAGTCACTAGCTCCATAAATAGTAAGCCTGAGTTGTTGTCTTAACACCTTACTGGAAAAGTGTAATAGGATTTCAGTGAGGAACAGGTTGAACTGTTGTTGAATAGAGTTACATTAAAGCCTAATGGTAGGAAACCTTATTTCTTAGTAGTCAGATTGAAATATGCTAACAGCCAAGTTCTGCAATAGGCTGTCTGATTAACTTTTAGCTGCTGGTTTCAGATATTAGTGACAACACACTGCTGGGATATTTTTTAAATGAACTTTATATAGCAATTCATTGGGACTGTTCATTATTAATTCATAGTTTGAACACTACTCCGTTGCCAACTTTTTTTAATCAAGCCTTCCCTTGGCTCAGTATAGCATGGGAATGTTTGAGGGTCATAAAAGACACAGCAAGGTGTTTCTTAACTGTAGATATACTTGTTTAGGCTGGCATTGCTCTTTGAAATCAGACATGTGGGATATTACAGGTGTGGTACCACGGGCCTCACCTCAGGTAGCCTTCTGAGCCCCGGTGGAGCTCTGCCTCAGTGTCTTCCCATTCTTAACTCAAATACTTCTTGGTGGATAGCTTTTTTTAAATAAACAAAAACAACCACTTTCTGTTGCAACATGAGACCTCAGAATAAAATGGGAGTATCTTCTGATTAAGATATATGGAATTTCATTGTTCCTCCTCAACTACTTATTCATGTGCATATTGGGCGTGCATCAGAACATCGCTACAGTATCTGTCACATTCACTGTCTTTACACACACCAAATAAGCCGTATCAGTAATTATGCCTTTCAAAGTACCTATATGTTATCACTGTTTTGCTTGCAAGCAATAAAGCTTTGTCTGCCTTTTCTTTCCATTCTCTTTTGTTTCTCTCAAACCGTCCAGGTTTGACATCTGGATCAACTATTTTGTTTTGTTAGACTAATGCAACAAAATGGACATGAGTATGCCTCTAAATTCATCACAAAACATATGTTGTGTGGGCAAAGCAGTGTCCAGGAATAAAATGGCATATAAATTGGTTGTCATTCAGCTTTGTTATGTCCTCTTTAATGCTTTATGCAGATTTGCAGTTTGGTGGCTAGAACTACAGCAGTTTATATAAAATTATGTAAATATGTCTTCCATAGCTTTATAATTTGTGGGTCCAAAAAACTGTTTCAACAATAATAAGCATTCATGAAGAGTTTATAGCAGCCACTCTGCCAAATTACTTTTCTGCTTTAAGAATGCTCTTCACTGCCTCCACAAGTCATGCAGAGCATACATGACTTCACTCAATGACTTTGTATTCCAGATTAGTACAAAAATATAACTGACATTCATTACTATTGTATTTGCTACAAGTAAACCAGCAAGCTGGTGAAAGAAACACAGTTTATGTTAAATGGTGCTTTGAAGATTATACCAAGCCTTTTCAAAAAGTCTGATTGCTTTTCTTAATCTTTTTCAGCTTTCTCCAATTAATTAGCAAAAATATACCATACTGTTTATTCAACAATGTGGACATTGCCAATCAAACCAGCTTGCATGATTAAAACCTCTTCAAAAGTAACAGTTATTTGGAAATAAATGGAAGTTTTTATCAGTAAATGCAGTATGAAGGCCACAGATGCCATATTTCATCAACTTTTAAGCTTATTACAGTGCTCTTTGAAATATGTGTCACTATTTTATGACTTCTGACTATCTCTTACCACATTACCAAGGTATTTTAATGCCTCGGTATGTTTATCCTCACTCGATAGCATGGCTTAAACTACATAGATTATGTATGATTTTCAGTTTAATTAGCATTAACAAAATAAAGGTAGTTTTTGCCTGGACTGATAACATCATTTTTGCTGGGGGTGAGGGTGGATTTAGCTCTGAACTTTTATAAGAACCTTCGAGTTAGCTGCCAAAGTGGGTAGGAGGGAACATAAGAAGCATATATAGGGCAGTCAGTAAGCATGAGGTAGAGTGTGCTGGCAAATCTGACAGGGGGATGCTTCACAAAAAAGCCCACAGCAACACGCTGAGAGGTTTAGTGGAGCTCACAGGGCATGGTTACTACCAGGACAGTGACCGGGAGAGAGATGACTACATCCTTTCCACGAACATGCAGGTGACTTCACCTTCATTAAAGACAAGCTGTGTTTTTACAGTTCTCTAGGGACGGAGAACAAACAGGTTAAGTTTTGGATGTCCTCGCTTTCTCTCCTCGCAGAACTGAAGCCGTTCACTGGGGAGATCTTTGCCCAGGAATCTAAAAAAGCACAGTCAGGCCTGAATGAGAACCATAGATCAGTTGTTAAAGTCTGTCTCTAGAGGGAGATGAGAGCTGAAAATCTGAGGGATGTGTTTTTGTTCTTAAAAAGTATGTTTAGTTTTGCAGGTGTGACAGAACCTCAGGATAGTTTGTGGACTGTATTTTCCTTTGCACATGTTTGGGCACTCAATGTTGCAAAATGTAAGACTAAAGTTGCTGTTAAAACTAGCTGTGCAGTACAACCCACACACCTGCTATGCTGGCTTCTTATATTAGAGCTAACCAACTCTAGAAACAACTTTCTAAACTGATGGAAAGTTGTTGATACGAACATTTGTATTCAGTGGTGTGTTTAAAAAACCTGAACTAGGTCAATTGTAGTGTACTTGAAATTCCTCAATAACTCATTGATATGAACAGCATATATTCCTACGCTCTAAGAATAGACAGTGTCTGACATAGGATACATTCCTTACTTGTTTAGATGAGCTCTTTCAAGTGCCACTTTGTACCCAGTTTGCATAAAACTCTCTGTTACAGGTATAACTTAAAGCTCAGTCAAGAGCAGGAAAGGAAATGGAGCAATTTTTTTTTTAAGTTTTATTTAATCTAGCTTATGAAGCTTTTTTTTTCCCCTTGGAAATCTATTCTGCATTTTGCTATTTTTAACTATTAAACTGTGTCACAATGCCCTCTTCACGAAGAAATGCTTTCCACACTCTCATCCCATGTTGTTTTTTATCACATTTTAACACAAGTTTTAAACAGTATGTGCCAGTGAAATGCTCAAATTCTAGTTTCCAGTAGTTAATTACAAGTAATTGTCTACATTAGTGAGTACTACAGAGACAAGAGTATTAAATTAAACAGAGCTATATACTACTAAAGCCATAGATCCCTAGGGACATAAAATATTGATCACCTTATGATATACAAAAAGCCATCTGTCCATTAAGAGGGGAGGTGAAATAAGTGTAGGAACCTGTCTTATAGCACCAAAATGATTTGTCTAGGTACATTTCACAAACTATATTAAAAAAATGCTGTACAACCAGTAAAGATTAAACCATGGCTTTAACTTTTATAGTCAGTATATTAAGAAATCTAATAACGATTTCAGTGCTCTTAAGAGGATATATTGTCTATCAGCTCTAAGAGTTCAGAAATATACTTTAAGAAGTCTAAATTTTGGTTAGGGGAACTTAACAAGCTGAGAAGGGCTGACTTGGTAGGAAGTATTTTTGGCTGAAATCTGCTATATTCCTGCACCTGCTGTGATAAATGCAGTTTATACAAATTAGCTAGGTCGCTAGTTCTTGACTTCTAAAGAAGGAGTTCAGCTCCAGTGTGAGCAATAAAGCAGCAAATTTATAATAGACTGTAGATATATATAACATGCACTCTTTTTCTTAAGGTCAGAAAGGACCATTGCAATCTTTCATGCCAAGAGATCATAACAATTTTTAGAAGAGAAAATACCCTAGATTTCAGAGAACCTCAAGCAGGTAAAAAACAAAATGGGACATTACAGCAGAATAAAAATAAACTTGAAAAGCTCAGGATACACAGATATTTTTGTACTGAATGCTAATATAGAATCCCCCTACCACCTTTTAGCAATTTTTTAATACCTGCCAAGACTCAACTTTTTTCATAAAGAGAAAGGGTACATTGTACCACTGCCTTCTCTATCCCCCTGTAAACCCAAATGTTTAATTTAAAATCCAGAAATACCTCCCCTCCCCACTTCCCAAGCAAAATGGGTCACATTCTAATTAGGAAGCAGAAATCTATTTCACAGTTTAGTAGAGCTGCTTCCAAATTCATCAAAGCTGTCCCCAAGAAAACAACCTGCGTGAAAGGATGGCTCTGTCCTGCCTTACTCCCTTTCTGTACAAAGGCTCACCTTGATTGGATGTATTGAAAAAGGGAACAGAGCAGATTAAGAAATCCCATTCTCATTTCCTATGCCAACCAATTTCTTACCACCCTCTGCAGCTGTGGGCTGTGTTTCAAGACCAGTTAAGATATTTAAAACAACAATAAAACCAAAAACCCCCAAACCTCCAAATACTCTTTTAGTTCATATCCAAGCTGATTTCTGTGATTTCCAGCCTCCCACCTTCAGAATAATACTGGAGCAGAGCGTGCACCAGTGAGGTTGTCACTGTATTAGACTATGCTAAACCAATCAGTTTACTAAGCAAAGCACTACATGCTGACCTGGGGGGAACTCTCATGCTCTGGAGTGGGAAGTGAGATAACCCAGCAGGATCTTCTATTTTGGACTGCCCAGGCATATTTTCAGTTTTTTCTAATTATCAAAACTTTTCATGGAAATCCATCACTTTTGACATATTTTTGGGCTCTGATAGCTTCTTAGCTCTGGGTGGCATTTCTGGAGGAGGGAAGGGAGAAATCCCACACTAGTCAACAGACGAATAAAAACATTTCTGGTTTTCTCTAATGAAGAGCAGAGGAGTTATGTGTATCTATACATGCATGTTTTCTTGCATATTGGAAAACTGTTTTCCACCCACTCTGTTTTTCTGTAATGTGTGTGGAAGCATATGGCTGATTCAGAATAAGCAAGCCAGTATCCTGACAAGGAGGGGACAGACTAGAACCCGGCAATTCTGGGGTCAGAATTTGCTCTGTCCAAATTTGTGCCTCTCCACTGCAGCAGCTGGCTTTGCTTCAGAGGTATAATCTTGCTGCTGACCTACTGGAGGCATTCATTTGACTATGTAATATCAAAATCCCCTGCATTTTCGAAAACAGGGAAAAAAAAAAAGGGTGAGTACTGAAAGGGTGGATGTGCAAGAGATAGCTAAAGCTGATGTCAGTAACTGTATTCTTACTGATAGGTGCTCATTTCTGAGCAATATGGGAAATGCACTTGCCAATCGCCAGACAATATATGGGCATACACTGAATTGAACCTGTTCTGCTAAACGTTCCACTTGCCATGCATGCTGCAGAGGCTCTCGGTGGGAGTGGGCAATGAACGGATCTCTCATGCCAGAAGGATGACCCTGCAGACACCCCATCCCCATGCCATTCAAGCCTGGTATTCATAGGACTTCCCAGATATTTTTATTTCCTCCTCAATATCCAAAGAGGAACAGTCTTGGAACACGGAAACCCCTCAACCTACTATGCTAACATAGAAAGGAAGGAGAGTCATACACTTTAATTCCCAATCAACTGAGGTGATTGAATTGCCTGTACTTAGCTGGGTGCCCTTTCCTGATCTTTGGAATGGCTAGAAGACCAGACCAAACCAAAACTCTTCCATCTGGGGACTGCCACCCCTCCCTCCCAGGATCCTTTTACCCCCAAAAGATTTTAACCTCTTATTTGAGCTTCCTATACCCTTATCCCTGAAAAGCGCACTGAGAACTGCAGTAACCAAGCCCTCCCTGTACTACTCCACAGAAACAGTCATTCAAAACAGAAGTGAGCTCGAGTTAAGGCTTTGTGCTCTCCTGTCAGCCCCCAAGGACCCCTTTGCCCTCCAGCTCTACGCAGCTTGTCAGATTCCAGTTCAGAGCGCTGCATCCAGTCAGCTCCAGCACTCGGCGTGAGAATGAACCAAAGATGCTCAGAGGAGCTTTTGCAAGTTCTTCTGCTGTCGGGTAGGAGCCCTGCGCTCTTCCACCCTGTCTCCACCTCCCTGCCATTCTGCCGTTACATGTCCTTGACGTTTAGCCACAAGTGAGACAAGGAGATAAAGAAAGAAAGCACCCAGGGGTCAAACCTGCACAGACGATACAGGTGCTGTATCACTGTTTTGTTTTGGGTTTTTTTCTTTTTGCTGTTTGTTTTTTTTCCCCTGTCCTTTCTTTTCTTTTGCCCTCCGACAGCGCTACCCCCCAGAGCCTGACTGGGTGAGTGAGGAGGGTGCGGGGTGCCCGGGATGCCGGGCTGTGCACAGTCGGCCAGACCCGCTCCCAGCCCCGGTGCGGCGCTCGCCTCCCGCAGCCGCGGGGCTCCCACCTGCCGGGAGTAGGTGCCAGGAGGCGGGACGGGGGGCAGCACAGGCTGCCACCTCTGAGCACACCCCGGGGGCGGCCAGAACCCTCTCCGCCATCATCTCGCACCCGTCTCCACCCCGAAAGCCCCCCAGGCAGCACCCGCCGCCCCCCGAGGCACCCCTACCGCGCCCGCGCACCACTCACCGCCGGGGCACGGAGCCGGGGGGCAGCGCCCGCCCCGCTGTTCCATGGGCGCCCACGGGTGCCGACAGCGGCGGTGGAAACACACCCGGCGGCAGGGAGCTGAAAAGCGAACGAGCGAGCGAGCGCCCACTGCCGCCCGCCTCGCCCTCCCGAAAGCGGCACAGCCAGCGCCTGCCGCCAGCTTGTTTGTTCGGCCCCGCCCCGCGAGTCACGGCGAGGCCCCGCCCACTCCCCCCGTCTCCCCTCCCGTCCCCCGCGGCTGCCGACGGCCGGCGGGATGCGGAGTGAGGGCAGCGCCGGGGCGGGGCCTGGGAGCGAGGAGCAGCACCTCTGGGGGTGTGTGTGCACTCACGTGTGTGAGTAATAATTTGCACAAATAACATTACAGGCCTGGGGAAATAAATCGTTATCTACAGAAAACAGCCCCCCTCCCCCGCTGATTGCCTCGTTCACGCAGGTACAGCAATAACAGCCGTGCGAGGTCGCACGGGTAGGAGGCTGATAGCTTTTGGAGTTGTGTTTACTTCTTGTTTACATTTGCTGGACTTTACAAGGTAGCTTTGATTTTCTTTTTTTCCCCCCTGAAATGCTTTTTTTTTCCACCAGAAGAATCTAAAGCAGGATGGATGTCTAGAATGACACAACGCTCCTTCCTAAGAGCAGTGGGGGAAAGGCTTTCTGGGGATTTATTTTAAGGCATAGTGTTAATTTATTGAAATAGATCTGAATTTGCCAAGAACTGATCTGTGGGGTTTTTTTCAATATAAAATGCATTGAAAACAGCATCAACATACTGCATCTTCGTCTGTTATTTCAACAGCCAAACTCTTGAGTTTACTGGGCTTAAAAAGCAGGCCCAAACAACTCAAAAAAAAAAAAAAAAAAAAAAAAAGGAGGCTGGTGTGGGAACTAACTTCTGGGTTGATTTGTACAAGTTTAGTTCTGCTTCCGTCTGAGGGGTTTCATGCAGTCTGAGGGATCTGGAAGAGGTGGACTAGTCCTAACGAAGGTGGATTAGCATGGTTTGTACACAGGTTTTAGTGCTATTTGCCTAAAGTCGTAACTCTCTTAGTCATAGATGAGCACTCCCCTGACTGGGTCTTGGGTGGCAGCCAGGAACCTCTCTGCAGCTGAGGGTCAGGTTTAAGACTTCCTGAATTTTTTCTCATGTTTTCTGTTCCAAACTTTTACTTCTTTTCTGTATTTTATGTCTGTAGCTTTTCTTGGAAAGAATAGTTCATCATCTTTCTCTGAGAACTGCTGTTCTTCACTGGTATGTGATTATACTGATTTAGGGCTTGATGTTTAAATTTCCATCCATGTCAGTGGAACTGTTTGCACAAAGCACTGAATTACCTCTGTACATGTACACCAGCCAGGTTTTCTGCATCCTTCTACTAGAAAATGTTGCTGAGGCTGACATGTGGGACTGGGAGGTTGGCATGATCTGGACCCAAGCATCTGTGAGCAGTCTCCTTAAATAAGCAGTGGATGAGAGAGGATTAAATCGTCTCTCCAACCTTTGACAGGATGCTGGTTATTACTGCTGCTGAAAGTGCATGATACTATGACCGTTGGCTGTGACTTACTGTTTGTTCAATCCTCAAGTGCTCGTGTGTGAGAATGTCAGGTCACACTTGCTTCCTGCACTAGAAACCAGCTTAGTGCACTGAAATTCTATGCAAAAATTCTTATTGTGTATGTTTTCTTAAATCCTTTTCCTTCAGCCTTGGCTTGCAGTGATATTGTAACAGGAGCCTCAGCAATCAATTGTGGAACTCTGTTTTCTAATCATGACTTCTGTTGAGGGATGCAGAACAAAGATGCTGTGTTTATTTAAGTATCACCAGCAATTTCACAGGGATTACAGGAAGCAGGTGTGTATGGGGAGTTATTTTGTTTACAGATGTTTGTCTGCCTGCAGCCTTGAGTAGGCATACTTTTCTATGGCTAAATTAATTAGTAAAATAAATATGTAAAAGAAAATGGAAGGAATAAAAAGCACTCAATTATGTTTTAAAAGCAGTACCTCTAAATAGAGTCTTGTCAAAGATTTTCAAGAAATAAATGCAACTACTTAAGGAAAAATAGGATAGTATAACTATTCATGTCTTATATTTTGTTTTGGCATATTTAGTATTTAAGATGTTTCCTGTATTTAAGTTTTCTAAATCATTTCAGTGTAATTTCTTTAGCACCAATAGAAATGTGCCAATACTTTACTAATTTTTTTAAGATAAAAGAATATTTCACAAATGTCTTTACTAAAAAAATTAACGATACTCTCCTTTTACTTATATTTTATACTTTCCTCTGTTTTATTATAAACCTGAGAGCTAACAGAGAAATACTTCATTTGGGGATAGCGTTGGTGTTTAACTCTGCTATTTATGGCATGACAGTGAGTTTGGGGTTTCTTGCAAACAGCTTAAAACAGAAAAGCTTAAATGTTGTTCATCTGCTACAGACCCACACAATTCAGTCATAAGGGATCATTGTTTCTTCCATCTGATCTCTGGATCAGATACCGTAATATCCATTTCATGTTTAATAACCAGTATTGATATAAAAGAATAAAAAAATGAAAAATTCACCATTTCATTAGGTAGTTTGTTCCAATCATGAGCCATCTTTGGTGTAAAAATAATAACAGAAAGTGTCTGTGCACCTTTTAATCTGAAGATCTCTAACTGTAGCTCCAAGCCATTGCTTTATATTATCACCTTCCCAGGTAGATTAAAGATGTGTTTTGCCCAAAAACATACTTTCTTATTCTAATTAAGTCACTTCTCAGTATTCTTTTTTTTTTTTTTTGATAAGCTAAACAAAGTGATTTCTTGCAGTGTCTCACTGAGGCATTTTCTCTACGCTCAAGGAAGTTTAGATTTAATTATTTTTCTTCACTTTTCACAAATTTTCGTCAGTTAGTGCAATACTGATGCTTGACATTTACAATGGAAACATTTTCACAACATTTGGTAATTAATCCCAATTGCCAGTAAGGTTTTAAGATCTATCGGTTACTCAGTTCTTGAGCTGTTTAAAGCACATTTCATTGACTTTTCATTGACTTTCATCCTTACTTTTTAAATTCAAATGTTCTGGGCTACTAAATCTGATGCCTTATGAAAGTCTAGGTCTGTTCTGCCTGCATACTTCTCTTTATCAAGAAAAGAGCGGATTTGTTTGACATGGCAGTGGTAGTGTCTGTTCGACTGTGGGAAAACTGGTAAGAGAAAGTGACACTAAGTGCATATGTGCTATATTTTTATTCGGTTAATTGAGTAATGACTAATTTAGAATTAAAAAAAAAGAGATTTCTTAAAGCCAAAAGAATGAGAAAGGAACAAAAAAAATCAATGCAATGTTGCCAATATTCATTTACACTTCCCTCACTAGTCTGAAAAGGAGGATGTGAAAAATGGGATGTCTGATTTTACCAAAATTCCAGCATATCCTGGATGACTGGCATGTGTCATACAGTGTAAAAGAGTGGTGCTCTGCCCATACAGTAAATTAAATGGAAGCCTGCTTGGAGGAAACAATTCTGCTGGAGCAGATGCCAACTCATTCAGAGACAGAGTTGGTTAATTTTGGGACAGGGCTGCCATTGGGGACAGGAAGGCAGCAGGCTGCCCTGAGCAGAGCTGGGGAGGGAGGAGGTGGTGACTCACTGGAGGCGATGCGGCTCCCATGAGGGATCACAGCACTTGAGGTGGGCTTTGCTGCTAGCTGGGCTCTGGAGCCAGCTGAAGCTGTTTTCAGCATGGCCAGAGAGCCTTGGTTTCGTGCTGCCATAAGCATCAAGGAGGGAACTCCTTCTCAGTGGGATTTGGAAACATTCTTTCAAACTCTGTGCCACCGCTCTGCTGTTTCTCACAGTAGGTGTTTTGGAAGTGCAGGGGTGGAAGATAGCTGAAGGAGCAAAGACATGAAAGTTACTTAATTGAGGAAATACTTAGAGCTTTCTCTGTATGGTCTATGTTTGAGCTGGCTGTTACACAACAAAGTTTACATTTGTCAGGTTGAAGTAATGCAGTTATGACTTAGACAATTCAGGACAATTCACACTCACAGATTTCTGTATTTGTCACTAGGAATACTCAAGGGAAAGCAGGGAGAAAATAGTGTTGTAATCCAGTCAGATAAGGGAATTCAGGGGTTGAATTATAAAATACATTTAAATAGTTATATGTTATAATGTTATTTTAAATTCAGGAAATAATAGGCATGTTACTTCAGGTTTAAAATGTAAAGAAGACAGCTCTAATTTGGGACTAGAATGTAAGGACATGAGAAGTGCACCATTTTAATGTGAAAAGGAAAGGAAGTGGAAAGGGAAGGAAAGTGTGGAAGGATGTACATGGCTGGGAGTGTGAGGCTATAAGCTGGGCTGTGATCAGATGGAATATGTTGAAAGTTTTCCTCTTTCCTACACATTGTGTTTTCCCTTCATCCCCAAAGACAAGCACTTCTGAGGTGTTCATGTTGGACATGACAGCATGGTCACCAGGCAGTGTGGCTCTGGATAGAAATAGCAGCTCAATTATAAATCCAGGGATCCATCCTTCCACTTTGCATGCAGTTTGCTCCCACACTTGTGGAGTAAAGCGGTGCTGCTTGTTGAGCCTGATATCTTGTTGACAGTGCTGTGGCTTAACAGAAATGGTCCAAAATGAATCTTGGGTAGGGAAACCTTGTAGCGTACAAAATGTATGTGAGCTGTCGGATTTTAAAGAAGGACCTGGGATTTTGCAGTCTGCAGGTAGAGTTAGATTAGTGTTGGCAGAAGAGACTGTGTGTCTCCAGTCTGGGTAAGGTTCTCCACTGGAAGAGAAGGCTTTCTGGGCTGTCGAGAGAAGAGCTGTCCCTGAGGTGAAAGACAGCAGCTTGGTTGTCCATGGTAAAAGGTACAGATGAAATAGGGAAACAAGCTGTGGGAACGGGACAGCAATTCCCAATGGGTAACAGATTTGAACAAATATGCAAAAGGCTAAACTGTAAACCTTTTGAAAGTTGAGGTTGTTTCTGTCAAGTGTCCGGTCCTGCTGATAACAAGCTCTGCTATCAAAGGTTCTCAGAAGCAGTGATGGTGCACTTAGTAATGGCGATATTGAGGAGATGTAATATTATGGCCCAGGCTGGGAGCCACCTTTACCATATATTTTCTCTATGGTCTGGCATTTTTAAATTAAATTCACAGGTTAGATTAAGCAATGAAACACAGGCAAACCAAGCAAAATGGAAAGATGGAAAGGAACTGTGTGAGAGGAACCAGGCTGGTGTAGGAACAATACGGAAGGAGATGGAATGAAGGAGATGAAAATCTAACAAGTATAAAAATATTCTCAGGGAAGATGTATCTACAGAGGATAAGTGAGGACATGCTGCATAGGTGAGCCTATGAAAGCTGGGTGGAAAGGAGATATGCAAAAGGAAACCTTACAGTGAAAAGGGAGGATCAATGATAATTAAATGATAATACTGAACTTTTCTAGAGAAATAAAGGATTAATCTAAAGATTCTTCACAGACCCACCTCATAGCACAGTTTCGATTTTTCTTTGAAATTGTCTCTGTGAAGCATGCAATAATGCCGTGGACTTCTGATACATTTTCTTTAGGCAAACATTCTCAGGTTGGCACTTTAAGCTCCAGGAGCCGAGCATTGACGAGCACTGAGGTTTATACTGCGGTATGTAGGAAGCCTGTCAAAGTCCTGTAGTTCAGTATAAACATTTAAAACTTTTCCTTTCCCTATCTGAAGTGCTGTTTGTAATAAGAAACAGAAATTATTACTTAGTGATGCAAGGCTGGGGACAATGGCTTTTACCTGATCTGAAGAATGTTGGGTTTAACAAAGAAAAGGAAAAAGAAGATTAGTAGTAAATTGACAATGGATGAGATCCAAGTTCCAGAAGATGTGTCAGACTCATTATAGCTTTGCAAGTAATTAAGCCTTTTACTTTGGGAATGCAGAGTACCCCTTTCAGGTAAGGTATTGCTATATAAAGAGAAGGAGATAGGTACAAAACAATAATTGGTGCAGTGTGATCTTCCTGCTCATCTGTGTGGGTGACAAGAGCTCTGGGCAAGAGGCAAAGGTAAGTCCAGAGTAGTTGCGGCTGCACAGGTTTTCTCACCATTCTCTTCATGGTGACATCTTAAGGTTAGCAGAGCCTTGCAAAGACAGCAGAGCTTACAGGTGCTGAAAAGGCAGCTCTGCCTTTCCCCACCCTGTTTCCTGTTGGTTTCCTGTGAGCTGCCTCACCAAGGCTTTGCCCCAGCACAGGAGTGTGTGGCCGATTGCTGGTGAGGAAAGATTAGGGTCCCTATTTTCTGTGGTACCTAGCCACTTGAAACAGGAGGGAAAAAAGTTAAATGCTGTTATATCCCTTGGAAGTTGCTTGCAGCACGCAGACCCTTTCACTTGGGGTAGGTGACAGCAATCCATGCATTTGAGCCCTGCTGTTCAAATACAGGAGAAAACCTGAAGATGGTGAGACAGGGTAAATGACTGACTAGCATCGCCTTCCCATTCAAGCATTATTATGTTTCCAGAATTGTAGTTTCAGACATTTCTCAATGTCAAAAACCCTCTTGTGTTATTTAGGTTTATTATACATTCAGCCTGAGAGCTAGACGATTTGTTCTACACACAGCCATGTACAAATGTAAGGAAATAGCCAGAAGGTCTCCATAAGACAAGTTAATTCTTTGCTAAGTCTTCTGGCTACTCTAAATGAGGAATGCCTGGCCTCAGATTATTTGGAGAGAAAGATACTCATGCTCTTCATAATGACAGTTTCCGTCTCAGTTTTTGGAGCGCATTGCTGTGATTGAGAGTTCTGTTCTGCATTTGTTATGCCTACCTTTGTTTTTCTGTACCTGCCATCTGATGGAATATATTATGCTAGACTTTTTTGTGTGTGTGTGTGTATCATTATTGCTTTATTTAGAAGCAAATCCCTGTCATGCCAATGCTACATAGTCTGTGAGAATTTAATAGTAATAGTCAAGAACTAATCTGCTTACTCTAGTTGAAGTGTACTCTACCAGCTTTGTTGCTTAGGTGAAGGAAAGACTATCTGTTGAATTTATATGCTGCAACTCAAATACAAACCTGCATGATATAATAAATACAGACATGTTTCGTAGAATGGTTTGGATTAGAAGGGACCTTAAACATCATCGAATTCCAAGCCCCCTGCCATGGGCAGGGACACCCTCCACTAGACCAGGTTGCTCAAAGCCTCATCCAGCCTGGCCTTGAACACCTCGAGGGATGGGGCATCCACAACTTCCTTGGGCAACCTGGGCCAGTGCCTCACCACCCTCACAGTAAAAAATTTCTTCCTAATATCTGTTTTCTTCTACTACTGCAGTATATCGTTGAGTGCTAGACTTTACCCAGCCTTTATCCCCCATCCTCCATGGGCAGGGGAGACTCAAAATGTGTGCTGTTCACAGCACATGCCTAGACACAACCTGAAAGTGTTGTGGTGAGAGGCACTTTCCTCCCAGCTGAATCATCTGGGATGCCTGCTTGGCTTTAAAGGATTAAAAGTGGCTAAGGCTGTGGCCCACTTTCCTTTCACACAATCAACAGGAGGTGAAATGTACTGTGTGTTTTCAGAAGCAGTGGGGAGAGATGCGACGTTTTCAAGCCATCCTTCCCCTAGACAGTGTGATACATTTGCCTGCTCAGGGCCAAGACTGGGGCTCACTCTGGTCATCTGTCCCCTGGGCTTACACTACAAGAAAAATTTATTTTGATTGTGGGGCCTTTGCTTATTTCAAATGGAATGTAACATCACAAAATGGACTGGAAGTCTAAAACAAACTGATTGTTCGTGACACTAAAAAAGGTTTAAGGTGTTTACGATAGCTGCAGTAGGGGTATGGTTACTTTAGATGAAAAGAACATGCCCCATTACACAGATGCTTTGTTGTCTTTATTAGACACAGTGTTCAAGGTTGAATGCTTTCACCTGCCAGATGATATCCAGCATAACTGTATTCCTTTAAGGGCACTGTTGCTTTTAAAAGCACCCCCTTTTTTTTTTTCTTCCTGTGATGGCCTCTGACTCTGGAAGCTCAACTCTGCCACTCTAAAAAAAATCAACTGACCTTGCAGAGAAAAGGTACATTTAACAGAAAGAAAGCTTGATCCAGGTTTTCATTAAATACCACTCATGTAACATGGACTGGTCTGTGTTGGTCTTTTTACATGTAACTAAGTGCTGCCAACATCATTAGGCTTTCCAGGCAGAAACTGACTGGGTGATGAAACCTGAGTTCCAGATATGGAGTGAAGTCCGAGGAAATTAGATGACCCGTATTACAGATAGAATACAAGTTGAGTGTAAAACATTTATTGCTCCAAATTATCATTGTAAGAGTTATAAAATGAAGCTGTATTTGTAGGCTTCACAGTGATATATTTTTATGAGCTTAGAGCTGATGTTTGTATAAATTTAATAGAGAAGCGGTTTGGACTTGTCTCAGATTTCTTTAGCTACAGGGGAAGAATATTTATTTCCTATTTCACTTGTTAGAAAGAATGAAAAGCAAATCTTTTATGTGTTTACTAGAAAATACAGCTTTAATGAAACTCATTACATTTCTGAGTCTGGCTGTTTGAGTTGTATAGAGATGGAACCGTGTTGCCTAGACATTGAGGGACAGGACTGACACCAGTTCTCTATGGGCCTTTTAAGAAGGTACAGATTTGATAGATTCAGCTTAAATACTTACACAAATCGTATAGTCAAGTCAGAGTATTTCAACTGAGAATGGGTTCTGCTGGAGATTGAAGCAAATAAATTTATTTGTGAAATCCTGCCTAGAACTTCCTGGTTTCTGTGATTGATTTTTTTCCCCAGTTATTCAGCATCCTCGGGGCTGGCTGCATTTGTGGGGTCCCTAGGTCATCCTGGATCCCTGGTTGCAAAAGTGTCCATCAGCCAGGAATCCATCCTCAGAACTGTTATGCTGAACTGTAGTTGGTAGAAACCCCATTCTGAAATATCAAAATAATAAGAAAAATGGAGTGACCTTTATCTGCCTACCCATGGAGCAGTATGTCATTCACAGGGCTATCCTGACAGAAAGGCAGCTATACCGGACTGAGTGAAAAAAGTTTTATCATATCCTCAGGACTAGAGTCGTGGTGGAGTTCCTTTGTGAAATGGGAGAAGAAGCCAAACCTGCTACTCTTTCGTGCTCACTCTTAGAGTAACACTTGATTATTCTGGCCTAGTTCAGGTCTTGATCTGATTCCCACTGGGACCAGTTTCAGGTGGTATAGCCCTTGGGATATGCACTGGCTGTAGAAGGAAGTCCTGTTCCTGGGATGCCCGTTGGAGATGTCCCTACATTCCTGGAGAAGCCATCTCATATGAGCCAGTTCAGTTTTTTCAGTTACAGGAAAGAAGGCTGATCCCCATTTCATCCTTAAAGAGAAAATGTAACATGTTTGGATTTCCTTTTAATGCTAATTATAAAGCAGTGTGTTGTTGATTAAAAAGAAAAAAGTGCACAAAAAAAAATGGCATTTAGTACAAGAGTAATCTCCAGCTTTTCTTGAAATCTCTCTTCCTCCCCTCCTGTTGTTGTCCTTGCTTCTTTGATGGGGGATATGTCTCAATTTGATGATCACTACAGGAAAAGGGGGAAAATGCATTTTATTTCAAAGATTTTAGTGGTTTTTTTGAACAAAAGGTTTTTCAAAGGGAAAATGGATTATTTTGGAACTCCTATATTTTCTTCCTTCCAACTTCTCTCCCTCAATGAAAGAGGGGTATGATATATTGCATTTATTATAAGATTTCTCAAATAGCTGTGTGTATATGAATAGTAACCAGTTTGGTCCAAGACAGTGTTTCATAAAAAATGTCAGGTTTAAAATTCATCCCCCTTTCTAGGCTCTTGTGTCTCTGTAAACACCTGTAACTTCTCTTTCCACCCACTGTTTCTCCATTACAGATAAGATAGCAGCATGTCAACTCACCCAGTTCAGGAAAGGAAGAAGTGATCAGTTGCACAGGCTCATCATGAGCCTGCCTTAGCAGCTGGGAGCAATTAAAGATATCTATGGCTGACTAATATAATTTTTTCTGTCTCTCAACACACTTAGAGATCTACAGTTTGAAAAATTCTGTGTTAGAATAATTGTTTTATTTGCCTTTTTACTCCAGTTTTACAGTCCAAATAAATTTTGTTCTTGTGTTGCCATAGTACATTATATATATATACACATATAATATCTATATATAAATAATTGTACATATAAATATTTACATTTTATGTAAATATCTGCAGAGTGGATAATATGACTAGAAAGTCATGGGGCGTTATGAATTAAAAAGATTAAATATAATTTGTTCAAAAAGTTGTCATAACAGAATTCTTCCTGTTTATGAGCATCAGCTCACACACTCTGTTCTAAATCAAATTAAGGAAAAGTAAGCAAAAATGAACTGGAGTTAGTTAAACTTATTTTTAGACAGTCTCAGTATAAAAAGCTATTTTTAAAAGCCTCCATTAATGAGGTGCAGATTCATTAGAAAGTCACTTTAAACCCCTGCCCACATTACAGAATCACAGAATTATCAAGGCTGGAAAAGACCTAGGAGATCATCTAGTCCAACCATTACCAATACTTCCCAGCTAAATCATATTCCCCAACAAAGTGTTGCACAGACAAAGAGCTGTTTACAACAAGCTGCTTTATTGCCATCTTTGTCCTGTCCAGATACATACAGCGGGTAACAGGAGCCGTAGGTGCAATGGCACATTCATCTGGACCAGCAGAGATTCCCCAGACTCTGGCTATGCTAAGATCCTCTTGAGTGAGGTTATCTCCACGCCTAGTTTTTCTCAAATCTGGAGCAGAGACTCCTCAGGCAGTCTCTGGGATGAGCATATTCTCTGTCCGGTGTCCAAAATTGTCCCATGGGTGCCACCAGTGTGAGAGGAAAGTAGGTCCTCAGGGTCACAGGCATCTCATTTGTTCTCCAGTCTCTTAGTCCTTCACCCAGAGGCTCTCAACCACGTCATCACGAACAGTAAGGGCTCTACAATCAAACCTCTCCCTTCCATGTAACACAACACCTCCACATTGCCTGAACAGCCTCTAGACCTCCATCCCAGCACTCCAGTCATGGGACTTAGTCCACCAAGTCTGAGCAGCCTCAAAATCACACCATGCTTTCTTCTGTTCAGATGGAATTTCATGTTTTTTCCTTTGAGCCCATTCGTTCTTGTCATCTCAGTGGTCACTACTGAGAAAGGTCTGGCTCCCTTGCCCTCATTCCCTCCGAGGAGGTAGCACGCAGAGAGGCATCTTCCCTTTAAAATGGAAGCAAAGCAGAAAACGTGAAAAGAAAGGAAAAAGGGGTCAGGGGAAGCAGTCTGGTTTGGTACTACTTAGCTACCTGAAAATGCCGTCCCGCTGCTCCTGCACCTGACCAGGTAGCAGCCTGCTGCCTGCCCACATTCCCCAGCAAAGTGTTGCACAGACAAAGGGCTGCTTACAACAAGCCATCTCTGTCCCGTCCAGTTACAGGTGGTAACAGGAGCCTCAGGTGCAATGGCACCTTCATCTGGACCAGCAGAGATTCCCCAGACTCTGGGTAAGCTGAGCTCCTCTTGAGTGGTGTCGTCTC
>WKFP01014255.1:163679-203188 GCA_011057875.1 Pterocles orientalis
CCCTGCAAACCCTGATGATCAAGCCAGCTGAAAATCGCGTCCCTGGTGCAAGCGGAAAAGATGCTGTGGCTCCTGTCTCTGGCTACCAGCTTTCCCACTGCAAGGGGGCTGGAGAGGCCACACCGGCGGCCCATGGCTCTTGGCCGCTGTTGCAGTGGGGTAGCTGCTCCATGGCTGGAGCCCCGCCTGACCCATGAAGGGAAGGGCACTTGCAGAAGCACTAGAAGCTTCCTGGCCTTCCGTCTCATGGGACTGTGTGGCCAGGGCTCTTCAGGACCAGGAGTTACCCTGCAGGTGGTTAGGTCGAGAGTCAGGAGAGACCAGGATGCTCCCCTCTTCCCTGGGACTCTTCCCACCGTCTATCCTTTCCCTGCCTAGGACTGTATCCAGTTCAGCCTTGGGTGAGAGGAGCGCTATTGATCACTTTTCCCTGTTTGCACTAGAGCTGCCCAGGGAGCAGCAAAGACCTTGCAGTGATCCTAGCTGAAGGGATTTGTACCTCTTACAGACCAGTTAATGTAGGGGTTTTGCCTGTACCAAGCCAGATCTCAGCTGCCTATGAAATGCAGGCGGAGCAGCATTAGTTGGTGTAACACCGGAGGAAACGTAGTAGTCCTGCTCACACGAGCCATCTCCCAGCAGTCACAGGACCATGTCCAGGGACAGATTTGCTTTCAGTTGTGGATGAAAATCTAAGCACCAGAAATGCAGTAACCACCGTAGGTCTTAGAGGGTTGCTTTACAGGGTGATCCACCAAAAAGCAGCTGCTGGAGGAGAAGCAGCGAGACATAGTGATGGAACTACTAATTTCAACAGTGTCATGCGAGTACAGAGGGGGCTGAGTGGTCTGTCCAAAAGGCCAGAAAAAAGATAGGAGAATGTGCGTAAATGTACACTGCTAATGTACGTTTGACTATGAAGTTAATCTTCTTTGTGGAGAAGAGATGGAGGTAACAGAGTACGAGTACTATCATGAATAGTTCATGAATACTATAAAATTAACTGAATGAATTAGGGAAACAAGAATGTCACTGAGTAGACCCTGCAAAAATGTCCCCAGGAACACTAAGGGTGGCAGATGTTCCAGCATTTCTAGCTATGGTACCTGTGACATTTTTTTCGGTTCTCTTTGTCTCATGTGGCAAGCACGGAAGTGGCAGGAATTGGTACTGCTTAGCTTTGCTTTGGCTGTGTTGGTATGGCTGTGTTGTCATACACACATACCTAAAAAGTCAAAGGTGCAAGATTATCTTTTAGACTGCTATGGCTGGAGAAAGAAAAGGAAGAGGAAAAGCAAAGAGCAAAGGGGGAAGAAAAAGAGAAATGAAAAGAGACAAGACAAGATGAGAGAAGATGAGGAGAGGAGAAAAAAGGGAATAAGAAAATTCAAAGGGAAGTGGATCCAATTGAAAGGTATCTCCGTCTCCTGACCAGAGAAAATCCTGTTTCCCTCTGTGAGGATGGATATACCTCCATTTCTGTACCTTCTCTTTTAAAAATTATTGCAATTAACAGAACACTAGTAATGTCCTATTCGCATATGTAAATTGTGCATGCATGTGCATATGCACATATGAAAGTTACCTTCTGTCTTTATTCAAATCTGCTTTTGAGTGCTGCAAGAAGCAAAGGTGAATGAGTTTACTGTGGCATATTTCCTGTGGTAAATTGTGCTTGAGCAGACTGTACACCATAACATGGCAGTTCTTTTGATTTCACCAAAATGCCCAAGAAAAATCTCAGCTTTCTGGCACACCAACCCAGAAAGCCAGTAAGAGCTCTACTAGCCGACAAGGGAAGGATTGTCCCTTCTTACAGCAGGGTCATGAGCAGAGTTTGCAGAAGTTTCTGTGAGCTGATACTGAGAATGTTTGTGTTTTCCTGAGACACCTTCCACCACTTTGCAGCAGAGTGGTTCCTTCCTTCCGCCTGTGAACACATCTGAACTGTACCTTTAAAGCCCTTGTACTAAAA
The DNA here is from genome assembly GCA_011057875.1 of Pterocles orientalis. Classification (NCBI taxonomy): domain Eukaryota; kingdom Metazoa; phylum Chordata; class Aves; order Pterocliformes; family Pteroclidae; genus Pterocles; species Pterocles orientalis. The sequence continues at coordinate 165,655 of WKFP01014255.1, forward strand.
AAAAGTCCCCTACTCAGAGCAGCACACAGTTCAGATCATAATATGATCAGTCAAACAAATGATTTTTAAAAGCTTTCCTGTATAATGTGACTTAGGGAAGTGCATTAGCTGAGTAAATATATTGTTGATTTGTTTTTCCATTAACAATGAGTGATTTCTCTGTAAGCGACCTACAGTACTGCTTTCTGGGAATAAAGCAACATTGATAAAGTGAAGGGAATCTAAAGGAAATACTTTTGTCTTCTGCGAAAACTTGTACACAAAACCATGACACTCAAGTTTCTCTGGTTTTATATCCTTTAGAGTGACATGCTTTTGTTGCTTTGTTGTTCTTTATCTCCAGGCCAGAGGAGTCATGCTGTACATTATAACAGCAGTGCTGTTTTCATTTTCTCTGTGCTCAGGCAATGCCTTTAAAAAAGACAAATTCATCTTGTGACTGTCTGCTCTGTGACATGTTATGTAATTTGATGTATATTTATTTATATCCCTCCATTGCAAAGAATGACTGTTTTCACCAAAAGAAAACAAGACATTCATTCTCATTTGTTTGGCCTCCAAGATGTATCTGAGCAAACAATTTGTGTGCACTGTTTGCTTCAAGATTGAGAACAGGAAATATAGATCTGGGACGGAGAATATGACAAAGCATGTGACACTGGAGCTTATCTTTTATAATCAAGGTTGTCCCATGATAGACTGTACCTGAAATTTTCATGCATTTATGCTTTTCTGATATGTTAAGAATTAAGTATACATCCACTGTAAATTGATATTCAGCAGATTTGTTAGTATGCAGACCTTTGCAAGGTAATCAAGAGAGTGCTATAGAAGTGTTACAATAATAAATTTCTTAGAGCAGATGTTCCTTAGCAGATTTTATGTGTGTCATTTCAGTGACAAATCCTTTTGACCTTTTAACCTTTAATTACAGTTACATATTTACCTTTGGTTGTGAGAAATGAAAGGAACTGATAAGAATTTTATAAAATGAGTGTGATTTATCTGGAGGTCAGTCAGTCTATGGTAATGAAAAAAATTGCCCCTACAATTTCACCATTGGAGGAAAAAAGGTTAGAAATTGTGAAAAACTGTTAGTAAAATGATTCCATCATATATTGTGAATTCTCCAAGTTGCTGCTTCAAGTTCTTCTTGTAAAGTATTAAGCCAAAGGTTTAAAAATAACCTTCCTAAGACATATTTCCCCCTGTACACTCTTCATTCAGGTATGGTTCTAGTGTCACAGATGGATCAAATGTGAGATTATCATAGAGTCATAGAATGGCCTGGGTTGAAAAGGACCTTAAAGATCACCTACTTTCAACCCCCCTGCTGTGGGCAGGGTTGCCAACCACTGGAGCAGGCTTCCCAGGGCCCCATCCAGCCTGGCTTTGAAATTCATCTCACATAATTTTAACCTTCTAAAATTAAGGTATATACACCAAAACAGTCATCAAGACTGTCTTCATAATTAGTAGAGAAGACCTGTACTAAAGGGAAATTTTATGTACTTTAGATAGCTGTCTTTGCATGGGATGAGTCATACAAAGTTGCTTAAGTGCCGTGTTTACTGTGGCTTAGTGGTGGCAGAACTATGGTGTCAGTTTTGGCATTAATGCTAGCCACAGGCATTGTCCACAAAAATAAAATTTGTTCCATTTGCTTGGATTCTAAACTATGGTGGGTTCAAAGCTCTTTCTGCCCATAGATGTCCTTGGTGAATAAAGTTAAACTTACCTCGATCTTCAAAGTCACGAGAGTTGTGTACCTAAATGTTATTGAAAAATTATTATTCTTGTGCCAAGCATAATTTATAACAATACTTATTCCTTTCCTCCCACCTGAAGCTGAAGCTCAGTAAACTAAGTATTGAGAGATTCTTGGAGACTGTTACTACATTTTTACTAGAAAATTAAACAATGTCAGGGAATGTTTTTAGCCTTCATGCCAAGTAACACGGTCTGGCCATGATCTTAACATTAAACTCTTTCCCTCTTAAACAGCGTGGCAAAATGCCTGCTGGAAAAGGTCCTCGGCTTGTGTTAATACCCTACCTTTGCTGCAAATTACTTGAGAGACTAGTTTGACCAGGTCAAAACCATGCTAGAGATTCTTTGCATGGCATGGAAAACGGCATTTTCATTTCAAGAATATTCTCTGGTGTTTTTTATTTTACTCATGCAGTTGTTGTCTGTGGTGATGGAGGACACATAAGTCCTTTAATAAGAGGAGCTTGTTTATACTTGCCTTGGCAAGTAGAGCTGTGTGAACCTCTTATTTGCAAAATAGAACTCTGAGGAGCATCATCTAAATGAAGAGATATTGATGAAACTCTTTCTTCAGTCTTTACTGTGGCACCAGGAGTCATGAAACATAGCTTCTAGTGATCCACAGTCTGGGAGCTTTTCCACGGTACAATGTGAAGAGAGTCTTTAAAACAGTGGAAAAATAAGCAGAAAGATGTGTGGTGTTATTGCTTCTGTCACTATGGGATGATGATGCACCAATAATGGAGAAAGAGGAGACAGAAGGAAAGCAGGTAGAAAATTGTAATGTTTTCCATGCTTCCACTCCTCTTTAGCTTAGAATATTCTTGGAGTGATCAAGAGCTGGACTGCAGCCATAACAGAGTGGTGGCAGTGATGATGCTAGAAGGATACATAGCTGCTGTGCCATTATTGAAGTTATCTAGTCTGCATACTGCACTGACTTGAGCCAGTGTGAAACATATACCTTTTAGTCTTCGTTCTTTCCCGGTAAATGTATATATTAAGAAAACTTAGGACTGGGAAACGGGTTTTCCTTGGGAAAATTAATTCAAAACCATTGTGGCTATTTGTTAATGATGCTGGAAGTAGGGATACATGTAAGGAGAAGGACAGTGAGGACAAGGTCATATGTCCCCCCCTCAGAAGATATTTAAGACACCCAAAGTTGATAAGAATATAGACATGCCTGAAGTTGTTTAGTGGCTCTTCCTGGACTTTTCAAGGTTTCACTCTGAATGAACCTGAAATGCAGTCAGAACTTGTTTGCAATCAAAACTGACAACAAGCCTTGCCAACAGCCTTAGCTGCTTCAAACAAACAACACCAGTTTGTAGGTTCATAAATATCAGATGCAGTGCTTTGAAAACTGTATTGAGCAGTCCCAAATGCCATGGTGGCAGCTGAGCAAAGATTAAGAGTAGTGGGGAAAAAAAAAATCCAACTGCTTGTATTTGTGGGGAAGAATGTCTCAGGCAGCAAAACCAGAAGACAATATAAACATAGTTTGTCTACAGTACATTAAAGAACAATTTAACCCATACCTGAATTTCGTTTGTTCTGGGAGAATGAGGCGACTCCCTGATAATAAAGCTCCTTAGAGCTCATGAAATAGAGGCAGCAGTCAATGCATTAGGGGGTCAATAAGTACTTATCCCAAAAAGAATACATTTTTCACAGGCTCAGTGCTTGTTTTCAGTCTTGTTAATAACACAAGCAACATGCCTTTTCTTGACAGTGCAGCAGACCTGAAAAAAAGAGCAGATTGTGCATCAAGACACAATTCAAGGTAGGAGGGGTAGAGGAATGGTTGGATTGTGCCTATTATTGAATATTGCTTTAGCAGGCTATGCTTCTATGAGTGTTGCTGCTGTCACTTTGGTGTGGCCTTTTCTTCTGGCTTGATACTTGAGATAGAAGATCGGGGTATCAGAAGACCAGAAAGAGACTTCTTACTCTGTCATTGCCGTGCTGAATTATAGTTATCTGGCTGCTTCCACATCTAACAGCTTTCACATCACAATTTTTGTTGGCAGAAATTTTGCAGGCTCATATTAGAAAGGTTTAGAACCTGGAGAGGAATTTTTGGCTGCTATAAAGTAGCTACAATTTCATGCAATAAATTTCACTGGTTTTATTGTCTGTGGTTCACTGTAGTTTACATCCTCAAGTAAGTGTATCCCTCTTCAAATAAACACTTTGCTGGCCATATTTAAAACAGAAGAAGAAGGGAAGGGACACAGAATTGTGACAAACAGAGAATGTGGAGTCTTTGGGATGCAAATTTCTTTGGCCTCAGCTTAATTTTAAGATGAGTTGTGTATGAGCTTGTAATAGAAGGTTGAACTGAGGTTGGAGTTCAAGGATTTGATTGTGGTCTAATGGATTCTCAGTACATTTTTGTGGGGTTTTTTGTTTATGTTATTTTATTTATTTTATTTTATTTTATTTTATTTTATTTTATTTGCACAGTAATAAGGTTTGCCCAAGTTTCATAGCTATGCCAGAACTATGGGTAGGCTTTGGATCTTGGCTTTCAGTAGAATTCTGTCAATCCTGAAATCTGAACAACCTCAAATCTAAGGCCTCTACTTACAAATAGCTGTTTCTTTCCAGGTATATGTTTTCTTAAAATTATATTTAGAAGGGAAGATGCATGCATACTCTGAAATTGATGGTACTCTTATACTTGAGTCATTCAGTTTATTGGGAATCAACACAGTATCCTGACACACTGGGAACTGTCATGAAATGGGTGTTAACTTTAAAGACAGAGAGTCCGAAGAAGGGTGATGCAGAAGCCATGTCCCATTTTGCAGAGACAGTGGAAGTTACTCTCTGAATTAGCTCCCCTGTTAAAGTGCTTCAGTCTGGTGAGATTCATGGGTGTCACAAACTGAAGTATCCTGCACTCAGCATGCCTTTACTGTAGTCTATGGGTCTATTCAGTATGAATAAAGGCAAGTGACTGATTTTGTGTAACTCATAAGCAATTATAGCAGTGAAGGTAAGAGTGGGACTGTAAATAATCAAAGTAAATGAAAAGGCAGAGTGCTCTTGAGCTTTTCTCACCTAACGACACAGAAGTGAAGGGCAAGGGTAAAGGAGTTTGCACTACTTGAGGAGACTTATTAACTTATTCATTGAGAAGTAAAAGCAAGTGAAAGGGCACCTTCCACATCAGTATTTGAAGCAGGTTGTAATAGCATTTTTAATGAGGATGAGATCTAGGCAGAAAGAAGGCTTCATCTTTTTTGAGAAGTCATCAAGCAGGATTGCATGGCTCATCACATAGTGCAAAGATAGTCCTTCAGGCAGGAGGTAAGTTTGCATGACTCCTTTCAGAGATGCAGACGCTGGTGCCAGGCACAGCTCTTTGTCACCGTGCTGCATGTTACTGCCTGCTTTTAACGAGTTGATCTTAGCAGGAGACAATGTTTGCCCATCTAAAGTAGGACTGCTGTTCTGGGCAGCACTTAAACCCTACCCTGGGTCATGTAGCTGTGTCCTAGTCCAGCTTGCCAGCTCTAATGTCTTTACAGTGTGATCCAAGAGCACTTTGGCATCCTGCTCGAGCTCTGATCTGCCTGTAAAATGCAGATAATAAATTTACCCACTGTACAGTCAATCATTCATGTTGTTAAAATATTACCTAAATATCATTAATGGCAGTGTATATAGCAAAAATATGAAGAAAAATAATCTCATTGTAAGTACCAGTTCCTGGTCTAGTAGTGTTTTCAAACTTCACTACTGTGAATCTGTGTTTGAAAATGCTTGTTTGCATTCCTATGTGAGTCTCACTTGAGCAAAGGTCAGGGTTTGGCTCAGGAGCTTGTTGTTCCCACATGCATAAATAAGAAAGGATGTTGGAGAAAGGGAGAATGGGAGATTGTAAGTTAGGAAGGTAGCTATCAACACATTACATTAAATGGGTAGTTCAGAGGTTCCTACGCTAAGGTGCCTAGTCACAAGTATAGTTTGAGTCAGTTATAGATATCTCAAAGAAAGCCCCAACCATATTGCTGACAGTGTGTTTTCCATAAAATTTGATGTTATGGTCTCACAGTGATCTGTGAGAAATTTGCTGTGGTCTATGAAGAATTCTGACACATGGCAATTGTCTGTTACAGAACTGGCCCCTTAATAGAAATTTCTGATTTTCTGCAGCCACTCCTTCAAATGATGGTCTGGAATGTAAAAGAATTACTGGAGTGAACATTATGGAAGTAATGCACTTAAAAAGAAAATCCTTCTTGACAGCAAACAGTTAAGGTTTTCCCTGAAGTACAAGCATTTTGATCCCTTTGTTGTTTTCTTCCCATCTGATTTAATTGTGGGTGATTTAATTATGTAATCAAATGCCCAATTCTTACATATTTTATTAAGACTAGATACCTGGCTCTAGTAATACCTTCTGAAGAAGAGCTCAGCTGGCTAACTAAATGCACTGTTAAGAAGTGTCCAGGAAATCTTTTGGATTTGCAGTGTTTGTCCTAAAACAAACAACAAATAGGACAAAGTAATGAGTTTGAATTGTATGAGAACTTGGATTCTGCAGTTTAATGTTTTGCTTGTAAGTGGACTAAAAATATTTCCAATCAAAAGGCATATAAGTGTACATAAAATGAGTATGTATTTATTTTATTTATATGTTTTATGAAATAGTGTGGGGATTGCATACGCTAGTCCACATCTCAGCTATGGAGAGACTCATGGGCCAGTGAAGTGAATGCAGACTAGAACATGTATGGCGATGGCCTATGAGAAAGATCTAACAGAAATTGCCTGGTTTGTCAGCAAAGGCTGAAAGGGGACATGACTAAATATTTCAGGATTAGGAGAGGAGATAAATAAAGGAAGGGAGGTGAATTACTTAAATTAAAGGGCAAATTTTGAAATTAAAACTAATGAGTTGCAAGTAAGTAAGAAAATTTGTAACAATCAGCTAAAGAAAAGCCTGGGATAATAGGGTCCAAAAATGTCTATTTATTTTTGAAGATGGGAAATTATGAGAAAGATTATAGAGCATGGGTATTTGGGAACTGAGGGAATGGACTTGAAGAAAGAGGACAGACCTTGTGATTGACTGTTCCTGTATGGTTGTTGGTTAGTTCGTTTTACCTTCTTTAAGTGGTTGAGTAGAAAACAGAATACAAACTGGAACATCTGGGGACAGCCAGCAGATCACCTGTGTTTATGCCTTTAAAGCAATTGCTTAAGATGGTGTAACTTTGTGATTCTGTCCTAATTCATTCCAGATGAGAATTAGGCCATGGGCATCAAATTTGATTAATGAATACAAATAAATTATTCTATTTGGAAACTCTGACCTGTAAAGCCCTCAGTGCAAGTAGCCCCCTGGCAATGAAGTGTGTTCCTATGTAGTGCAGCTAACACTGAGTGAGGATGCCAGAACTGGGACAAAACTGATTGCAATAAGAACTAATGGTTGATATATGAACTTTGTTATAACAAAAAACCCCACTTTTCTTCTTTCTTTCTACTTCAGAATAAAACTCACTACTAGTAAATCAGTACAGATTTACCAAACTTCTGCTTGATTTTTGTTAATTTTTTGTTATCCCTTCTTAAAGCTGAGGATTGCCTTTTAGGTAATAGTTTGCATGCTTGCATTTACTACAAAAAATGGGAGAAATAGAAGCTTTTCAACTTAATTGCTTAATGGTGAAATACATTGCACGGAAATTTTTTTCCGTCTTCTTCACTTTGAGTTCTGCAGACAAATAAAAAAGTCTGTTGGTTGTGGTCATATGGATATGACCTTGCTGGCCACTATTAGTGTGTGCTAGCAGCATAATGGGAATTGTTCATGAGTGTCATAAACATATTTAAATTGTAGTCCCAAAATCTTTGAATCAACAGTTTGTGTTCCTTGCCTAATTTTGAAGTTATCAGACACTGTTGTTTTGTTTCATTGTAAAATTTTTGCACAAAACTTCTAACACTCTTAAAAAAAAAGTAAATTAATCAGTAATACTAAAAAGTAACATTTCTTCTTTTCAGGTGCTCAGCTACCACAGCACAACTTGTTCATTCCTGTTCTATTTCTTTGCCTTTCCCCCCTCCCTCAGACACCATTATGCAACAATCAGGTATCTAACAAATAAGGTGGCTGCTGCAGGGTACATGAGTGAATTAAACCCTCTGTGGCCTCGCCTTCACATCTGCAATTACCTTAAGCTTTTCACTGGTGGTTCACACACGTCCCAGGAAGAGATTTGCTCAACTCACCTTTCATGTAAACCTACAGATAGAGTGTGCACGAGGATTCATGGGAATTTGTCATTTCCTGTACACCTTAAGCAAAGATAATGCAACATTGCTAAGGAGTGTTGATTATACAGCAAACTTTCCAGTTTGCATTGAGTCAGATTAGCCCATACAGTTTCACTAGATTTCAATCTGGGTTTTTTGCATAATGAAAAAAAAATTGCTCAATGAAATAATCCAGTGGTATATCTGTATATGGATGCCCATGCCCAAATTAATTTCTGATTTAACTCCACTGACATTGTCAGACTCACACTGTGGATGAATTTGGCTTGTTCAGTGTAACCTGTCGGTATTTTCCATGTTAATTTTAATGGAGTTGCCACAATATCTTGCTTTGTTTTCTTGCATTATAAGTATGCACTCTAAGAGTAAAGTATAGCATTACAGGGATAAACAACTAAGATTTACATGTGTATTCAGTACATGCAGAAAATGTTGGCATTTCACTGTGATTGCTTGGGGGTAATTTTATAATATATGAGTAACTGCGGGATTTCCTTCTTTAATTGTGCTTCTGGCTTTTTGTATGAAATAATGTAAAAAACCCCAACCCTTTAAATCTCTACTACAGGAAAAACTTAAGTCTACAGAGTTGAGCAAATTTAGACTAAAAAAAAAGGAAAGTTACTTTAACATTCAGAATTTAACCAATAATTTTTTGGAGGACAAAACATGAAGAGTTGCCAAACTGAGTTCTATTGATTTTTCTCCCTTTGACTTTAAACCAGAGTTTTTTGCTTTCTCAAAGTTAAGTATGTAGCATTGGCAAAACTCTGTGACACTAACACTGTGAGCTCTGCAAAGTAGTGTCTTTTACAAATTGCAAGGGCCCGGTGAACATGGAGAAACTTCCCAGCGTCGCCTCTTCAGTTTCCCCCAGCTCAGGGGTTAGGGGTGAGCTCTCTGCTCAGCCTTGCCCTTTTTGGATCATTATCCATGCTGACAACATTTTATGCTGTTTGCAGAGGAGTAAATGGAAGGCAACGAATAATCTGGCCAGTTTCCTATAGGCTTTATATCAATACTGGAGTCAGATGGACTATGAATACCTGTCTCATAAGAATTGCACTTCCATGGCTGTAGGACAGAAACAGCTATCACACAACCACCATTTTCATTCACTAGCTGGATAATGGTCTCTGCCATTAAAACTGTCCATTTCCTCCTAAACCGTCTTTTCAACTTTATTGTCTCAGGTTCATTCCAGGACTATGTAAACCAGTTTAGCTGCAGCAGCTTGCCAGCTAGACAGAGTTGGCTGGCAGCCACTTGGTCCAGAAGTCTCTGTCAGTGCTATCTACTTCTAAGTGCAACAAATTACACTGTATTAGTGAGATACACTTATTAGTTTTAAGATGTTTTTAGTACAAATTTTATCTATTGTTTATTTAATTTTACTTCTATGAAATGGATAAAAATGCTGGCAAAGGGCTAAGTTAGGGCATGAGCTCAGGGAGGCTAATTTCATTTTTTGAATTGAGAAGTATGGATGGCTTTATGCAGCCATATTCATTATGCCATCTTCCTTACAAAAAAGGTGCAATAGTACAGAATGAGTAAACACAGAAAAAACAGTGTACCATCATCCTCCTCCCAAGAAGGACCTTACATGGTTTGTGCAATATAGGATTCAAAACCAAACTATCAGAATTTATTTTCTAGTATCTCACCTGATGACTGAATGAATAACCATCACATGAACAAAGAGCAATCTGTTTGCTTTGTAAGCGACACAGTTTCGGGCACTTATGAAATAATGATAACTAACACCTGACAGCAATGTTGAATGAATAGGATGACATAAGTTCTTGAGCAGTGTGTAAGAAGGAAAAAGTAAACTGTAGATTGCACATTGATTCTTATTGTAAAGTTGAATACTATTTTTTTAGTAGTGATGGTTCACGAGACCCTAGAGCCATATACACCTGAGATGTGTGATGCTTACACAGTTTCTGTACTCCAGTTAAGTGAGGCATGAGTACATTTTTTCTTTTCTGTGCTTCTATGTGTCTGGTCTGTTCTCTGTTCACTTGCAAAGGCATCTTGCACTGTATGTCATCCTGGGGGTGCAGGTACTGCATGAAATAACACAGACTCCATTTGTATCAAACTACTTTATTCTCTGTCTTAAAACAAATACTTGTATAGCCACTCCTACTGCATCTTTTTTTTTTTTTTTTTTTTTTTTTTTTTTTTTTTTGTGGTGTGAGCTTATTACTGACATCTTGTTAATCTTTAGAGTTTTCCTTTCAGTAAATCTTGTGCCTTCCTCTGTTTCTCATGCAGGGTATTACATTGCTCATTCCCATTCCTTCCTCCATTGCAACTTCTAAAAATAATCAGCCATAAAAGTAGCTATTGAACTTTATTGTTACCAACACAGTGAGATTAATAGTAGTGAATATACTGTACCTCACTAAAAGGGTGCCTTAAATTATTTGACACATCTCCCAGGACAGTCGGGGAGTTCTGAGAAACCCCAGTGTTTCTGGTTACTCCTTCCATGGTAGTATGGGTCTGCATTGATTTTTCCAGTAGTCTATGCCAAACAGGAACAATTTAGCTCATAGGGAGGTAATAAAATAATCTTTACAAGCCGTGGCTATAGTAAAATGGGTCAGAAACTGGATTTGTATTTGTGGGAGAAAGGATCTGGTAGTTTAGTATCTTTCATTGAAATTCTAAATTTAAAAGAAATCTGATTACTGTGAATTGGAACCACTGAAGGATTTAATTTTTGTTTATCACCTACTTACATTTTAAGAAGGTATAATTTATTATTTTAATGTGGCTAAAATATTTCAGTTCAACTTTTTCCTTTGCTTATCTATGGTTTTCAACAGAATGCAACACAGCCTATTATAAATTAACAATAAATACGCATTAAATGTTTTTAACATTGTCAAAATTAAATAATTCCCTATTTCTGGAGTGCTTTGAGAAAGCTAAGATCATTTTTTTTAAACTTCTATTAAACATGTAATCGAAACAAACTTGTTCTTAGGAAAAATGTCAGAATAGTAGCTTCCTCGGTGGTATTAATTTCCAGTGGTTGTGATCAATGATGGAGATTATCCAAGGAATCTAGGATTTGAAATGTAGCTTTTAGGTGCCAGGCTATACCACTTTTTTCCTCAGTCACAATATTAATCTGAAATTAGGTGCACAGGCCATCATAATCTTTTTGGCTCTCAACATTTGCTTCAGGAAAATGCACATAGAAAAGATATAATGCATGAGCTAGGTTTATATCATCAGTGCTCCAGTGGCTATGTGAGTATCTGCTCTGTTTCTTTTTATTGTTGAGAGAAAAGTGCATCAAAATTGCTGCTAAGTGAAGAGTTTCTTTTCTGTTCCAGAGCTGCCTTTTTTTTTCTCCTGTTTGTGAAAGATCAGGGCTTCTAAGAATAATTGTAGGATATTTTAAAATGGTGACTGATAAATGAAAAGTGTTCAGGTGAACAATTAATTTTCTAAGAAAATATGAACACAAGAATATCTTAAAACATTAACTAATAAAAGCAAGAAATCCTTCTGTTTCCTCAAAATATGGTTAAGGCTAGTTTTATTGACAGTGATAGCAGTATTAGTACAGGATACCTGTGTCTTTGCTCTTCATGAGCTCCTTGAGCTGTATTCATTCCTCTGCTGTTATAAAAGGTTATTTATGTAAGAGAAGACTGCACTGCCTGTGTCAGTGTAATTGTCATGGTCAGATGCAGTGTGACTTTGCGGCATTGAAAAGGAGTAAGAAAGTCAGTTAGCTAATGAAGTGTCACTGTGAAGAAGGAACAGTGTTAATCAATTTTTTGAATTTTATTTTTAATGCCAGTAGAAACTACTCTCTGAATGCCATGTGTAGAAAATTGGTGTCAAGCCTCCCAAAAGAAAAGTGTGTGTGGCATAAATATCTTCTCCATATCTTGCACATTATTAAGGCTTTTGAGTGTCCAGTCAGCCTTTTTCTGAGATGCCACAGAGGCTCAAAAGGGGAAGACTTTAACACAGAGGAATGGGTGTTCTGCACAGAACTTCCCACTGGTTGTGGATTTCTGTCTGGTTCCTGGGTCATGCCTTCCATATGTAGCTAATCTTGCTCCAGGGGTACTCTTAGAAGTTTTTTGTTTGTTTATTTTGTGTTTTTTTTTCAAGTAACTTAGTTTATGGGTCCTTCATTGAAAGGATGCATTAGTTTTGTTATTAAGTCGCATAGCTCTACACTAAATTACAGCTAGACTTAAAGATATGTCTGAAAAAGCATACTGTTGTGATTTATTGTGAGTCATGTCACTAAATATCTGAAGTTTTGTAGTAGACTGAAAAAATTTTGTATTTTTTTTCAGAAATGGAGGCTATTAAGAGACAAGACATGCATAAGAGGTAGCTTTCCTTCAAAGGAAAGGCCAGTACTACTGGCATGTTTTTTCTATCTGAAAAGAAAATCCTTCTATAGCACAATGCCTTTACAGATCAATTTAGCTGTGAAAGTGACTAAGCAAGATCATTTTACCCTTCCTTAGTGTACATCAATCACCTGATTAAATAAAATAGCTTGTATTAAGTGGTCCACGATCTAGATGCCAAATGTTTGGTTACAGATCAGAGCTTCAGCTGGTATGTGTAGACACGATTACATTTAATCTACTGAATATGCATCATTTTACTTCAGCAGAGACCTGTTGCAAGTATCTGTAAGCACACTGGAGCCTGCAGAAGAGGCAGACAATTGTCATTATTTCTTCCATGAGACATTTTCTGATAATATTGCAGGCTCTGAGACCTATGAAGCCACCTATTGCTAAGTTTTTTTATGATGACCTTGTCCATGCTATTCTCCACCCTTGTCGAAATCTTGACAAAGTGCTTGGCACAAGTTTGTAAAAGTTTTTTACACTTCTGAGTATTACTAACTTATGCAAGCAGAAAGGCCTTGAAGGACCTGGTTCATCACGAATTTGTGTGGAACTTATGACCCTTCTCAGCTGAAGGGTGAATTCTGTCCAACTGCTTCTGAGGAAAAAGAAATTACGTTCAAGTGAATTTTTTCCCCAGCTAGTTCACGCCCTGCTGAGTTAGGTGGCAGTGATTCATAGGGTGCTGTTGGTGTATGACAGTAAAGTCTGTTACACTGCTCAATAGTAGGATAAATGCAAATAATGATGATGGTAGTATACGTGAATGGCTTTTTATCAGAGAACCTCTATACACTTTGCAGATGTTGCATTAAGCATCACAATGAATTGGCTGCATACAAACAAGCCATAATAAAAGGGAAGGGACATGAGAAGCTTGCAGCATACCTCACAAGAGCCTTCAGGTATTTGAATTTCTATCCATCCTTTCCAAAGTCTCCATCCAGCTCTGCGACAGCTGATAGGAAACTTCCCGTATCTTCAGAACTGAGGTGGTACTAGTGACTGATTGCACAACAAGGTCTGCCCTTAACCTTATTACTCAAAGGATGGATGTAAAACAAACCTGTCAATGCTTTTGTAAAATATTTTAATACCTTTGTACATTTGTTAAAAAAGTTGTATGTATGTGTATAAGTAATTATGTGAAGACATGCATGGGCTTTTTGATTTTATTCTAGGGTAACTAATTAACCAACTGAAGATTAATAATTAGTGTGGAGAACAGGCACCTCTTGCAGGAATACCGTCAAAGTTAGTTCTTCTGATCAACAGAGAATTCACAGCAGAAAAATAATAACAGAAGCAAAATCCTCTTACTTGAGAACCGTTATCATATCTAGCAAATAAGCTGACGAAATCAGCACTCACTGAGCTTATTAAGCAGCTATTTCTGAAACAAATCAGTTATTTTACTGATGAAATTTGTATTTTTTTTTTTGCCCATGTGAAGAAAATCTGATTGATATAAAATGAAGTAGTTCCATGGAAATCCACTGATATAGATTCAATCTGATGTCAGATGGATGTTGCACTGCTCAGGAGAAGGACTAGATTACAAAGAATCCTCTTCTTTCCCTGCCATGAATGACAATAAACAATCTCCAGTCTAACAGCTCTTTCTGCTAACCTCTCCTCTTCACCCACCGTTTTATCCTGCAATAGTTGGCCTGTCATTCTGAAGAGTTTTGCCAAAGGGACTGTTACATAGGAAGTGTGCTCGAGTGGTATATTTCTGTATTTCAAATTTTAAAAAATCAACTGTATTTCCTAATTGGCAGTAGAGTTTACCTCCACTTTAATCTAGCTAGTTCTTGACGTGTTTGGGAAGCGGCTGCTGGTGTGGGGCTGACGTTCTTGAAGGAAAGAACAACAGAGCTGTGGGAAAGCCCATGCTGGGCTGCTGCCAGAAACAATATAGCCACATTACCGCCACACTCTGTACAGATTAATTAGCTCTGTCAAGAAGCAAGTGTCACACTGTGCTAACATGGCTACCTTTGTTCTTGCGGCTTAAACTAACTCATTTAGACCTGACTTAGGTATCTTTAGATAAGTACGGTTTCTTTATCCTTGGAATACGTCAAGATAAAATGACTCATTCTACAGTGCTAATAATTTCTGGCACGTTATGGTCAATGTTAATCGGTGTTAATCAGTGACACGTAGCAGATGCTCTGTGATGATATCATCTTGGTTTTACTTGTATCCACCTGTTCAGCGGAAAACAGTTGACCTGTAAAGTCATCTCCAAGTTCTGTCAATGTGCATATGGAGCATTGCTCCAAGCTGCTCGTCTCTCAACTAGAACCTGCCCAACAGTGGTGTAACTCTTTCAGTCTCAGGAGATGCTAGCAAAGAGCAAGCTAAGTGCTAAGCCACTAATTCCAATGAGATCACCCTGGACTTGGATTGCTCTTTTCTCCCTGACGAGGGGAACAGGAACACTGCAGTCTTGTGTATGTACTTGTCAACTTGCACAGTATATGGGGACTATTTGCTCACTTTGTCCTTTCTTGAATTGTCCTATGTTGGTCTTTCTATTACTGGGAGGAACACTGCAGCCATTTAAATATTTGTCTTCAGAACTAAACTAGTTTTGGACACAAGCACTGTGGAAACCAGGGGCACATGGGAATTGTACAGTTGTCTCTGCTCCTTGCATGATGAAGCTTGTTAACTGTTTCTCTATATTGCTGTATATGTACCCAGCTTGTACATATGATCTTGATGTGAGCACCAAATTTGTGATGCTATGCCAAAAAAGGCCAGTAACATCTGAGCAGGGGGGAAAGAGAGAGTGTATCACTTGTCAAGGCACAGTTAGAGAGTGAACTCTGATGGTAAAATGGTAACTACTAATTGGATATAATGAAGTAATGCCAAAGGGAAGATACCCTCACCAAACTAGTAAGTCAAGAGGCCGATCCTTGTTGGCAGGGAAATTCTGAGTATATTAGTACTCATGTAAAACAGCCATAGGGAAATGACTCATACGACTGAAGGTTGTTCAAAAAGGTCCTTTCACTGGGTGTGCTACTCTGAGTTTGTGTGCAATACAGTGAGCTAAATTCATTTCAAGTTACTAAAGTAAGAGGACATTTTTGAATAATCATCACTGTATAATGACCTAGATGACAATGGTAAGGTTAAAAATAGGAAGTGCATTTTCACATTTCAGGGAAATGAGAGTGGCCTTCCTCTGGGAATCAGGGAAAAAATTCAATGTGAGGAAAAGAATTTCCAGTTTTAGACCTGACTATCCTTGCACAGTCATTAACACTTTTGCAACAGGATGTGGAGTGTTACCATTCAGATTTGGTAAGGCTGCCACTCATGCCCTGATTTCCCTGATGTGAGTCCACCCAGGTCAGCAAAACAGAGACTCCAGTTCTGACCTTTCTGGGTTTAAATTTCTTTTCAATTACCCTATTTTTGAGGAGACGATGTAACAGCCAGTGTCAAGAGGACCACAGCTTCACAGGTGACTGAGAAGTGTTGCATGATGGAGAACCTGATTCATGATGTTTCCGTAAAAGTATTTTTAGAGGTTTTTAAAAATATTTTCAAGGAAAACTGCCTATTAATTGGAAAATATAAATGACAGTTCCCAAGATATTCTATGTTATCTCTGCCTCAGAGAACGATACTGAAATATACTGTTTTTTCCAGACAAATGACTTTACAAAGACTCTGAGAGAAGTGTCTGAGCAGTAGGAATATGTGAAGTTACAAGGAGTCAGGATTTTTCTTCTCATCACTTCACAACTCTGTGTGCAGCCAGAGAAAGCGAGAGAGACAAGAGGGAGCCACTGACAAAGGCTCTTGGGGCTCCCTTGTCATTCCTGTTATCCTGACAGTGCAAACGCACTCACCAGTCTGCAGGCTGAGGGACTTAGAATGAAAGAGGTGATTTTTCTGTTATTATTTATCTGTTGTGATTGCTGAGAATATAATATTAGTAATATTTCATTGCAGTATTTTTTTATATAAAAATATTTGCAGCTAATGTGGTAATCCAAGGCAGCAAGTTGGATTTGTCACTTCCTGGCATTCTGTTCACACAAATGGACATCCCACTAAAATGAGGCAGTGGTCTTAAGTATACAGATAAATATTCTTCTGGACACTGGAATAACAGAGAATTTTTCTTCTCTCCCTCGGTGAAAGTGATTT
This sequence comes from Pterocles orientalis, assembly GCA_011057875.1. Taxonomy (NCBI): domain Eukaryota; kingdom Metazoa; phylum Chordata; class Aves; order Pterocliformes; family Pteroclidae; genus Pterocles; species Pterocles orientalis. The sequence goes on from WKFP01014255.1 coordinate 182,307, forward strand.
TTATCTATTTCACAAGCTGAGGCATGATGGGGCAGCTGTGACTCCATCTTTCGTGAAGTCTCCATTTGAGCTGATATCACCTAGTCTTGTAAACTTAGGAAAATATTTACCAAAAATAGCAACTGGAAGTGAAAAAGTAGTGCTTTTGATGATTTTGGTGCTTTTTGCCTTTGTCATTGCTGCTGCAGGGTTGAGAGGTACCCACCATGCTGGGAAAGGGACCTTTGATATAGTTGAATAACTTTCAAATAACTGCAGAACACAAACATAACGAAAAATGGAGGATCAAACTGTTCCAAAAGGATTTACATCAGTGAACCTGAAGAATCTGACCGAAATATTTTCAAATGCTTCCCTAATTAGTAAAAATATTGTTAAAAGTCTTCAAGCTGTAAATGCATACCTTTTCTTCTGAGTTATGCCCTCAGCTTTCACAGTAACATAAATCCTCGCTTTGTGTTTCCATTTTCTGGTTTTCAAAAGCTGTTCCAACCTTTGTTATTTATGGAGATTGATCATGTTTATTCCTTATACTTAGCTTAATGACACCAGCACACTTAACCTGTGAACCTAGGCTATTTTGGCTGGATGGTAATTTGGCTGGAGTTGTCATTAAGGTGTCAGAGCGGACTGTAGGACAGATAATTTGTATGACACTGCTGTAGCTGCTGAAGGATGAGGGAGGGTCCCTGCTATGCTGCCTGTCACTCTTGGGAGAAAGCTGCCACCAAGACTTAGGAAGAGTTGTCCCATGGCTTTGCATTTCCTCATTCTTTAGTTTTCTGTATGGGAATGTTGATTTTACTCAATTACAATCCATTTAATTTCAGTTCATGTGGTTGCGCCATGCCTTTGTCCAGACATGTCTAAAGCTTTTTTCCAGGCATACTTTAAACTGGGTAATTCCATCTAATCACCTACTTCCTACAAGCCCAACATGTGAAGCTGTTCCTTAATAGCCCTCAGTTATTGCGTTTGAAGTGCCATCCAGGGGAGCTGTGTCCTTCAAGAGATTAATCTAAAATTCACAGTTACCTCAGGAAAACTTCAAGCTCAGCAAGGTTCACATCTGACACCTTCAAGAACCTGCCACATCCCGGCCTGACTGTGAGCCTGTGATGCAATTTATTTGATTAAAATAACTGAGAAAGACATTGAGAGAAAAGATTTCTCTTAGTCAGATTGTGAACAGGCTGAATTGAACCTAAAGTATTTGACAGTCCAATAGTTATGTGAGTAATTACAATAACCTCAGCCTCTCTAGCATCTATGCACGTTCAGTCACTAACTTTAAAGAAGCCAGGTTTTCACCCAGTGTCTGCCAAAGATGTTTTAAACTTAACATTGCATTTAGCCTGCTTATCCAATACAGATCCTGGGAAAGGCATACAGTAATAATGTATCTACAGTTGATTCCCTCCAGAAAAAAAAAACAGTTTTCCCTGAATCCATATGGTTGTTAGCAAAATGCATTGTTAACGGAATTACTATATACAGTGGCTGTGATAACACATGCTACAAGTTGTCATTTGTAATCATCACTGTTTCAACTGACTGTCTGCTCCTGGCTCATGTGTTGAAAGACAGTAAAGAAAAAAAAAATCACATGCTGTCTTGCTTTAACCTCAAAAGGGCAGGATGGTGCCATCTAGAAATTACAGGAGTTTGACTTCTTTTCTACTGTAAGCAATTTTTTGCAAGTTCAAAACCTACTAATGTATGAGTAAGAAAAATCCATACAGAATTATAAAACAGTAAAATAGTTGAAAACTAATATATCTTCAAGAAATATGAAGAAGTGACATTTATCTACAAATACGTATGTTGGAAAATTAGTACTACATGTTGAATTTTTAATATATATTGAGATTTGTCCTGAATGTAGGTTTTGATGTATTGACTGAAGAAAAATAAGGTTATCATGGAGAAAAATGGTTATCCACTGTGAGCCTCTGCTCTCCTTTTACACATCCCTTCCTTTACTTTGAGCAGCTCCTCTCGTGCTGCTTCATTGCAGCCCATCAACAGACATTCTCTTTAGAAAGAACCAGACACTGTCTACCTGTCACAGTAAATGGAAGCATCACCACTCTGAGGAGAAATACTGCAATTGTGTTCCTTTCTTTTCCTGGTCACAGACTAACAGAGTTGAGGGGGGGCTGCAGAACATGGGATGGGGACTGTGTGATGTTGACTACTCTTCTATACAAAAGTTGTCAGTTCTTAAACCACACATGTATACCTATGCATGCCATAGATATAAAATAGGCTGTTTTCCCTGAGTTAAATTGTAGGAAGAGATTAGGTTTCATATAATAAACACATATTAAAAAAATATTTCTTTTCAATGCTGTTTACCAGTTTGTGGATAAACCCAAATCCAATTCATATCTTAGCCCTTTTATATCCTGCAGTGTAAACATATTTATCAAAATAAATGCATTTATGCTTCAAGGCCAGGTTTATAGCAGTGTATAACTTTGCTAAATTTAAAGTGTTTGGGCACACATTTTTCATGCTGAACGTTTGACTTGGGAAATAATGTTTTTTAATGGTTTAGCCATTACTAAGAATGAAGTTAAGAAAAAATACAGTTGTTTCTTCTTTGCATCAGACAAAAAAAATCTCTGAACTTGTTTGTTGAGAAGTTTAAGTGCTTTCAATCAATTTAATTATTTGGGATATTTGTCATGGTAGTAGATGGATGTGTTTACCATCTGTGAAAAATCATCTTGGTTTTGCCAGTTTCCAAGAATCTAAAAAGAGCTTGATTTTTTACATGCTGAGCAGAGTCCCAGACAGTGGGACAGTGGGATGGTTTGAAGGCTCCCCTTGGACTGAGCACACTTTAAGCTCATATAACTCCTGTATGGTGACTGGGTGTTCTCTAGAGTAGAACAGAATTTTTTTTCTTACTATACTTCAAAAACAGGTCTAAAATGTGATGTGAACAGCGTAACAATCTGTGGAGGAAAATAATAGACCTCCATTCAGTGAAATTAAGATCAGGGCAATGCCCACTTACCTAATGACAAACACCAGAAGAGGAGGTCAGTGTTTGCCCACTGCTGTGCAAACCAGAACGAGCACAGAAGCACAAGCCCTCTGAAGCACTGACATTCCCGTGCTTCTTGTGTGAAGCATATCATTTAGAAGATATTGTGTGATCATGTCACTAAACACTGTATTGTAAAGGGTGACAATGAGTTAGCAAAATGCTCAAATGGCCTTTTTTTACAGTACTTGACTGTACAGCCTTACCTTTACAGTCTTACATCAGTGATTTATTTTTTTTACAATTGTTTCTGTATGGGCATAATGTAAGTAGTAAAATGTTCCATTTTTTTTATACATTGGAATATTACATGCCACAATGTTTAGTTTGCATTAGTCATAATTTATGAAGAAAATAAAAGAATAAATATTTTTTATTATAACACATATTTGTGTATTTCCTTTTTTATTTAGGTCTTTATCAGTTTCCCAGAACTGAGATTTCTCTATAATTCTGAAAGCCTTTATGGCGTACAACAAATCCTTTTGTTACGTAAGAAGTAAGGAACTTTTTCAGAGATAAGAATGAATAAATCTTCAGGTTTTTCATGCTGACAAGCAGTGCACTGGCCACAGTATAAATGCAAGTACTTTGTAAGGCTTTTCAGCTAGTGGGCACAGTTCAACAAAGCCTCTGCAAAGTGGGTGATGGGAGCTGAGAAGAAACCTCTGCACAGCACTCTCAGAACCAAACCTGCCAACAGCTTTACCAAGTTTGTACCCCACTTGTGTCTCTGTAAATGAAAGCAGTTGTAGTCTACTGGTACTTGGTAAGAGGACTGTAATTTTCTGTTTTGATCCCTGAGTGACAAATGTTGGATTATTTCCACAGACAGTCCCAAATCTTCTGCTGAGTTTAGTGGGGTTCCTCTAGGTTCATACTAATGTGACAAGAGGTCTTATTCCCTGCCATTGAAGGCAATGAAAAGACACTGACAGCAGCCTGGATGACGCACTCAGGACACGCTGGTCTTATCTTTGCAGGAAGCTTTGCAGAAAAATACACAGCTCTTCAAGGCGAAGTATGAATGTGGCAGCATTGAAGGAAAATCTTCTTTCTTTTTTTTTACGATAACCTTGTTTAATTTTTTGTATCCTTAGGCTGGAGAAGAAAATGGAGTTGCTTCTTTGTTTTTAAAGTCAGATTCTGCCTCTGTCTCTCAATGATGATGTGGGAAATTGAGGTATAGAAACACTACATGTTTGCATACTTTATCATTTTTTCTAGTAACACAGGTAAGAAAAAGCTGTCTGCCACCAGAACTGACCAAAATCTGTCATGAGACTTAGCAAATGTAGGCTTTGCAGTGCTGTCTTGCTGGTTAATGTAATACAGATCTGTGTGTAGATAAGTAATATACCATATGTCATACAATTGATCTATAGTAACTGCTATAGCAAAGTAGGCATATTTTAGGGTGTAGAATTAGTACTGGATGCAGAAGAAGCCATAATAAATTAATAGTACAACTGCAATAATACCACAGCAATGCCTCAGCAACTCATTGGCATAGATGGACTTAGATGTAAATTACTATAACAGTTAATTTACAGAGCACTGCACATAGAAAGATTAAATACAGGCCATGCTTTTGAAATTAGTATGCAGATAAAATTAGTGAAACAGTGTATTTAAACACAGTTACAAATGTATTTTTTTAGGAGGAAAAACCCCACAACCCATGCTTCCCTGGATGGTAGTTTCTTGATTTCAGATTTCTCTTTTATCAGTTAATGATGAGAGTTTAGAAGGCACAAACAGACAACTGCAGCTGGTCTGCATCTTTGTCTTCTGTCTGCCTCTGATTGTAGTGGTCATCTTAATAAATGAGTGTTATTATCTCTGTGGGAAAGATTGTGGTGAGTCTTGAGTCTCTGTATCAGTTGTCTGAGTGTGACTAATTCGAGGGTTGAACTGTACCACGTTATAATTCACTGAAACCAGCCAAAATTAATCACACACCAGTATTCTTTGCCTGTTCTACCAGAGGAAAAAAAACCAAAAACTAAAGCAGGAAAGGTTATAATTTAATGAATCTTTTCAGCACTTTTTATAACATTGAAAAGAATGTTCACTCTCATAGTTGTTCTTTTGATGCATTTTCCTGCTGGGTTGAGATTTGTACATCAGCAAAACTTTGGGCAGAATAAATTCTCTTTCTTCTGTTGACTTCACTGGAGTGGGGGAGTTGCACATACTTGGGATGTGTTTCCCTGACTGAGCAGGAAGTGGAGAATACCGAATCTATTGTTCTCTGTGAATAAAGCCAGGTAAATAAATAATACTCGTGACTTTAATCATGCAGGAAGAATTCAGATGAACAAGGAAGTTCAACCCTGAGGAAAAATTAGAGAAACTTCCAAAGTTCTTTACTTAAAAGGGAGTTGAGTAATTGGAGAAATAAGTGTTAATAGCCACATTTGGAAAGTACTGAGAACCCTGTTCAGGGTCAAAATTCTGCTGCAACTTTTATTTATCAGATCAGCAGATTACTGGACACATGCCAGTACAGTAGGAATATGAACAACTGAAAGTCATACAGCAGTAAGGTGTTGACATTTGTCACAGGGAAAAGGCTGTGCTGGGCAGGAGTTACAAGGGGAAGATCCACATTCCCCTTTCAACTACGTGGAGGGCTGCATATATGTAAGTGTAACACACTTTCTCTTACAGCAACTCTTACTAAGAGAAGATTCGCTCTTCTAGATGCTGTGCGAAGGCAGAGCTGAATGGCTGTCAGCTCTTAGTAAAATGAGGCTTTACAGGCTGAGCAGGTAAGTGTGTAGAACGAGCAATAGGGTGACTATATTCTCTTGCGGGCAGTAAACTTATAGTTTGTGTTAATCATGGAGAAAGGTACTGAACAAAAGACAAATTCTGATTTCTGTTACACTAGTGAAAATCTGGGATAACTTTGTCACCATGTAAAGCATCTGGCCTAGGGGTGTTCCTGAAGGGCTGGTTAGGGCATACACATGCATCCTGACCTCATTCCAGCACAAACAGGGATGTGAGGTGAACACATTTCCATGGAAAGGAAATCTGTATGCATATGCCAGAAAGAAACATGGTTTACTCCCACTCAGTCCATAATCTGGACAGCTGGGGATAAGGATCTCACAGGACTTTGCAATGTATACCGGTAGTTAGCATCAAGAAGGACGCTATTTTTTTCATTGTCAGCTCTTCCTATTAGGGCAATGTGAGCTCAGCAGCTTGCTAAGATCCTTCTAATTATGAGAATTTAAATAGCAAGATTGGTTTTATTGCAAGAATTCTCTTGTGAAATTTCCTCTCTGTAAAACAATCTTACTACTCATTGCTTTAACCACCAATGCCTTAGGTTCAACCTGTACAGTATGAATTCTACAAGTGGTAGAGTTGAGATAAAAGGTTAATAACAACACAACCCCCCTCCTGCCCTGATCCTCAGCTTGGTCTAAGTAAATCCCATCTGGTCTAAGCAAATGAAAAACCCTGAACAGGGGCTGTTTTATATGAGCTGAAAATTTGGATTTATGCAGTTCTTTATAATTACAAACTTATGTTGTTTTCCCACAAGGATTCTTTTTATGTTCTCCCTCAGATACCTGTTTTTAACAAGGCTGTGGATTTTTTTAGTTATTTAGTTTTTGCTTAGTGCATTTTTACGGATCATGGTGCACTGTGCTGCTGTACCTCCCACATTCTACTAAACTCACACAATCTAATGCAAGATTGTGTTTCACCTTCTTTCTTCTTTGCATTTAAATGGTATCTGCTAATTCTTTCTGATCTTGGCTGTCATCTGAGACACCCACTTTTGCTGTATAATTTTGCTTTTGGCTTAGTTTGCAGCTCCTTCTCTGGACACTCTTGCTTTTCAAGTAGGGTAAGCATGACACCTACAACAGGTTACAACACTGTCCTGACTTTGGTTTCTGCCTAATTTGGTTTTGAGTTGGCTTTGCACCAACATGCGTGGATCACATCACCCACTGTCAGTGGGAGCTATGCAATGCTTGGTTTTTTAGCTCTGTACCTGGCTATTGGTGAAGGAGAGCTAAACAGGGTTCTCTCTGTGACTCTGGTCTTAGTTTGTAATTATTTATGTCTACAACTCTAATGCCTTTATTAAACTTTCAGCACATTATTCCATCTTTTGTGGACTTTCTGTTTCGTTAGTTCAGCTGCTAATTAGCCAGTATTTTCCTCATGTTCCGCTTAATGCTAAATTAAATGTGCTTTTCCCAGGTTAGTTCCCTTCTGCAAGGCTACAATATCACTGAGACTTTGAATTTATTTTGTCTTCCTGAACTCACTAGCTGGATTTGGGGGGTTTTCTTCCTTCTCTTTGACATATATAGTGTTACAAAACCTCAGTGGATTCTTTCTGATGGCCTCATCAGCCTACATACTACTATGACATGTTAAACATTTGCAAGATATTTTGTAGTATTTCACAAACTATTAATTGGACTGTTTTAAAGTATTTGCTTCTCAGTATTTTTAAATCCCTTGGAGGCATAGTTTGTAAGATATCAAGGTATGTTACTACTGCTAAAGGTATTTTTGACACAATAATTACAGTAAAGCTTTAACCAGTAATGCAACCAATTAGCTCCCTGGTATTACATCTTCGTAGCTTGGATGTAAAAAATGTCTGTAAAATAGATAGCTCATTCTATTTTACTTTTTTCCCCCACAAAATTCTAAAATAATTTCAGTCAAAACCCCAAAGAAACTTCCAGTATTTTTTATAGTGGGAGTCTCCACCTTTTGCCGTCCAGGCTTCCATTGTATTCATCAGAAAACATTGTTCAATTGACTCTCTTTTTTTTGAGTCAATATCACCTTCCTAGGAATACACATTTCTACATATACATGCATAAATATTGATATAAAAACTAGCCTGTAAGATATTTTTTGCAATAAACAGTTTAATATGAGCAAAACCAAAGAGTGCTTGAGAAGAACAGTTGTTAGATTTACTCAGTTAACGGATTTTCTTAATTTCTTCCATCATGATGATTTTGTTCTTATAAATCTGAAGGTTCACTAAGAGTTAAGAGTCTCCAGTCAGTCAGAGCTCATCAACAGTGTTCCTGTGGTACAGCTTGGTATTTCTAAGTCACCTTTTGAAGTTGGCCTTTGTAATATAATTATACCTACTCTAAGTCTTTTTTATCCTTTCCAAAAATGAACATTAAATTAATTCATTCTGGTTAGTCGAAAGCCTTGCATGCACTCATTGAAACTTCTGGTGAAGTACTTCACAACGTAATATGAGGAAGAACTGCAAAATAGCTTTGCTTTTTTTTTTTTTTCCCCCCACTGTTGCATTTTAACTGAAAGGAACTGTCTCGTAACTTGATGTTTTGCGTGATCTTTGAGGCAGCAAAAACCGTTAAGCTGAATGATTTCAATCAGACAAAATAATTTCTCTAACACAGAACTGAAATGGTCTTCCGTATTCTAGCTAATGGCTTTAATTATGCTGCTGTTGTAGCAAAGGGAGATCTTATTTAATTACTTTGTGTTTTAAGATAATTTGACAAGCAAGGCTCTGTTTTTTGAAATAAAATTTGTAGGTGCCTTCTTTTAGCAGATGCTCCACTCAAGTGAGGAGGGAAGCCTCTGTATGGCTACTTAGATACAGATGCTTAGCTGGCCAGGTTTAAGCATCGGTATATTGCTTATACTATCACTATCCAGCTTGATGTTGGAGATCATGACTCTTCTGGGCCCCTTTCTGAAATACACAGCTCATGCCATGGACTCCACTGAGCATGTGACTCTGCAACTCATGGTTTGGGCTTTAGTGATGGAAACATCTATCTTTTAGGTGCAGAAAATACATCTTTGGATCTGGCCTCTAATACTTGGTTTGAACTGGGGTTTAGTTAGGTTGGCGTTATTCAGTGAATATCTAGTCAGTCCCTTATTGATTTATTGCTGGAAAAATTGTAGGAGCTACCAGTAATTTTTGAGCATGCTCTGGAAGAGTCAGAGATGAGCAGAGTTTCTTAGGTGCTGGAATCAATAAAAGAGAATGAAAGTATGGAACGGTGAAGGGAAAGTTTGCATTCAGAAACATTCAAGCATTAAAGTTAAGGTTTGTCATTCATTGAAAGAGTTGTATGATATTAGATTCAGGTTAAAGAAGATCTTTCTTTTTTTGCCTCAGGTCAAAACAAAACAAGAATATCCTAGAATACAAATACGTTTTTCCTTAGATGACATGAAGTGGTCTAGAAGTAGGAAATCCATTAATTCAGATGTGCTTTGATTTCTACATTGCATGGAATGAATACCCAGCACTGTAAGCCTCAGGAATGGAAAGGAAGGTTAAAGTTTGCTGAGTTGCTAAAGAAATCATGATTGCTTGTCTCTCTGTCCAGATTATATATAAGCCTTCAGAAGTTTCACAACTTTTCTTGCTGTAATTAAAATGTACTAATATTTTTGTAGAAAGATATCTAACAGGACTGAGAGGATGTAATTAAATGATCAGAGAGTCTTTGTTGTTTAGCATTTGTGAGAAAACAAGTGATGTTAGTTAATACAAAACATCAGGAAATTCCCTGGGTAAAACAGAATTTAAGGGATTTAGAAAAAATATTACAAAAACCAATAGCAATTTCTGTTCATTCTATAAAAGAGTTGGCAAATGTAGAGGCTGTCTAATGGTCTTTTTGTAATGTAATTAGAGCTCCTGGATAATAGTTATGTTATTATGATTAGCCTGAAACAAAAGAATGGAAACACTAATACCACCGCTTGGAAAATACCTTGAGTGTTTAGGTTCCTTCCTGTTCACAATCAGGCTGTTCCTGGATGATGGAAACCAGGGATAATTCTGAATCCCTCAGCCCTGGTGTGAGATTCAGTTGTACATTCACTCCAGGTGAGGGTGAGACACAGACCTGCACAAAGCTTTCTGCAAACTTTTTGCTTTGTGGTGTCTGTAGAACTGAAGTTGTGTGTCTGCTTCACATGTGTGCTACAACAGGCATCTGACCTGAAGTATTAAGGGACCAGGAGTCTGGGGGAGGTGGATCTCCATGCAGATGCTCTTTCTCCGTGCCAGTGAGCAATTCCACTGTGCCCCACTGAACTGCCAGCCAACGCAATTACAATATATATACATATATATATAAGGAAACTCCAGCACGTATCCCAAAGCAACAGTTTGGTTTAAAATTGAGATCTCTTCATGTTAGTTTGATGTGTTAGGATCAAATATATTTTTCTGGTTAATTTGGGTTGCTCTCGGTCCTATTATTGACAGCCTTCTTCAGCAATTATCTTGTTGTTCTTCTCCTTGAAAGTGTGCCTTAATTTGCAAAAAGCTATGTATAAATTTGTGTTTGTAGATAGCAACCACCATCAAAACATTTTTTGCTGATATATTATCAGCATTTTTGTGATGAATTATTATTTTCTTAGCCAGAATTAATACTATTAACATCCTGAAAATGAAATTGCTTTTGCCAGTAGCTCAGGAAATGAAGGGGAAAGGGCTTTGTTGACTGTATGTTCTCATAGGCTGGAAAGATCCTACTGTGATACGCTAAGGTAAAAATCTGGAACACATTTGGCACAATTTCAGAGAATTAGAGTCAGGAAGTAGATAGCTCCATGGAACTGAATAGAAGTGAAAGGAAGCAAAACAAATCAGCTATATTTGAGAGAGACTGTGGGCTTTCTACTGCTGCTGTATTAACTTGTTAAAGTAACATGTTCTGTATTATGTATGGAACTTGGTTCAGGTGTAGTACGAGTGATGTGAATCCTGGTTCAAAGAAACAATGGATCTGAGTTGCACAACTATGTCTGCTTCTCTTTCAACAGCCAGGGATGGATAAAATTTGATGATCATATGTCTACATACATACACACACCCACATGTGCGTGCACACACACACATTTCTCTCTCTCTCTCGATGTGTATATAAAAGTTCTTTTCTCTCTTCAGCATCTTTCCCTATTTGCACATGGTGTTTCTTTACCTGTTCTCCAAAATACCAAAAGCCTCGAAAGGAAATATGTCTGGCGAGGACATATCAGAAATTTCATATGACTCTGTCTAAAATACATCTATGGGAAACAGATATATTTTTCCTGTCATGTACCATTCTAGATGTCCTATTTTCCAGTTTTTCTGAAGCAGAATTTACATGGATACATCAGTATTTTTATCACTGGAAGTCAAAGACTGTTTTGAGCTTTCTTACTTGCGACTGCTGGATGACTGAATATTGCTGCTAGCTCAAAGACAAAAAATATAGCACTGATTTTCTCGCTCTCCTACTTTTTGCTGGGTCTGAGAGCATCCTGTACATACTCTGGCCTTTGATCAGAAGTTTGCAACTTTGTGGCGGAGGCCAAACAAATTTGGATAGCTTCTGAGTGCAGAGAGCTCTGAACCTAGCACTGTAACTTCCCATGTGACTCTTCCAGCAGTAAGAAATTATGCAAGAAGTGAGACCCATCTCTGGCTCCTTCAGCCTTGTGTTGACTGCGTCTGGCAGTTAAGTGCTGCTGGGGCATGTTAGCCATTCTCAGAACTCACTTCCAGTCTTGGTTGCCTGTGGCAAACTAGGTGTGAAGAGATTGTGCGTGTTGCAAACAGCTTTAGTCGCCTACATGTTCATCACTGTCTAGGTGGTGACAAACTTAGCTGAAGTCAGTAGTAAAACTGTAGGTCTGTAAAAAGTTTTCAGCTCAAAATTATCTCCTTTTTAAGACAGAAAATCTGTCTCCCTTGCATTCAAATGCTTAATTCCATCTAAGGTGCAAAGTAACAAAGGTCGGTTTAGACTTCGTTTGGCATGCTTGACAGTTGATAACTCCATTGGCGTTACAGTCACTGCATATAGCAAGGTGAAGGTGTTACAGACAGGCATGGCTCTGAGATGCTCTGCAAAAACCATGTCAAAAATACAGGGCCCTTCTGCCCCTTCTGTTCCTGACTTTGCTCCAAGTCATTTACCTAGGAAGGGAAGAAGAGAAGAAAGTGTTCTTGCTTTTACCCAGCTCCAGAACCAGCTTAATTAAAGGGTGAGGCTGTAGTTCAAGAGGATTCTGCCTTCAGTGGTGATACTGGCCTCTTTGCAGCCAGTCCCCCTGTTCTTTATGCTTGCTCTCATTCATACACCAAAGTCTTCTCCTCCAAGTGGTACTTACAAAAAACTGCTGTGAACAGGCCCCGAGGTCTGGCTCAGTGACTTGGTTCATAGCACAGCTGCTCAAACAAGTTGGCAGATTTGAGGTGTCCTGTGCTGCCATGAGGGGAATGAGGAGGTGACCACCTAGCAGCGAGGTGGTAGGGAGGGCATTCCTGAAGCAGATATTGCTGCAAAGACCACCATGTCACAACACAGCATCTGAAAGCAGTCTGAGGGACAATTAGGAAAATCTTTTCGGAGAGGTGCTTTGGGTTGTGTGGTGGCAGATTGCCTCCTGTGCAAACTGCATCCCACCCCATCAGGTGCTATCCACACCAGTATTCAGGCTGGAGGCACTGTGGCCTTCAATTAGGCTTTTCTGAACATGAGTGGGAGACCACAACACATTTTAAGCACAAAGTTCAGTTCTGGGTTTAAATTAGAGTGAAAACATGCCATAGGCAATGAGGGACCCGTGAGGGAGATGAAGTACCGTTGAACCAAGTTTCATTTGTCATCCTGCATCTGCATTTGAAATTGGGGTAAGAGGAAGGGCCTGTCTGCTGGGGCACTTTCCATGTTGAATGTCACATACTTAAAAGATTGTGTGCCTTGCTTTAGAAATAAAGATCTGCGTACAGTAAAGGCAGATCTTTATCAAGATATCTTGATCTAGTATCAACTAGAGAGTCAGCAGCATCTTCAGATCGGAGATTTTAAGATTTGATCAATTAGTGGGTTTCATGCAAAGTGTGAATTTCCTTCCTGCAGTGGTGTGCAGGATAAATCTGTTGTTCTGATATTTCAAAGTAATTTACAGCTTTCTGGCAGATCTTCCATTATATATACTCAATGACACAATATGTTCTCACCTTGTGGCATGTACACAAAGGAATGAAACATTTGTGATCCTGATTTTAAAACTGTTACTGTCTGTTTGCATTGTGGAAGCAAACTTTTGAGACCCCAGCTTGGATTTAGATCCTGAACATAAACTGTAACGAAATCTCCACCTCCTGTAAGATCGACATTCAGTAAAGACAAGATAACAAAGACTTATGAGGTGGGCCATTAGAGCTAGGATCCCTTGAAAAATATGTAACACGGAAAATTACTGATTCTGAACGTCTCAGCCTTCCGGCTGGTTCTGTAACAACCACCCTTGTCCCTTTGACTACCACTCAGAGAGAACTGATCTTATACTTATTATGAATTTTCTCTCCAAAGGTTTAATGTTTTGTTTTCAGAATTAGCTGATTTTAGATGCTTATCACTAGTGTTGAGCTATACTGAATAAGTGAAATACATTTCCATGAGCAGTATGAGCAGCGACTTATGTTTTGAGTCAGATATAGTGCTGAATGAACATATTGGTTAAATAATTAAACAGAAGGTCTGTGACATGCAAGAGAAGACTGACATCCAAACAGGTGTAATTGTTTATTTTCTGACACTCTTGAGGAACAGGGGTGAGTGTTTGTCATGGGTGAGGGTGTGGACTGAACTGGGCTGGCGTGTCTGAGATGGGAGTTGCCACAGGCAGCCCCAGCTGCAACCCTGCCCTTTTCCTGGAGGGAGCAGCTCCTGTGGAATGGGGTGGGAAGCAGCTCCTGAATTGCTGCACTTTGCTGAGAGGGTTCAGCCGTTCCTGCCTACCCCTGTAGCAGCAGCTATGGGAAGAGCAGAAGTGGAGAGGGGAGGCTGCGGCTGGCCCAGTTGGGCCTCTTTTCTGCACTGCAATAGTTCTGCAGTGATGAAAGTACCTCTCTCTGTTTCATTTTAAAGTCTGGATTCAGATTTAGACAGAAACTTCAAGTAACCTGTGCCTGAAACAGCCACGCATTACCCAACTGGAACAGTGGGATAGTCCTCGGTTTAGTTTTCTGTTGTTTGGTGTGTTGGTTTTTTTGTTTTGTTTTGTTTGGGGTTTTTTGGGTTTTTTTGGGGTTTTTTTTGGTTTTGTTTTTTTTTCCTGAGAGCAGGTCAAATGGGAATATGATAGATTTATTTCAGATGATTAAATCCTGCTAGATCCAGATTCTGTGAAGGTCTGGCATACCATCTTTAATCTCAAGATGAGCTTGAGTTCATATTCAATCTGTCCTGAAATCACATAGCTTTCCCAAGTTCTTACAATTTATAGAAAATCTGTTGAAAACACCGGTTATGACCCATGGAGCATTATTCACTGAAAAAAAATCACTTGTCACTTTGTAAACAAGTGTTGTCAATAAAAATAATTTACAAGCATGAAAGCCATTGAGATGCGGTTTCTTAGCTAAGTGTTCAGCTGGTTGATGAAGAAAGACACCTGCCAGCTAAGGCCAGCAGAGGGTCATACATCACCCGCAACTTCTTAAAATAGATACCAAAGTTTTTTTATAGGACAATTAAAAATGGGAGTGGAATTTTAACACCTTTAATATTACCCTTTATTTCTTAAACTGATAGTGTGTAGCCCAGAAGAAAACAAGTATTGTAGCTAAGGTTTTCAGTACAACCGAAAGCTGTAGTTATCTATGTGATATAGAAAGCCTTTGGGATTTAAACTCTTTAATCACTTTAGGTAACTTTGAAAATAATGGTCTGAGGCCCTTTCCTTTGGATTATAATGCCATGTCTGTGACTGTTTACACAGAGCAGTTAGCAGATAACAAAGGTGACTTGCATAGTCATTTGTATGAAATGAAATGAGTACACTACATGCCATTAATTAAGACATAAAGACTTTGACTTGTCACTGAATTCCTCCCCCTCATGAATTTACAACATACAGCAACCTAGAACTCTGACCTAACACACAGAATTACTTGGATTATTTTCTGTTTTTTTCTTCTACCCACCACTTTATTCTTCTCATATACAATGTCATTGTCAGACTATGATGTACATTTAAAATTAATTATCACCAACTATTTGTTTATATTGTGGATGAAATCTGTGAACCTGGTCAGAACAAGTTTTCTTAACTGTGTTCAGAATACATGGACATACAGATACATAAACTGCATGTGCAAATAAATTTGCAAATGGAGTTTGCACCAAATCTAATTCACCTGTGAGCAGGACTGAGGACTGGGCTCAGCTGCTATCACAGAATCATAGAATGGTTTGGGTTGGAAGAGACCTTAAAGATCATCAAGTTCCAACCCCCCTGCCATGGGCAGGGACACCCTCCACTAGACCAGGTTTCTCAAAGCCTCATCCAGCCTGGCCTTGAAGACCTCCAGGGATGGGGCATCCACAGCTTCTCTGGGCAACCTGTTCTAGTGTCTCACCACCCTCACAGTAAAACATTTTTTCCTAACATCTAATCTAAATCTACCTTCTTTCAGTGAAAAGCCATTACCTCTTGTCTGAACACAGGAAAATTGCCTACATGGACAATGCTTGTTTGGCAGATGATGCATCAGATTTCATTTTCCTCTAGTGAACACAATAGACAGTTTGACACCAGAGGCCTTGGGGACAGTGTCTGTACATTCAGGAACAGATCTACAGCATTATTCTTCTGTGATCACTAAGATATTGGGCAGATTAAAGTAACCTTGGCATCTCTACACTGAATTGTTTCTTTTCTGAATATAGGATCAAAATCTTGGCAGCAATAGCTGTGAAGTTCAAAATCACAAACTGGTATGAAGTAGCGGCTGAGGATGTATCATGGTCAGTTCATGTACATTAAAGGTTATTTTTTTGTTGTTGTGTTTGATTTCCTTGCAAATCTTTCAAAAGATTTGCAAATTAATTACTAGCATCTGTTTTAACATGGTAAAATTCTGCTTTTCTTTATCCTAAATATTTAAATAGATAATGATTATGTTTTAGCCCTAGACATAGTAAACATTCTTGTTTTAAGGACCAATATTTTTTATCATCTGTATAAACACATTTTCACATGCTTCCCAGTCTAATAGATTCAGTGTTACCAGATGATATATTTAAGCATTTAAGGAAGGGTTCAAAAAAATGAATCCAGCTTTCTAGGAGGCTAGCACACCTAAAAAAAAGAGAAGGCATCAAGGAAATGCAATTATCATGCTCTGAACATAACTTTGTGAATGTTTAGTTTAATATAGCCAATGAGGACTATGTCACTGATGGGAGAAAAACTTTTGGTTTAGAGCTAATTTCCAATTTAAAATAAATCAATAAGAGAGTATCTTTTAAAATACAATTCTGGATAGGAAAATTTATACAAAAAAAACAGTTGAGAATAACAACTTTTAAGTAGTAAATTTTCAAGTAATTCCCAACTGGAAATTTAACGTTATGAATGAGTACATTATTTTTCTCCATTCCACAATCCCAATGTAAAATCAGTGATTTATGTTGGGAAGAGAATACAGATAAACTCATATGAGAATCACAAGACAGATCCATTTACATTTTTGATGGTAAAAAGAGAGGGTTTTGTTTCCTTCCATGATGCTAAAAGCATAAATCAAAATGACACTGCCTCTTAGGAAAATTAGGCCCTTGGATTTCAATGGACCTGCTTGATGTGAGGTGGAAACAAATTTCAGAGTTAAGAATTTTCTCTTTCAGAAGTATTTTAGTCTAAACATTTTTAATACTGTTTCCCAGACCAGTTACCACTTTTGTCACAAATCCTAATCCACTTTTTTTCACAATCTAGTTTAAACCGATTACTATCATGTTTTATCTCATACCTGCAAAGCTTTTCCACTCCTGCTTGGATAAAATCTTATTCTTCTTCAAAGAAAAAGCAGATGCCCTAGGAGATATGCCCTTATAACTTTGGTTGTATTTTCTACCAGCTCAGCATTTGCTGGGTTCAATATTATGTTTGTCTTGAGTGTGTGTTTTAATGGTTTCAAAGGTTCATATTTTTAATTATTTCCTTTTGTTCTGTTCTTGCAGTCTTCTGTTCAGATCATTATCCATCAAAGGGTACCAGTTCACCCCTGCTGTAGTTTTTACCCTGCCTGGCAGCAAAGCACCACAACACTGCTTTCTCATTCTGTGCCCTCCCAGGGTGGGGGGGGGAGGGGAGAGAATTGAAGGGGTAAAGGGAAAAGAGACTCATGGCTTGAGAGAAGAAGAATTGAATAACTTAACTCTAATAATACTGGAAATAATACTAATGATGATAATAATAGTAGTATATACAAATGTACAAATGAGTGATAGTGCACACCACCCAATGACTGAGGCTAAGTCTGTTCCCAGACAACAATCCCAGAGCAAGGAGAGTCCTGAAACTGCAATCCTGGAATGGAGATAAGAGCCCGAGTGTCTGAGAGACTGAGACGATCCCGAGAGAGGGGTGACCCAGAGGGAGACAACCAGGAACAAGAGAGAGAACTTATGGAGAAGAGCCTCATTTTTATACTGGGCATGACATGCATGTGGTGGACTATAACATTGGCCAGTTTGGGTCTCAATCCTCAACTTAAGGTTGAATCCTAGGCTAGTAACTGGGGCTGTGCTCCCTCCCAGCTTCTCCAGCAGATGCTGGTACAGCAGAGAAGCTGAAAAGTCCTTGACTGTCCTGGCAGCAACTGTAAATGTCAGTATGTTATCAGCCTTTTCCTTAGCACAATTCCAAAACACAGCCTCTTACTAGCTGCTATGAAGAAAGTTAACTCTGTCTCAGCTGAAACCAGGACAATCCTGATTTGAATTAATATGAATTTGCAGAGACCTTTAGCTCTTCATTGACGTTAGCATATATGTAGATTTACCTAAGTTTTTGCTTTCAGTTTCCTTTAGCTTTCCCAGCAGTATAAATATTCTCAGATGCAGTTTCATGCATGTCTTTAAATTGCTGGAAATTCTTAACTGAAAATTTGCTATTTGTATTCAGAACTTTACGTGATTCTCTTCTTGTTTGTTTCAGCATAACAGGTGAAATAAACCAGTTCTATTAACAAAGTGAAGTAATGTCATATTTATGCCAAGGTTGATAAATGACTATTAGCTTATTGTATATCATTACACACTCACCTTTCTTCTTGTAATTTCCATATTAGAGATCACCAAGAAACATAATAGGCAAAAACTCTACATGGACTTTGGAAAAAATTACTTTCTTATTCAGCTAAAATTTTGGCATTAAAACTTAAAGTAGGAAAAAACCCACCTGAATTTTCTGCTATAAAATATAAGTCATGTAAGTGCTTGCTTGCATTATATGCAAAGTTTTCATGAAGGGGAAGTGTGTGATTTCAATTTTTTCAATTTATTATAAAAAATAATGCCAGAAACACACCATTCCCTCTCCCACAGCAAGCAGAAATAAGAATTATTCATCGTGCAAGCTCCATTTCAGTAGCTGGTTGTGCCTTATTTCACCTTATTTCAGTATAGGGCTGTTCCTTAGGGATCCATGTGTGGATGGATGCCAGATTCTGGCCCATTTTGATTCAAGGTTTAGATAATGAAACTCATGTTGGTTTTTTTTCCCATTGTTTTGCTTCTAGCCAGTGAACTCCTTACAGTCTTTGTCCTAGAAAATGCTTATTCTATTCCTTCTATATTATTTCAAATCCTAAATCTATTTACTCACCTTGTTTGAAGAAAAAGGAAGGGAAAGAACCTTTTTTTTTACAGAGAATACTATTTCTTTCTGCCTTGTGATTTCTCTTTTATGAAGAAAATAAAGTAGTAATGTGTTAGTGAAACTAATTCCGAGCATCTTGGAGATATAGACTGGGCTGAACTTTTAATTGAGTGAAAAGATCTCTCTCTTCCTGCTCCTCACTCTACCCCACTGTATCAACTGGTGCTCTGACTTTGATCAGCATGTTCTCCTGTGTCAGTCATGTGTGTCATGAGTACTATTATTCAAAGAAAAATAAAGTGGCTGTAGTTTCCAGTTCAATTGTAGAGACATCTTTCTTTTCTTCCTTTGAAAAAAAATCTTTCCTCCAAATGCAAAAAAACCATGTTCTTACTATAGCCCTTTCAAGACTGCAGATTTCACCTCCTCCTGGAAACACTCCTCCCAGACAAAACTGTGACATTTTTGCTCTGTCCATGTCTAAAGGCAGATCTTATGTTCATGACCTCAGGGTGAATTGGCACTGTGTTCCTGCTTCTTTCAGCTCAGCATAGTGCTGGAAGGAAGGTATTTCTGCTGGACAATGCCTGCCCCTGTGATGACTCTCACCCTGTTCTCCTCCATACTTCATGATGTCAGGGAGAAAGGTGAGGCAGTGGGACAATGTTTCCTCCCCTGTTCTCTGTTAGTGCAAGAAGCATCACTGAAAGAGACCTACTTGTAAATGAGCAGGAGACAGTACGTATTATTCCCTGACAACACTACGCCAGTCCTTAACTGCATCTTTAAATAAAAGACTGAGGCTTTTTTGTAACTCTCAGGGATTCATAATGGAAGGAATGTTTTAAATTGGTTTTCTTTACCTTTATGTGAAATTTTCAGACGCAAGCTTATTTTGATCCCCACTTGGTTTTGAGCCTGATTGCATTTATAGAGTACTTTGCCCAGCTTTTTCATCTCATGCTGGAAATCTCTGCAGTATTTTTAATGTAACCTAGGATGCCTTATAGTGTCTTAAAAATTAAAAGCATGTAGTTAAAAGAGATATTTGAAGAATTATTCTCAGGAAATCATGGCAGGTTGTCTTAACCATATTTTTACATTGCAACAGCAATGAAAACACACCAAGCCTGTAATGAATGTAGAAATGTTTATTTTCTGTTTACATTAACAAATACACCCTTAGGTGTCCTCCTTTAATGACTGTTCTCTCTCTCATTGACCTCTGTGCAATGACTGTATCAATGGGATCAAGTAATTCCACATCTTCTCAACATGGAAGTTCCTAAAAGCTTTATCCAAATTTTTCTTGATGAAAACTGCTTACAATGGAAGAGGAATGTCAGCACAGGACAGGAATTGACAATTCTGCAAATGGCAAGGGCCTTTCAGCCCAGTGTCACAGAATGATTTTGCTCTTTGGAGATATGTAGCCATGTTCTTTTACTTTTCTTGATTTCCCTTTGTCTTGCTTATGTATGTCTTCTTCCCTGAATTTCTGTGCAAGGTTCTCGAAGCTATTCTCCCCAGCCCCCAAAGCTTTGTTGGTCTTTAATGTACTGACTTGGGATAATGCAGAGCAAGGTTAGCACCATCTCCAGAGGGCTGGCCATCCCCAGTGATTCTGTCTTCATTACAGTCTTTGACCCCCATGGAGTTGCTTTAAGTTACTATAGGCTAGTCCTGAAAAATGTCGCTGCTTTGTTCTCATGCTTACAGGCCTGAAATTGCACCTGCTCAAAGTCACACTGTGTTGAGTCTTGAGACACATTCCCAGTTTTTCTCTGAGTGTGTTGAGCTGTTAAATCAGAGCAAATGTGAAGTGTCAGAGAAAGATAATACAGCTACTAAAAAAGTGCATCAACAACTGATTTGCACTTGTCCTGAAGTGGGTTTCTCTTATTTCTGAGAGCTTTTTAAGAGAAATTACAGAGCCAAAATCACAGCTTGCAGAAGAAAGGTACATATTAACATTATTTTGTTCACGCTGTTGACCTGAGCTAGGAACTTGATAGAATATGACTCAGAATGTACTTATCTGGAATAGCCATCACCCAGGGGGTGGCACTTGAAAACTGAAAATTTGTAACTGTGCCATATAATTACAAAATTCAGTCATTTCCTTGTGTCCCCCTCCCCCCCCCCCCCTTTT
>WKFP01014255.1:203208-218047 GCA_011057875.1 Pterocles orientalis
TTTTTTTTTTTCTTTTTGCTCTGTTCCTGTGTGATATAGACTGACGTGGTCGTTTCAGAAAGAAAATTATTACAGCCATGATCTGATGATCTGAAGCTTATCTTTAGCACTCCATCCTTTCTTATTGTTTTTCATTGCCTGATTTGACCGTGGCAGTTCTCTCTATTTACAGATCTCATCTCTAGCATGTTGCTATTAGTTCTCTTCATTTCTTATATTGCTCTAACAAGTCTGGAGACATTGCCAGTTTCCTTTTCCTTTTTTTCCTGAGATAAGCATCTAAACCCAGCAATTCCAGAAAACAATTAAACCTGACTATTTGTCACCATTACTATGAAGTGAGGTTACATACCCGGTTTTGACTAGACAGCTAACTTTTAGATATCTGAGCTATTGTGTATACCTCAAAGTGAAGGCTTCAAGCTACATTCTTTTGGCTGGTAATATACTTCACCAGCAGCTGATTTATAGATGTCCTGAAGTGGCTTGCTGTCATTAGTGAAGAGACCTTTTGTTTAAACAGAGCCAAATCCTTAGTGAGCAGCAATCATGTAATTACAAGATACCAGTCTGTTACTATTGATGGTACAGCCATAAATTAAATGTAGAAAGCATTCATATAGTTGTTTTTTTTTAAAAAAAAAGTCTTACACTTGCGTTAGACTGATGCAAATTCACAGGAATCACGTGTCACGGTTGAAACCCAGCCAGCAATAACCACCACACAGCCACTTGTTCACATCCCCCTGTGGGATGGGGGAGAGAATCAGAAGGGTAAAAGTGAAAACTCATGGGTTGAGATAAAGACAGTTTAATAGGTAAAGCAAAAGCTGCACACACAAGCAAAGCAAAACAAGGAATTAATTAACTCCTTCCTGTCGGCAGGCAGGTGTTCAGCCATCTCCAGGGAAGCACTTGGGAAGACAAATGTCATCACTCTGAATGTCCCCCCTTCCTTCTTCCTTCTCCCCAGCTTTATATGCCGAGCATGACATCATACGCTACAGAATATCCCTTTGGTCAGCTGGGGTCAGCTGTTCCAGCTGTGTTCCCTCCCAACTTCTTGTGCTCCCCCAGCTCCCCCAGCTGCTGGGGTGGTGTGAGGAGCAGAAAAGGCCTTGACTCTGTGTGAGCACTGCTCAGCAGCAGTGAAAACATCCCTGTGTTATCAGCACTGTTTCCAGCACAAATCCAAAACATAGCTCCATACTAGCTACTATGAAGAAAATTAACTCTATCCCAGCCAAAACCAGCACAACATGTAACATCAAATGCTAAATTAATTAAATTGAATGAAATAATTAGATTCTTCTGATTCATGATCTTAATATGTATTAAAACCAAATCAGAATTTTTCTGCTTTGAATTAGTCTACTGGGAAAATAAATTAATTCAAGGAAATAAGATTAGAGCAAAAATTAGAAAAAAGGATGTAAATATCCTAGGTCTACTTTGTTACCTTACATGTTGAGTGATTGTACACACCCATGCAAAGCATAGGGAAAGAAAATCTTTTCACATCAGGGTAAGGAAACATTTGACATAAATTTTACATCATAAAAGACTGAAATAAAAAGACAAATGGCAGTCCCTTCAGCAATTCTGATGTCATGTCAGGATGGCTCCTGGAAGGCAAGTAAGTGGGGTAGGTTGCAGTTAGGCTAGATTTGACTTTGCTGCTAACTAGGTTAACAAGGGTAAAATAGATTAAGAGAATAACATAATATTCATTATCTAATCAGAAGCTAAATTACTGTTTGCTTTCAGAGAACAACCACGTTTCAAGCTTAAGGTGCAGGTAGAAGCCCGGCAATAGACTGGGGGCTCCCTCATCCATTGCACAGGGTACAGCGGGTGAAAGTGTCTTCCCAGGGGGGAGGTTTTACGTGTGGGTGTGACGCACGGCCCTCCCAGCCCTGAGAGAACAGGGCTGTTCTCCTGAGCTGAGAGAAGGTGAACCAGAGCAGTTAGGAGAGTCAGAGAGGTATACAAATGAGGCCCGTAGGGACATCCCTGCTTCCACTCAGAGCCTCATGTTGCTGAGAAGGATGCAAGTCTGAGGGTAAGAGGGCTCTCAGATAGGATGCAGCATCCACCTGGTGCCACAATGTCTCCCTGTGCTGCAGGTGCTCCTGCACTGGGGGCCTCAGGGCTGATAGAAGCAGGCGGTGGGAGTGGGAGACTTGCTTCATAGGCATGTGGATATCTGAGTTTGCAGCACTGGAGAGGGTCATGTAGTATTTTGCCTGTGGGGTGCAAAGGCAGCGGACATCACAAAGTCTTACTTTGCTTTTATTAAATTAGTCTGAGGAACAGGGAAAGAGCCACTGGTCCTGGTCCATGTTGGTACAATTGATATGGGAAAGTGCAGGAAAAACAGTCTGTGTGGCAAATGCAAGCTGTTGAGCAGGAGACTGACCTCCATGATGTTTCTGCTCTGAAATACTGCCAATTCCAGTGTAAGGCCCACAAGATGGGCAGAAGTCCAGAGCCTCAGGGTATGGTTGACTCAAAGGTGTAGAAGAGAGAGATTCATTTTTATTAGGAACTGTTAAATGTTTTGGGAATGTTGTGTCCTAGAAAAATGGGCTTTACTTTAACCAAAATGGAGCCTGGCTGTTGTAATTGAAAATTTAAAATGTCATAGAGGATTTTCTAAACTAGAAGTAGAATGAAAGACAACAGGCATTGAGGAGTACTTGGTTCAGTCTGATACAATCTTCAAAGAAGACGTGGCTAATGTTCAGTGCACCTCCAAAAAAGTCAGGAGGGACATAAATAAAAAATTAAAATAGAGAATGGATATCAGATTGCTTACAGTGCCCGTTGAGTAGCATGTGCAATTCTGGGTGGGGCCAAAAATTATAGATGCTTTTATAGCAACAGAAGAAGCCTAAAAATAAGATAGAAAAATTGGAATAGTTGGCACCAGTGGCAAACCTGACAGAAGACATATCACATAGACTGGTTGAAGGGAGTTGAACAAAGTTATTATAATGCTAGGGCATCAATTTTATAGAAAATACAGACAGGATATTAGGATGTGGGAGAGGCACAGTACAGGAAGGATAATACAAAGTTCAAATACACTATAATATAGTGAGAAAAGAAGACCATTGAGGAGTCTATGTGGGTGAAACCCAGCAGTTTAGTAGTAAAAATGTAACACTAAAATTATATTCCCAAATCATCTATTCCAATCATGACAAAAAAAGTTAAACTGGAGAAGCCACAGTTAAGATAGTTAAAATGACAGTATATTTTAACTATAAGTATATATATGTGTAGTTCAATGCTTCATCAGGTTGAGATGTAGGAAGAAAAAAATTTAATGCAATAAAAAACTCCTTTTTATATCAGCTTGTCTCAGAACCTGGGGAAAAACCCTGGACATTATCCTGAACTCGATCTTGAGTGGTGCACAGGACCTAACTCAAGAGTTACTAGTGGGTGAGCTGCTCTGTAACAGTGATCACAATATAATTGAAATTAACCTTTGTGTCATGAGAGAAAAAGACAAATCCAGCAGACAGACATTCATTTTCAAGAAAAAGCACTAAATTAAAAAAGAGACAAGTAGTAAAAAACCCAAACAAATGAAGAAAAAAAAAAAACAACACAAAAAGGCCCAACAGAAAAAAAAAAACCAAAATATTCAACCAGCCAACCAAAAAATCCTGTAAGGGATAGTTCAACAAGCAAGAGCCTGGAATATATATTGCAAGCCCAGTTAAACTGTGTACTGCAATTCCAGGAGAAAATAAAGTCATCAAATGAAATATCTTCAAGGCTCAAGGGAAAAGCTATCATAGCCAATGATGGGAAATGGAAAAGGTTACTATCTTAGGGAAAAGAATGACAGTTAAAAAATGGGAGGTCTGCACAAGGGAAAGAAAGCAAAGCCTGTAATACATGGCAAGTAGAAAAAACCCCACAAAATTAAGAGGAATAAAAGAGAATTTGAAGAGTACCTTATAAAGGTGTGTACTCTACTGTGCCAGAGAAGTGGTGGTTTAGCAATCCCATCTTCAAAGAGGGGTCTGGATGGGCAGGTCCTGAGATTTACAGTCTGGTGAATCTGCCCTCCACCTGTGACAAGGCTGTAGAGTCTGTGACAAATAAGAGGTCACTGAGTACATGAATAAAGAGGGTTTATTGTGAAGATTCCTGTAAGGGTAAGTCCTGCCTCCCTGGCCTGTTGGTGTTCTCAACATTCTGGTTTACTGGGTGTGCCAGTGAACATGTGGATAAAGGGAATCAAGTGGTTTGAGTATAGTCACTTTTTAGAGACCAAGAGTTGGTAGAGGGGTCACAGATGAATCTTTTATTCAAGATCTTCATTAGTAACCTGGAAAAGGGAGTGCATTGTGAAATCCCTGATTTCACATATGATAGTAACTTATTTTGGGTAGTCAAATACCATGCTAGTGGTGAGGATCATCAAAAGGACCTCAGTGAGTGAACAGAAAAAAAAGCAATGGATAAACTTCGGAGCAGATAATTGTAAGGCAGGAAAAATAATCCAAATCATGTTTACATGATGCTGAACTCAGGAATGGCAGGAACAACTAAGGGGAGAGATTTCATTTTTCATTGGCAGCTTCCTGCAACCATCTGTTTAACAACGAATAGCATAATCAAGAAAAGGACTCAGAACAAAAGAAAAAGTATTATTTTGCTACTATATGAAACATTGATGTTCCCATATCCTGAATAGTGTATGTATTTCTGGTCTCTGCATCTCAGAAGAGTCAGTGAAGTTAGAAAAAATACAGAGAAGGGCAACTAAAATGAGTAAGGAGGTAAAGCAATTGCCTTACAAGGAGACACTAAGAAGTCTGGGACTCTTCATCTGCAGATAAGAAAACAGAGGATGACCATGGTTTGCAAAATCCATGAGGTGGTGAATCAGGTGTATGTGGAACTTTATTTGCCAAACCGTACTGTACTAGATGAGTGAGCTGTAACTGAAGCCAACAGAAGGTAAGTTTAAACCAGACAACAGAAAGAACCTTTTTACACAGTGGGCAGGGCATTTGGTTTCTTCAAGAAACCAACAGAATTTCTTGCAAAAAGAGGTTATGGAGACAAATAATATCAGCAAGATCATAAGTGAATCATAAGGGAGGTTATGGAAATCCAGTCTAGAGACAGAGATTAAAAGAAATAGGCAGGGACATGCTCTTTAGCTTCACCAATACAGAGATTTTGGTCACTAGGAGGAAGAGACTGTAGTTAATCACCATTACTCTCCTAAAATAGCACCCCTTATTACCTCTGTACTGACTGAGTCTGAATGCACTAATGATCTGACTCAGTATGGCATTTCTTCTGTCCTTGCATTTTGTAAATTTACCCCAGTTTGAAGTGAAGGTTCTTTCAAAAATATTCTTGATCTTTTAAGATTTCTTCCCCTTCTTTTCAATAACCACTTCAAACCTCCACTAATAGAACCAGAGCCAAGAATAGAGATTATTTCCACATAATAAAATAAAAAAGAGAACTAGAATTTGTCTAAAAAAGTGGTGGAATGGAATAGGAGGGAAGGAAGAAAGCAAAACCATCCTACTTATTTCAGGAACATTAGTCATGCTTTTCTGTTGTTTGATCATACAGTTAATATCTGTGCTATTTAATACGATGTTCTCAACAGGTTCAGTTCTGTATTGGGTCTGGCTGAGACAGAGTTAATTTTCCTCATAGCAGCCCTCACAGTGCTGTGCTTTGTACTGGTAGCTGGAAAGGTGTTGATAACACCAGTGTTTGGCTACTGCTGAGCAGTGCTCACACAGCATCAAGTCTGTCCCCCCAGCATTGCCCCCTCACCAGTAGGCTGGGGGTGGTTGAGATCTTGGGAGGGGACATAGACAGGACATCTGATCCAAAGTGACCAAAGGGGTATTCCATACCATATGATGTCTGCTCAGTAATAAATGCTAAGAGAAAGGAGGAGGAAGGGGTGGGGATGGGCATTTGTTATATACGATGTTTGTCTTCTGGAGCAACCACTATGAGTACTGAAGTTCCAGGAAATGCCCAGACATCACCTGCTGATGGGAAGTAGAAAATGAATCTTTTGCTTTCCTTTTCTTCTGCACATGGCTTTTGCTTTTACTTTATTAAACTACCTTTATCTTGACCCACGAGTTTTTTTCCATCTTGTTTTCTCTCTTCCCTTCCTACTGAGGAGGGGAGCAATAGAGCGGCTTGGTGAGCACCTGGCAACCAGCCAAGGTTAACCCACCACAGTACCTTTGCCCATTAACTGTCCTCACTTCCTGACAACAGTTCTCCATCCAACCCCCACACATGATGAGAGCCTGTGTTTTGGTAGCTGATCAGCATAGATAGGTTTTAGTAGTTCCTCATTCAGTTGCCTCTACAGAAGGAATAATAACAATATGAATATCCAAAAATTCAAGTAAGCCCACCACTAGCAAGCTCAAGTATGTTTTGATTCAGGCCCAAAAGTATTTTAAAAAAGTAAATCAGTTTAAAAGGTAATGAGTTTTTCAGTGAAAGCAAATATGCTGATTCTTATGTCTTGCCTTTGTTTTTTTTTAATATGGTCCAGTTTGGTCTTTAAGATTTTCCACAATCCTTGTGGCATCGGACACTTCATTTTTAAGGAAAATTGAGCTTCTTGTTGCTCCAGGAAGTGGGGCTATAAAGAACATGATAAAAGCCTAGGGCTGTGGCAGCAAAGATAAATGCTACCTGACACTTTAAAAGAACAAGAGGTGTCTCAGGAGCACCTGCTCTCAGCCAGCCAGAGAGGAAGCTTGAGTTTTTAAATATGATTAGCTCTGCTAATAGCCTATCCATAGATCTGCAGGACAGTAAAAGGAACAGAGGCTGCACAGCCTGCATTTCTAGTTAGCCTTTCTTAGAGGGTAAGTGTGCTAATACTTTACTCCGTGCTTCAACGCAAACCTGCACAGGCTCACTCAGCCTTTGCAAATTTGCATATACAATCCTTTAAGCTCTTATCTGTATTTTCAGTTTCTTTACATGCACACATATGCCCAGTTTCCATATTTTATTCTGTTTCTCTTCATAGTTTTCTTAAATCTTATTAATCATTTGGATTCATACTATAGGAGAAACGAGCAGGAAATAAGTTTTGAAATAGGGCAGACTAGTATGACCTTTAGCTGCACAGGTACAATTGCCATCTTTCACAAATACATTAGCAAAGGAAATGTTGCAATTTTCCTTTTGTTTCACTGGTTTCGCAGGGAGATGCCAATGTAAATCATTGTTTACATCAATGGAGGACAATCATGACTTTTACTTTTTCTTCTATTTCCACCAAAGCCCAGAATGGGATTTAAACAAAGACAGCCTTGTTTCTTAAACCAACCCCTTCCCACTCCTCCAGGCACATTTATAAATGCATAAAATCTCCCTAGACAATTATTTACTGCCTTTCTTTCTTTTAATCACACACAATCTGCAGATTAAAAAGAAGCATGCTTTCCGGAAATGTACCTTATTATTCTGTGGTGACTAAGTGCCATTTCTGTGAAAACTAAAGTTCCCAGGACAAATTAAAAACTAACACCAAAATGAATAGCGCTTGCTTCTAACAGTGGATTCAGGAAGAGAAAACAGTAACTAATGTTTATAAAAATTGCTTTCAGGAACCATTGGAAGAAATTAAACTGCTTACTATCTGCATAAGTTTTTATTCAAATGATAAAAAGATGCAAGGTGTGCTTTTCCTTTGTTTTCTGCTATTGGACATTAATAGGTTATACCACTGTGGAACACCTAAAAGCGGGAGGGGAATTAAAGTTTTTGTCTTCACACCCTGTAAGTGAGAAGTCGCAGATGTACTTCACTTTGATATAAAAACACCCATTGAACACTCATTGCAAACATTGCCACTTGTTAGGTATGGTGTATAGACTGGACTGACATGTTGAGTCTCAAAAGTCCTGTTGAAGTCAGTGACACTTCTTAGATTTAGGTTTGTAACTCATGCTTTGGATATATACACTCTTCCTTCAGTTTTTATTATTATACATAGCTGATAAAGTCTGTTATCTTGTATGACATCACCTCAGTGTTACACTTTCCCCAATTACATTTCCAAAATGAATTCCAGTTGTCAGAAATACTGCATTGTCTTGAGAGAAGATATTATTGAGGAGACAAAGGAGAGAAAGAAACGTTTAAGAATGTCTCAGCTATCTTGTAATTAGAATTAGCGTCATTTACAGAAAAAAAATCATTACACTTTTCAATTTCTATCACACAAGATGGCTTCCCTTCTGGGCTGCATTCCTGGAAATCTCCCAACTGAAATGCCTGAAAAGTGAATGCAAAAAAACCTACATTTATTTAAAGAAATCATGTATGCCTTTAGGGGAAAACAAGCCATGTGTGTGCAAGATGGGTATCATTAACCAACTGCAGTGTTTGGCAAGGGAAGAGACGAAGCAGACAGTACTAATGGGACAGAAGGGCTAAGTCAAAATAAGAACTGTGGCACAACACAAGAGCCAGAGGCAGGTTCAAAAAGGAGGATAGTATTCAAGGTCAGGATGGATGAGACTTTGAGCAACCTAATCTAGTGGATGATGTCCCTGCCCATGGCAGGGAGGTTGGAACTAGACGGTATTTAAAGGTCTCTTCCAACCCAAACCATTCTGTATGATTCTATGATACTCCAAGTCACATGCCAGGACTATCCCAGAAATGGTGGGGGTTGATGTGTATGCCCAGGACACAGGAGAAAAAGAAGTCACAGTAATTAGCATGAGAAATGATGACTGGAGTCATCATGTGTCACATGGAGCAACAAATAAAAATATTCCAGTTGTTTAGTAGAAGGGCTTCAGCAGAAGCCAGTAACACCACGTTACAGCAGCACCAGCTGTACTATGACCAAATAATATGAGTAGTGTAAGCAGTTACTGATGTTATGAGAAAGGAGATTAGATAGATCTGAAAAATATTGATACATTCTAAAATTAGCTTTCTAGCTAAGGATAATAAGTTTATTATAAATGTTACAACACCTGCATTGGTCACATTCTTATTTTGGTAATTTAGGGAGGGTTAAGTTTGCATGTACATTTGTAAGTAAAATCACATACTTTCAAAGTACTAACTAGGCAAATATTTTACTGCATAAATATCCTTTTTTTCTTGTTCAGATATAATCACACGTAGTAATCACATGTATGGACAAAGAAAATTTAATTTTTAACAATATTTACTGGAGAAATTACCACTCAGTTAAGTGAAGTAACCAGAGCTAGTAGCCAGGTGTTTGTAACGTCATTCACACTAGGACCGTATTGGGTTTTGTGCTCTCTTAGAAGGTTTTCCACTCATGGAATTTATTCTCTTAGATCGATGTATTTAGGAGAGACCAGAAAGCCCATGGAGTTACATAGATGTAAACAAGGAGAGGAAGAACAAGCCCAGCTGACCCCATGAGTTGCTAGATTTATGTGAAATAAAAATCTCTAGTCCATGGGGAAAGTGCAGCATCTCAACACTCACTCATTGTTAAAGCAGATTAACCTAATCACAAGATCATAGTACTTTTGACTGAAAACTTGAATATAAGTGTCCCAGTAGAAGCAGCTGCAAGTTGAAAACTTGAGGATCTGGCCCTTGTTTTGATACCCAAATGGGAACTAAGAGTTTTGGAAAAATCTGGCCTACATTGTTGTTCGGAATACTAAAAATACGGCTTTATATGTGCAATTCACGTCACTTCTGTATTTAACAGTACCCAGTGCAGCAATGCCACCATATGCTGTAGTCCTCTTAGTTATATCAGAAATTAAATGACAACACCAACAGGAGCTCATGGAAATAAAGTGATTGTGAGTCAGTACGTGGGTAAGAGTGCCAGCTACAGTCATAGAAAGAGAGTAGGAAATGTGAGGGAATTCATTAGTTTTTAACATCCTTCCCCATTACTTTTAAGCCCCTACCTAATTTCTATCTGTAGGATTCACAAGCAGGTTCATGTCTTTTATCTTTTGAACACTGCAGAAAACATGCAGAAACATGTAAGGCTGACTAGTTTGCACTGAGTTTTTTTCTGCCCAAGCATCCTATCTCCAAGGGGAGAGTACTCCCCAGTGCATAGGAACACTGTTGTGTTGGGATCCTCATCAGAGTGCATCTGAATTTTCTCCCAAATTCCAGTTTTTATGGAGCATACAGGAAACATACAACATTTTTTCATCAAACTGAAAGAAAATGCCTAAACCCAAACCTTATCCAAAATATTTTCTTTCTCTATTTATGAACTTTATAATTCCTAGAAAGGCTTGAGACCTGTAGTTAGACTTTTTCCATTCTCTTCCTTTAAAAGCTGCTCTGCACTATTTGCCCATATAACTGTTCACAAAAGATGAGCCCAATACCAGATACAAGAATTCCTTAAAGTTTTGCCATTCCAAGAGCAGATAAAAACTGCATTAACTCCACTGTCCTGGACAGCCCCAGTTTGTGTATCCATGATACACTTATTTCCTTCTGCATTTTCAAGTAGGTAGTCCATTTTCTATGGTTCTTGTAAAGTGTCACATGCTTTTAGAATATGTTTGAAGGGTACCTACACTTATAGTTAGTTTGCAATATTCTTGGGCATCCTTTGTACTGAAAGCTGATCTGTTAATGTACTGTAACGGTTATTATGGACTTCTTCCAAAGTACATTAATGTCAATAGAAGACTCTCAATAAACTCAGTGAAATCCAGATCAACCCCTGTTTCCTTATTATTACTGTATGGAGGGACACAGATAAATAATCTGTTCTCACAAAAATTTCCTGAACTCTGCTCTCATAGGTGCTGCACCACATGTTTGTTCTGAGAGGTATACATCAAATACCATTTCAATAGTATTGGCACAATGGAAGCGGAATTCTTTCTCACAAAGAAAAAGGCGCTATTTATATCACTGGAGATACAATTCTCTTTCAAAAAAATATTGGGAGATGAAAGATTCTGGTAAAAAACTTAATAGAAAAAAACTTTCATTCCACATTTACATCCTCTTCTTGAATACCTATTCCCTTTATTTTAAACAGAGACCCAAGGATGAAAATTTTACTTTTAATGGCATACCACTCTAACCATGTATCATGTGAAAAAGCACCTTTTTATTAAAAAAAAAAAAGAAGAAGAAGAAAAGAACTGTTTCAGGGGACTCACAAAACCATGGACTAATTCCAGTTCTCTTTCTAGTGACCTGTGGAAAATAAAGTTCTAAAGAATCAGTATAATTCTGAAGAATCAATATCATTAACAGTGAATATTTTTCAAAAATCCCTTTGTATATATACTGAGGCCTTAAAAGACTGATTTTTGACACTTGGCATTCATCAGCAGTTGGAACAAAAACATCACAGAGGGACAACAGATGCTCTCATGTGCAGCTAATATTCATATCTTTCATATCCAGAATCTAGAATTACTGGTCTGTGATTAACTTTCCATAACAATCAAATCAAGTATCAGTTTATCCCTGTAACACTGCAATAACATTTATGATATTTTTCTCTGGTACCTATTAACACAAAGACAGTCAAAGAAAACTGATCAGTACCATCTGATCCCTATTGTTTTTTCCAAACTTTTATATAAAGCTTTCTAAAGTTTATGGCAAGGTGCCTGTTGACTTCCACAAGTTGTAGGTTGAATCTTATTAGGATATTTGACCTTGAACATACAAAGAGGGAAGACACAATGATACATTCCAGAATCTTGCAGTCTCACGATACAGCACATCCAACTTTAACAATGGGGAAACAGTATTTTAATTTCCTGCATTTTAATAATCCTTCTCTCTTAAAAAGGTTTTCAATTCTGACTGGATTAACTACTGAAGGCAAGGAATAGGAACAAGACCGGAAGCCCACCAAGAGTGCTCCAAAACAGATCAAAATGATCAAGAAAATATTTACTAGCCCCCACCCCAAAAAAACCCCACATACAAAATGAAAAGAGTTTAAAAACAAAAGTGAAGCGGTAATTTTAGTAAATGATGTAATAGCTGGGGATTGCTGTGTCACACTCATCCCTTAAAAAGTTATCTGAAAGTCTCTGGTTATGCCTGGATGTGTGGCAGTGCAGACTTGGATGCAGGTTCCACCATATTATTTCAATACTGTCAAAATCACTACAGTATAGGATGTATTATTTCTGTTGGCTGTGGTAGAAGAGGTGGTGTCTATTCCAGCTTAGAGTGGCAGAAGCAAGCTATAGTTGATCTACCATGAAGCCTACTATTACAAAGCCTGCAGCTTTCAGACATTTGGAAGCGGACAGTGAGTTTAAAGTTTTGATGGTAGGTCTTTAGGAGACTTTATGGTCTTTAGGTTAATTTTGTTACAAGTGATGGGAAAAAAACATTAAAGATGAAAGCTGAATCTTTCAAGGTGATCTAGAAAGGTTAGACATCCAGATCGCACAAAATTTTTTCTAGTGCTTTCAGGGATTTGAAGATGTAAGGAGGACTTGTTTCTCTGGATAGTTGCTACACCATATTGCAAACTGGAACCCTGAGAGGTTGTAGTTCCTCCATCCTATGGCTGCTTCAAAGGTCCATTTTCTTTAGTCCTTGCTATACTGAACTGGTGTTGACTGTTTCAATTCACTCTAGAATTGACGATATACAGGTTGAAATCTCAGAAAAAATATTATTTTTGTACTTTGCAGACACTAGGCACTTACTTTTTTTAAAAAGTATCATTAAGCTGTAAATATATTTCTGCCATAAGCCCAACAATTTTTAAATATCCAGATTTTAATATTGAATCAAATATGTTGCCATTCAGCACATGAATGATAAATGCAGTCTCTATGTTCAAATACTTTAAAAAGTTGTTGGGGTTAACTTTTTCATGGCAGCTTGAACAAAGACATGACAAAGGCATCAAGCTGATATAAACTCTATATCATGTTTTACAAGTAAGATAAAATAAATGTGCCAGATTTGTATTCTGGGTGGCAAGGTTGGTGCACAGATGTGGTACTAAGGATAATGGAATTATTTTCTAAGGTTCAAGCTAACTTAATAAATCCAAAGGAGAAAGATTACATGTCGATGATCATGTATAGAAAGAACTGCAGGGAAAATTTCAAAATATGCATCCAAGATGCTAAACTCTGGGCCAGGAGTGGTTCGAAGCACAGCTCCAATTCTGTCTTGTTCAGAAATGAGAATAAACACCTGCCTGACGTGTCCAAGCACAGAGAAATGTAAGGAGGCTGAGATCACCTTGATAAGGGGCCCTGTGCCAGTGAACTGGCCATGCCTTTCAGTGACAAAAACAATAGAAGTGTCTCAATAATAATAGAAGCACAAAAAAGCATGGCAGATTTTTTTTTCTGGAAAAGTTATTATTTCTGTTCCATTATCAATAATTTGATTAAGATACATGTCTGATGCCTTGAAACTCCATTTTTGCAGTAAATAGTGGTTGCTAGAAAGGTCTGTTACAGACCACAGAACTGTGAAATAAAACTGGGTGGATCTAGACAGTCTGTGAATGAGAGCATTAAAATTCAAATGGCATCTTCCTGGAAGCAACAGAGAGTTCAGATAAAGTTTATTTTCTGAATGTCTTAGCTTCTTTAAGATGGCTTAACTGCTAATGTTGGAAGTGGTGACTGAAGGCAGTTAGGCTCAGCTGGTGTCACACAGCTGTGTATAAAACGATTACTTAAAGCTGTGCTTTAGTTCAGATTATTGAAGCCAACAATTTATACTGCAATACCCTAGATGCTGCATGATCATTATGGATAAGCTATTTTCAAAGAGCTGTGAACGTTCGCATCTTGCAGTGATACACCATTACCTCATAGCACAGTCATATCTTGAGACTATCGATGAGACTGTCAGGGCTATTTTGAACTAAGTAATTAGTTACCATCTAAGAAACAAAATTGCTTATTTGTGTCATTTCTGTATTTTCCTATATTTAAGGGGTTAATAACATAAATCAGAAGTCTAATTTGATTTTGAAGGATTTTAAGAAGTGTTTGTTTAATTTTTTGCATATTAATATCTTGTAAGTTTTTGGAAGATTGTATCCCCATGTTTGTTTATCTCCTGAGAGTTTACCAATATCAACCCAGTGTTTATTCAACCTACAGTTAGCACTGCCTTAGAGGATTATAAAGGTGAATAAAACAAGCTATTATGCCTTTCATTATTACAGCTTTGAACCCAATGAGCTTGTTGTTATCCAAAAAAACCCGTAAACATCCCGTAGAAAGATTAAGCAGAGTTTGGAAAAGGCATCTAGTTTGCAGATAGTCCTGAAGTATTGACTTAAAATATTAAATTCATCCTCACAGTCAAAAGAGTAAAACATAAAATTTATGTTTTCATGTCTGGAAAGAGTTTGGCAAGCTTTGGTTATTTGAGAATAGCTTTTATAACTTCCTAAGCCAAATAAACTTGATTAGCAAAATAAACAAAGAAAGACAGAGAGATGTGACTGTAAACATCAGAAACTGTTAATGTGAAACAACTCTTGTTGCAAGGACTCACTCTGCAGTCAGGGAGGAGTGATGGGGCTGCTGCAAGAGGTCTCATAGAGTAGAGTAGTGTTTGGTGCTTCATGATACTGACCACTTCAGCCTTGACCCAGCAACCCTCTTAGAATCATAGAATCACAGAATCATAGAATGGTTTGGGTTGGAAAGGACCTTAAAGATCATCAAGTTCCAACCCCCCCTGCCATGGGCAGGGACACCCTCCACTAGACCAGGTTGCTCAAAGCCTCATCCAGCCTGGCCTTGAACACCTCCAGGGATGGGGCATCCACAACTTCTCTGGGCAACCTGTTCCAGTGTCT
>WKFP01014255.1:221706-266030 GCA_011057875.1 Pterocles orientalis
CTGTGTTGTTCTTCCAACAGATATCAGGATGGTTGAAATCCCCCATGAGGACCAGGGCTTGTGAGCGTGAGGCTGCTCCTATCTGTCTGAAGAGGGCCTCATCCACTTGCTCTCCCTGGTCAGGTGGCCTGTAGCAGACCCCCACTACAATGTCCCCTGTCCCAGCCCTCCCTTTGATCCTGACCCACAGGCTCTCTGTTGGCTCTTCATCTGAACCCAGGTGGAGCTCCATGCACTCCAGCTGGTCTTTGACATAGAGGGCAACACCCCCTCCTCGTCTGTCCTGCCTCTCCTTCCTAAAGAGCCTGTATCCCTGCATTCCAACACTCCAGTTGTCCGATCCATCCCACCATGTCTCCGTAATGCCAATAAGATCATAACGCCGCAGGCGTGCATGCATCTCCAGCTCCTCTTGTTTATTCCCCATACTATGTGCATTTGTATAGAAGCACTTAAGTTGGGCTCCCAAGGAGGTTGGACCTCCTGTGTGCTGCCCACCAGCCACCCTCAGGCCAACCTGTGAACCTTTTCCAGGCTCTGGGCATTTGTTGCTAGCTTTTCTGTCATTAAATACCTCTTGATTGTTGCTCATACTACATGCACTAGTGTAAGTGCACTTGAGCTGAACTGTAGAGTTCAGCTGAACTGTAGAGTCCACTCCTACCTTCACCGTGCCCCCTCTTGAGTATATCCTGGTCCTTAGACACATATATAGTGAACTGAGGGACAAGTCTGACGTTTCAATATAGAGACATGAAATTTTTCAACGTGACCATCATGAGTTCAGATGCTACTTCTCTAGCTAGAGTAACAGTAGATTTTAAAAATGATTCAACTAGTTTTGTGTTGCTACTTTGAAGAAAATTCTCTTTATCATAAACTAGCTAACCATTATACATTTAGGCAGGTAGAGAATGTATACATAATACGTAGAGAAACAGTGAGTGATAACATGACAAGACTGAAGCTGAACTTTATGGATGTTAATGCAAAGCCCTCTACTCCAAGGATAAAAGGCATTCTTTTTATTGCCATGCTGTTAACAGAATCATCAACCTCTAAATATGATCTACGTGTCATTTTGGAAGGATAGTGCATGATACTAAATGGGTCAAATTTATTCTTCATTCTATGATCCATAAAACTCAAATTCCGGAATACACTGTCACTTGCAAAAATGTTTTGGACCAGATCCCAAGAACTTTCTTAGATGAATACTCCAAGATGACCTTTGACTGTGTGTTTGGTTTCACAGAATAAGTATGGGTTCTGTTCAATACAAAGGCACTTTAAGATTTTTTTTTGAATTATTTTTATGTGTAATTTCCCATTAAATTTTCAGTGTAATTTTTTTTTTTTGCTATTTTTGTGGCAAAAATACTCTGTTTCTTTTTGCTAACTTTTGTGATAGAGTA
Organism: Pterocles orientalis; assembly: GCA_011057875.1. Lineage (NCBI taxonomy): Eukaryota > Metazoa > Chordata > Aves > Pterocliformes > Pteroclidae > Pterocles > Pterocles orientalis. Next base: position 223,122 of record WKFP01014255.1, read on the forward strand.
CTAAGGAGTTTTAACAGGCTACACAGTTAAGGAAGCTGTTATTAAAATACACAAGATAACAGTGGTGTGTTCCAAAATGTACCCTTGTTATCATTTGTTAAGTGATCAGAAAGCCTAATATTTTCCTTGGAATACTGCTAATGTTATGTACTTTACAACTGTGATAAGGTTCTTAAGCTATTGTGTGTACCGAAAACTGTTGCAAAAAATCACTTCAGGTTGATTTTACAACACAAAGACAAAGGAAGTGATGATTGCAACTGCCTTTCATTTGCTTATTGAAATAATGTTTTATTGTACCTTGAATTACTGACCAGGACAAAAATATATACATGTAAAGTAATATTGCCTACTTGTTGTGGCTGGGGTTTTTTAAATTGGTTGTTACTTTTTGTTGTTTTGTGGGGTTTGTTCTCAGGAAAATTTATTTGTGCTTCTGAAGTATTTAATGTAGAAATAAATTCAGTAGGTTAGTCTCTGAGCAGCCAAATTTTCTTCAGAAGAGATACTGTCTACTTAGAATGGATAGAAAGACAATCTCCTTATCCCTAAAAGTGTACAGAATAAATATAATGTAATAAATCAGTTATAATACCAATCATATGTGCTGTAGAGCTAATGATAGTGGCTTTGTGCATAAAAACATTTCCTTAATCTTAATTTAAAAAGTATTATTTCTATTTTTTAAAAGAAAGGAAGAAAAGTGGAAAGTGATAATATTTAATTTAAAAATTCCAGAAAATATTTATAAATTTTTTTTACTGAATAATAAACTTCTAAAGATTAAAGAGTTCTGATATTTTTCAAGGTTTTTATTGTTGCTTTCTGCATTTGATTAGGAATATATGCATTATGTCAGCTGAAATAAAAGTGTGAATAAAAATTCAGGGGAGGAAGTCTCAGTCTGGAAACATGTAAAAGTAAAGAAATGAGAAGAACTGAGGAGTGACATGTAGCTTTGGTGCAGAGGTGAACTGTTTGCAGGAGAGAAAACACAAAGAGGTTGTAAACCAGAGTAGGATCCATCCTCCCAGCTGCGGGGTGCTGTGGCAAAGGGAGGGGGTTCCCCGATTATGGCTCCTGGTGCTGCCGCAGTTCAGATAACAACATAAGGACATCGCTGGTGTGGCGTCAGTCAGACAGTAGGGACTGAGTGTCTGAACTGGATACAAAAACAAAAAAGATGCCAATGACAGAGCTAGGAAGAAGATTAAATAGCTGGAATGGCACAAAAGAGAATTTTATCCTCTTTAGCACTAGAAGTCCTGGTTGCATCTATCTGTCCGAGCCATTATCTTCGCCTGGCACTTCAGCAAAAGGAAAGGAGTAGAACTGCCAAGGTGGCAGAGGTTGTACACAGATCGCAGCCTCCATACTCCCTATGTAGAATATTTCTGTTTCTGACAGGATGGATGATCTTTTTAAACATAGTATATGCTAGCTTCCAAGTACACTATTTCCTCAGAATCAGATGGGCTGCCTTGTGATATTTCCTTGAGAATAAATACAAACTGTGTATGGACTCTTCTCCTGTGCCTTCCCACAGTTATTTCTTCTAGCTTCTTTTAGCTTTTTTTTTTCCTTTGTACAAACATGAGTATTAATATATAAGCTATAAAGTGCCAGCTAGAAAAATCGTCTCTCTTAAAAAAGTCTAATTCAATTTACTCTTGATTACATGAATCTTCAGTCCCACCTTCTGACAGCTGATACTTGAATGCTTATATTCTGTCTGATAGGTTGTAATTATTCACTTCCTTTCTACTGTGTAAAGGTGTTATCACAGTATCTGCATTGTCTAAGAGTGCTGGCTGGTGTAAGAGCAGCTGTCATTTTATGGAAAATAAATGTACAGATTCTGGTTTTAGAAATATGGCATAAAAATAAGGGAATAATTTTTCTAAGAGCAATAATATGAATTCCTAACTTGACCTTTGGTATATTTAAGAGATGATCTGTGCTAGACACCAGTTCCTGAAGCCAGTTCTCTCCAAATCCTGTAAAGGTGTTCTACATTTGGAGGAAGCTGTGCCCAATATTTCAGAATATTCTGAAAAATACTTGTATTAATTGATAAGCAGTTCCTGAGAAAGACTATTAATTCCATCATAGGCTTGTTTTTTCTTTCTCTGATGAACTCTGTAGGAAAGGTTGCTGCCAGTTGGTATGAGGAACTGTAGGCTTATGCTTTCACCAGAATCTGCATTAGTCAATGGATCTTCCTGACCCACGCAGTATAAATTATTAACTACTGGCTTAAATATTTGAGAGCTAACTATGTGCTGTGTCTTCCAGTTAATTTCCTCAGTAATTGCTTTTCACACACACAGCAATTCTCTCTTCCACACACAGAGAAACAAAAACTGAACAAACCCGTATAGTTTAAACATTGTCTCCTGTAGGCTGGAAAAAAGGGGAGTGATTGTTATTGGTAACATGATTTTTACTATCTTTATGGTATCAAACATAGATGAGTCACTAGATACTACTGTACTTGTGAAAGCAAGATCAACGATTAAATATTCAAGATAGGAGGAAATGAACGATCAAATCTGGCTCAGGCATATCCTACTTCAAGTCAATTGACTTAAAATTGGTTAATTTAAAACTGGTTGTACCAGATTACAGGAATGGTGAATTTATCCCAAGAACTTTCTAGAGTGCTTTTGAATAACATGACGTTAGTCTTTTTAGTTTCACACTCCCGCTAGCTTGGAAAAAGGTGACAATAATGGTGGTGTGATTTGATCCAGATTCAACTTGCAGCCTCAGAACAGAGGAATTTACAAGAAAAATGTATAGTTTACAAAATAGTGCTACAATATTTTTTTCAGTGTTAGAGAACCATTTTAACATACATATAATCTACAAAGATGAGACAAATATATATATATATATATATATAATGTATGTAAATTTTCTTCTGTGTTAATGCTCTCTTAACGGGAGTAAGAGGTTTCATACATTCAACATGTTTCTGTCCACTAAACTCCTGGAGGGGAGGATCATTTTTTTTGTGTTGAAGATGAGTTGTGAGGATTTGGTTTAACAGTAAGTCTATTAAGTACTTCTGCAGTGCACATACTACATTATAACGCAGTACGTTCACATTTGGAAAATCATCTGTATGCAAAAATGAGGTGAATAAACAGTTTAAAAGCTCTAATTTTTTTGTAAACTTTATCATCCACAACTTTATTAGAAAATAAGATGACAAGCTGAAATAAACTTGATATATTTGATACAGTGTGCTAAATTCTATGTTTTGGTACTCTAAAATGATTGAATTAGTGGAGAAGAGCCTTTCAGAATTGCTTTTTGTTAAAGGTATTAAAAACCTGCAAAAGAAAGGAAAAACTACTTATTCAAAATTTCTGTGGATAAATTCAGAAATAAAATCTAGCAGAATCTTGTATCACAAAACTATTTCATCTTCACTGTTTTCCTGTAATTGCCTGTTCTGTGCTTACCCTTCAATCTCAAAGAGCTATTCCCACTATTTCTTTTCAGAAAGGTTTCATAGTTGCCCTTTATATTTTGCACAATGGAAGTGCTACAGCCCTGAAGTAGCCATTTTAGAGCTAACTTTTACTTTCTGTATATCTTCAGGTAGCTCATGAGTGTTATTAACATTTTTCTTCTGACTTTTTAAGAAAAGAAAGTGGAATATTTATATGGGCTCACCTTGACTCAGTAATACTTATGATTTTGAATTATTTTCTTCATTTTTATGATAAGAAAAAAGCCATCTACATGAAACTATTGAATTTTAGTATAAAGTTCTGGAGAGGTGACTCCTTTTGATTAAAAATAAGACTTTCTGACAGGAAGCCCTTTTATAAGAACATCTCAAGCCTTTACAGAACTTTTCCTCCTGTATGTTTAGGTAACGCATTAGTCAGCTTGAAAGGCTGAGTGTAGTCGTTTTACCTGCTTGCTTATCAAGTTGTTGCTAATACAGCTCTAAACATCTCAGGCATTTGAGGTAGATCATGGGCTGTTCCTCTCCATGGTGTCCTTTGCAGTGCTGGTGGGGAACCCAGCCATTGCTGCTGCTCCTCCTGCAGCTCTGACTGTTTAAAGCAACCATTCAGTTTATCATGCCTCAAGCTACCTGTGGAAAAGGATTATGCCCTCCATTGTGTCTATACATTGTCTATTACTGTCTACTGTACTCTATAATAGTAATAATCCCAGCTAAAGACTAAGAAATCAAGGCTAGTGCAGTTCCGTGTGGGAGAGAAGACTTTCACACTTGGTTATTAACTATATCTGCACAGAAATTAATCAATGGTTATATTATGAAAAATACTATGTACAATGTTCTCATACTCACAGTGTCTTGAGAAGGAAAATGACAACTTGCTAAGAAACTCAGTAGTTAATATTTGGAACAAATATTTTGCATCTCTCATTTGCAATTTTTCACCAGCTCTAATTATAAACCATTCAATAGAAAAGAAACTACAACAGAAAAAACACTCACCTAAAGCTCTCAGAAGCTGCAAAAAGTCCCACCAACACCATTATTTAAGAATAATGTTGCAGGTTTTGCAATATGTAAATCTGTGCAAAATATTTTGTTGAATATTTTATGTGCCAGTTTTATGTCCTAGTGAAAGATGATGTGGATCTATTTGCAAATATGAGCTGAATTATCTTGTATAACTTTGTTTTAATGTAATTTTTTTATATTCCAGTGGTTAAAATACCCCATAGGAGGCTACAGCTTGAAGGGAAAATCTACTCTTTTTTCTGTTACAGTACAGGCACGTGAATTGAGCTCACTTTTCAGATGATTGTAAGATTATTATTGTAAGACTTTTAGAGTTGATCACCTTCAGATTCCTCAGCTGATGCAATTTCTCACTGAATTAAGTGTTTATCTGGTTCCTGAGATTAAAAATAAGTGTGAAAATATGACTGATCAAGAGCCTAGTGATTCAGATGTTCAGTAGAAAGGATGTGACACTTTTGTTTTCAAACCACATATTCATACTTACGTATTTTTTGTACTGCAGAACTTGGAAGCATCTTACCTCAAAGTATATCTGGCATCATTGTTTGACCACTGTCCTGGGAAGCCCTAAGCAAAGAGCAATGAAAGACAAGCCTCATCACATTTCTGCAGCATATGACAGTCCTGTAAAATTATACTTTCATGTTCCTCCAAGATTAAATAGGTGTTTCCTGGTATTTCTGAACCAATTTTTCTGCAGAACCAGATATCTTTAAAGTGATGGAAATAGAGACTGTTTTTTATTCAGTGAGTGACAATAAACTAACAAGCTCGTAAATGTCCTGAATTCAAATACAACAGAAAGAAAGCAATTAAGCTGAGGATAATAACAGGGCCAGATCTGATATCCTAACTTTCATTTCATTCTAGTCATCATACAAATATTTTGTGCCAGTTGGATTTTTTTGTATCATTGGCTTCATACAGCTAAAATTTTGACTGAAGCAGAAGAAACTTTTTGGACAAGAATCCTAAGTATGTGGTAAAAAGACTCAAAATATCCCCCTTGGAGTCATGAGACTCATGTTCCTGCTTCATTCAACTTCTGAACTCAAAAGCAACCTATTAAAAATAAATGTCACTAACAGTTCAGATGCTCTGTTGTTAGATTTTCATGCAAGACTCCCATGCTAGAATAATTATTAGCAAAATTGAAGAAATCTTCTTTTTATTATTTTACTGCTTAAATTTAGTGAAAATGTATCTGGGTTTCTTTCACAGAAGTAACAACATCTTTTCTAATTTTGACAAATAAAAAGCCCCAAAACCAGCAGACCAAAGAGCAGTGTTTTCTTTGGACAACACCAGACTTCTTTTACACATGGATAAACCTTGCTGTGGTATGGCTGACGTACCTCTTAACAAAACTCTATTGCTGACAGCAAAAAGCAAGATTTTACAGCCTGAAGCCAGTGGGAGTTCTACCTTTGACCAGAGTCAAAAGCGTATCAGAGCACAGGTTACACTCACTCCTGTAAGACACTGTCAGATCTGAGATGCAGTTCTTATTTGGGAATCTTACAGTTCAAATCGTCGTTTGCTTTAACAACATCAGAAATCTTTGACTCAGAACGTCTTAAACAACAGCTCACTGAAGACTTGCTAGGCATGCGGCTTTGATTCACTTCCTGAATTCCAGCTAAATTTTGTCTCAAAACTTACTTTACAAACCAGTAGCGAGAGTATAGATCCAATACATTTATAGAGTGTCTTTAAGTAAATGAAGACATATGTAAAGAATGATCACGTATTTATGAACTGGAGAGAAGGTTGTGCTGCAGTTGATATTAAATATATATATGACTCATAAAAAGCTACTAGTAAGGGCTGCATTGTAAACTTCTGTGAAACTTGGTTATATTGAATGGCAAAAATCCACTATACTGGATGCATACAGCCTAAATAATGAGCCTTCCATTTTTGAGCCTAACACTTAGACATGAACATTGGGAATTATTATTTTTTTAAAACCCTTTTCAATGACAACACATCGTTTTGACCAAAGTGAACATATCCTTAAATTTCCTTTTATTTTTTTTTAAAGAGTATTTCTTCAGAAATGTATTTTGAGGACACTCAGAGAACTTCCAATTTTTTTGTCATCTTCAGTTCCTTCTCAGTGTTTATGTTAATGGGACTTTGGCATGCAAAATCCTGCAGATTGGAAATATGGCAAATACAACTGATGAAGCACTAATTTTTATGCATTTGTCAGCAATTCAAACTCATTTGCACAGTGAAGAGATTTTCAACATAGTTTTCTATTAAACGGTAGAGGACAAAGCAGCTCACTGTGCTCATCAGAGAGCACATTGTTCATCCAGGGTTTTCAAAATACTTCCCAAATTAAGCTTTCTGACCCTCTTTTGAGTTAAGTACCAGATAGGTGAAGTGAACATTTTATTTTGGTACTTCTTTGTGAAACACATGCACACAAAAGCGCTGATCCTGCAGAGAGGTGGATGGTTCTCCATGGGGTGCACAGAGCTCAGTCAGGACCAGGTCCTGCAGACAAATGGAGCAACTGACTGCAATCACAGCATTGCCCATTGTCTCCTGCGCTTCTGGATGCTGGTGTCAGGCTCATGTGGCCTGTGGCTGCTCACAAGAACTGTTTTGCTGCTCCCATTGTACCTCAAGCACCTATGTGTGCCTTACCTGCTCTTTCATTGCTTTTCTATCATCTTAAAATTTAGGCAGGAGTTTGCCCTATATCATTAAGCTTGCTTTTAGTTGTTGAATAACATTGTTACGTCAGGTATTTGTCCTGCAAATACATACATGTGTATACATATATGTGCATACGTAGTCTGATTTTCTGTTTGCTGAGAAAAGGAATTAGATATCGTATTTTAGAAAAATCTTTTCGCTATACCTGGAGAAAGCATGCTGGGTTTTGCCAGATGTGCAGTTAGAGTAATTAAAGCAGCTGGGTTTGCAGGTGGTAAGGGGAGAACATTTCTTGGTTTTTATTCTCAAGAAAAATTGAATTATAAAATCCAGCCACATTTTTAGCTTAAGGACTTCAGCTAAAGTCCAGTGCCATACAGTTGAGTAAGAGGGGAAACAGAATCATTCTTGTTTATCAAGACTGTAAAAAACCTGTTTTCCTTTACAGGAGATTTCTAAAAGGAGAGTTTATTTTTTCATAGAACCCAGCTCCTTTGCAGATAGGAGCTTTCTGCTCAGCTCAGAAATTCCCTCACAGCTTTTCTCAAGGTCAATTTTCCAGTGCTCAATCAGACTTGGTTTTCTGCTGCTTCTCTTAACATTCTAGTTGTTTGTCTTCTTTTTCTTTCTGAGGTGTTAAGTTTTTATCACCAGTGCTTTTAGTGACTTCCCTCCAAGCCCATATATGAACCTCTGTTCTGGTAAAGGTTATAATCCTTTCATGTGTTTGGTTCTATAAGGGAGTCCAGTTCCTTTTATATTTTTGGGCAAGTATGAGCGGTTTCACAAAAAACATTGCAAAAAAAATGTTCAGCGCAAATCATGACACTTGAAATAGTTATGTTAATGTAGAATGCGACATATACCATGAAGTAAGTCATAGTGCTAGGATAAATATTCTGTCTACTCTTGTTTAGGATAAGTTGTGAAGGTCATTGTGAATTAATGCAGCCAGATCAAGCTCATGGTGCTGAAGTCTTTAACCTAAGCTCTACATGTACATATATTTCCTGTCCAGACTTTTCACATAGAAAAGCTCTGGTAAGAGTGATTCACGAGGAAGAAGGAGAAGAGTACAAATGACATGTCGGTTACAATTTCAGTGTTCACTGTCATCCATGAAATATCCCTGGCATACAGCAAACCAGACTACTGGACCAGATGTCAGGAATGTTAATGCATGTCATTAAGGTCAGATTTAATTTTCTTTCTTTTTGAAAATAATTGAGTTTGGTTTCTAGCATTCTGGATATAAAGAGATTCTCATTACTCCATAATAACCAGCCTGAATGTGACAAGCATATTTTAAGGACTTCTCAGTATAGTGCCATGGTTGTTGCTGTAGCTGCCTCTACACGGCTCCTTCTGTAACAGTTAATCACTATAAACCTTTTAAGAGTATAAACCAGATCAATTTTTCAGTAGTTTCATTCAGGTTTGCAAACAATGAAGTTAATATCTCCCCCTCCTCTTCCTGAATTTTCTAAAGAGAGAAGGTTTCCGAAATATTTTTGTAAATAACAGTTCTGTTCACAAACTATGTAGAATTCATCCATCTATTTACACTGGTGCAGTATTTTAAAATTCATAAAGAATATAATATATGTCTTGCCAAATAAGGAATGTTCCTTTTTGTCAAGCATACACGTTAGATTAAATGCCTCTCTTCATACACTGCTTATCGCGTTAGACAGAATTCATTCTGTCGTAAGAGCAGATGGCTTGGTTTGATGGAACGTGCTTTCATTCAAGGGAGAGGACTGAATAGTTTGACAAAATGCATTTTCTGGATGGATTAGGCACGGGAGAGTGAATTGTGGTGTGTTGTCTATGGAAAACACCGATGAATTGATTTTAAGATGTTGAGTATAGAACGGATTGGAGAGGTTTAAAACATGCACCTTATTGATCAAACAGACTGAGAGTCCTGACGAAAAGTAAAATGTGCCCATAGAACTCATTCTGTCAATGGGGAATTCATCTACCTGCAACCTCAACAAATTGTATTTTCTTATATACCTTATATGCTCTTATCAGCACAATGCCACTTTCTCACAATTTCTCTTTCCTCTGACAACAAAAAGTGTTTGGTGAAATTTCTTGCTGTGACAGGTTTCACGGGCCGTGCATAGCTCAGCTGCTCCTGTTTGGTACATGCTTCTCTGCCTTAGAGAAAGGTCAGTGGTAAGAACTCAGACCACTGGGCTTTTGGGTTCAAACCCCTATGCTATAGCTTCATAGACTGAGTTGGGTGAGCAAAGTACAGGTAGAAACCTTGCAAGGCATGTGTTTTGTGTTGAAATGCCTGACTCAGGGCTGCATTGCACTTCACAACCCTAGAACACCTGATGTTAATTAGACACCTAGTAATGGTGTTCACATAATCCCAAACACTGAGAGAAGAGGAAGGTTATAGAGCATAATGATAGCACTTGGAGGCTGAGACACTGCTCCCATCCACAGACCTATGTTTATTGATGCTCAGGATAACATTCCAGCTTAGATGATTGTGTCAGGCAAGCCCTTTCCTCTCTAGGGAGAAGTAGTTTAGCAGCTCAGATGTTTAATGTTTAGTTGTAGGAAAATTTGGTTCACATCCACAGCCCGTGTACGTGCTTTATGAGTGACCTGAAAGAGCTTTGCCCTTCTCTAGAACAGAACAAGTCATGTTTGACTCCTACAGGTGTTGAAGAGGTAACTATAACAAGAGCATAAGGGACATGGATAAAGCCAGTTTATCAGAAAACCATACAAAGAGCTTCCAAAGACTGAATGGGTTGTGCCTGCAAACTCTATGCATACCCAATGTAAAAGAAGAGTAAATGATCTTTTTTTTTCTTTACTCCTCTAGCAAGGTGTACTTTTATAAGGCAAATCCCAGCTCAGTTCTACCAGGGAAAATCCAAGGCCATTAAGTGATATGCAGAAAATTACTTTTTCCAAAATGAATGAATGAACATAATTGAACCATAATCCTAGATTGCATTGTCCAGTGGGGCTCGTTTAGGTGAATTCAGTAACTCCTAGATGGGACTGTTTCCAGATAGAGATAGCAGCACTGTCTAGGGTCTGAAGTTAGACACGACTAAATCCTTGCAGACCCACTGGAATAGTAGCTATGAGCCTCTTGAAAGTTTAATTTGAGAAGTCTGTTATTGGCATATGCAGAAGCTTTTGAACTAGCAGACAGTCTATGTTTTTTTTTTTTGTTCCCTATTTCATAATTGTTATCATGCCTATTTTGTATCAAACACTCTCATAAGAGTTCATAATGCTGCATAATAGGGCTAGGCTGAAGTGTTTATAAATTGTTAATGAATAATGTTAACTGACCAAAGTTAATAAAGATTCATTAAAATTCATAAAATTGTTCATGTATATTTCATACAAACATAAAATGAGATACTTTTCCAAACATGGTTGTTTCCTGAAACTTAAAATTAGCAATTTTCAGAAGCATTAATTAGTGGAAAGCTGAAGGAAAAGGTTATGATGAATGTACAGTTTGAGCTATTTTGAATAACTCTTCTGTATGAGTTCGTAAATTATTCAGTACAAACCACTTATGTAATATTTCTTAAAGGTAAAACAAGTGTCCTTTCAGGCTTGGTTGCCCTTTCCTTAAAACAAAATAACTCTGCTACTTTACTGGAATCAAGTAACAGAAATAAATTGATTTTTCCCCCAGGGCAGGCATCTGTTACTTCCTACAGTAAAGAAATACTCAAGGAACATACGGTTGCAACAATTTGGCAGGGTACTGTTTTAGAAAAAGAAATGTATATGAGACTGAAGCAGGAAACAGGAAAGTATTGGCTTCAGCCAATAGACTGCCAGCATGTCTTTATCTAAAATTAAGTGATCTTTTGAGTCAAGCACTGGCTGAATGAAACTGGCGAATTTCGGCTTCTGAACGTAGAAGGAAGTCAGGCCTTATTAACTGGGTAACAAAATTTGCTTAGGCTTAATTCTGCATTGTTGACCAGCATAGATGGTCTTAGTCAGATGTTCAATTTTATTAAATAAATGCCTTGGGGCTGGGGGGTAAAGGTTGCTCAGTAAAATAAAAATTTCAGAACTGCACATCTCAGATCCAGAAAGGCTACTAAAATAATAGGTAAAACCCAGTGAAAACTAGATATCTGGCTCAACATTTAAAGTCCACAATTAATTTTGAAAGAAAGTAACCAACACTAATAAAATGAGGACTCGTCTTCCTTAAAAACTGAATGTGATCAGAATTCAAAAGTGCTAATTAAAACTGTGCATTTTGTAAAGGCTGGAGCCTACCTGTTTTAGGTTATTTCCAAATACTATTCATTTTTGAACTCTGGGAATAAAGATGGGGAGAATGCTGTAGCCATGTTGCCCAGAAAACTTGATAGAGCCTGGGATTCATGGTGAGACTTTACTGGAATGGTTGCTCTTGAAAAACAAGTGAGATTTTTGTTTTTTTCTCTAGCTGTCAAGCCAGGTCAGGAGAAAAACAGGTTTTGCTCTCATTCATTTGTACCCTTTGTAGTAAGAGTTATGACATTTGCAGTTTCTGCCCTTTTTTAGATTCATTGCCCCTTGCCTTTGAATGGAGGAGAGAGGAGCCAAAGAGATCCTCCTTACTTTGCTTTTTCTCCTCTGTGCACCTTGGTGGACAAATCTATTCTGAAACTGAAAGTGAAATGCTAAACTTCTGTTTTCATTTGCCAGGCTACTGATGAATGACTATCAGAAAAACAATTATGAGGAAAAAAGCTAGACTCCGATGGAATGAAGATGCTATTTCCAAGCAGGTATCAGTGAGGTACAGTCCATACTGCTTTTCTGCACCCATTTTGCTGCTTAGAAGTGTCTGATCTCTTTAGTAATGCTAGAAATCCTGTATTTTCAGCCCAAGGCATATTGCTAACAACCTCTGGATGGTATTGCTAGGAGGGCCCCTCCCAAAATGGGCTTTTTTTCTCAGTGTAAAATTGGCTGCATCATGACTTGTGCACTTTTTTTCATGCAATATTGAATGTTTGAGCAGTATCTTTGCTGAGCTGCAAGGGAAGGGAGCTGGCAGGCACTTGAATGGCTCACATCAGGTTGAGTGTCCTCAAGAGAATGGGTGTGCTGCTTTGAGAGGGGTCAAGATTTCCTGGCAGCTGAGAGCAAAGAAACTGTCAGTCAAGAGAAGCTGCAAGGCACATGTGAGGCAAAGGTTTCAGTTAACAGAATAATGCTGTGGTTTTTTAAAACAATTTTAAACAGCAGATTTCAAAGGCACTCAATATCTTTATTTTACTGAAGGTAAGAACTCACTTTACAGAGAAGTGAGCTGAACCCAACAAAATGATGCAGAAACAAAGCCAGAATTATAGCATGAGTCCCTCAAATCTCAACTTGCACATATGTCTTAACCACAACACCTCACTTTGTCTCAGGATAACCTTAAAGCAGTGTGAGACAATAGACTGGAAGGGTGTCCTGCCTTCCCGTGCTGGATCAGCTGCAGCCTGCAATGACTTCAGGTTGTTTTCTTGTGAGTGGTTTGAGGATCTCGTTCCCCAGAGTCACAATAAATGTTTTCTATTTTCTTTCTTTCGTGGGCACATTTCTTTTCTCATGTTCACATAACAGAATTTCAGCCACTGGCTGTTAACAGGTTTTGCTTTTGAGTATTGCTTCCATAGATGTATATTATCCATATTTGTATTAAGATTTGATTCACCTTGTTGATTTACCACTGTTAAAACATTTTCTTTAGAAGTATTTGACCTACCACTGAGACAATTGCCCTCATTTGCATATTGAATGACTTGGCAAAGTCTGGAAGAAGAACTGAACGTGATGTGAGATATTTGGACAGATGTTTGGCACAAGTACTATGACATTTGGTGTGGTGATCAAGACTGGATTTAAGGGGATGTTTGGGCTGTGGAGTTCAGTCTAACTGCAGAGCAAGTGTCATGTCCTCCGATGAAACAGACTGTCAGGTACCTCAGCAATGGAAAAAACTTCAGAGATTTTACCTGACCTATCCAGATAGGTTTTGTATGTGTTGTGTTTTTACTAATACTCATTCCAGTACAGCAAATTAAAGCTTGATGCTCTTTGTGAGTCTTACCTTTACACTGCATGATACAGTGAGCGTCAGGCTTACCTTTTGAGTTAGGAAGTTCTTGGGTGTGGTTTTGTGTAACCTCCCCCGCCCATCGGTTACTAAACCCTTGGAGCTGGGGGGTGGGGGTGAACCCTTAGCAATCACTTACAGGAGCCACCACTGTAACTCCTCCCTTGCTCCCAGAGCAGACTTGGAGCTGGGGAAACTCTTATCAGTCACTTACAGGGGCCACTGCAGCCCCTCCCATGCTTACAGGAGCCTTTACTGTGGCCCCTCCCTGCTACCAGACAAAACCCACCACACAAAACCACAACAAAACTATACTGCTATAAAGGCCTCCCTGAAAGTTATTTACCTAAAGAAAAATGGCAGGGCCAGGACGAGAAAGCTCTCCTTGCAAATCTGGGTGAATGTCTAAACATTCAGGTTTCATTCTTTTTGAAACAAGCAAGTCATTTCTAAGATTTAAAATTTACTAGCTAAGACCCACCCCTTACCTGACTGCTTTGAAGAGACTGTGCAAGCTACTGAAGACTTTAAATTACAATGTCTTATCACCACAGAAATAATTTTCTTTAACTGGGAGCTGATCAGCATTCAGAACCACACTTCGGTGGTTGCTCCAGGCTCCTGTACTTGAGGAGCAGGAGACAGTGAGCAGCAAGGCAATATTTTGAAATTGTCATTTCTCAAGTCATAATTCAGCACATCCACTCTAATTCTCCTCTCATATTACAAGTACAGATCTTATATCTGCAGCACATCAGACGTCTCCAGGTGGTTGTATTAGTGTATGGAACATCGTACTATTTAATGGGAACATCAAGAGCTGAGAGTGGAGAATGAGGAAAACGCTGCATTTTTACTATGAACATTGTACGAGAATCGACAGATATGTTTGATTTTGCACTGCTTTTGACATGATCAGAAGGAACTAAACATTTTAGAAAGTTGTTGGAAATAAAGCCTAGGTGATCGAGATAATTACAAGATCTGTGTGTGTACAGGTGAGAAGGAGATGTAATTTCTTTTTAACTAGTGAGATTCCCTGACATATGACAGAAGTAGAGGCCTGGTTTAGCTTTGGTACAAAACAAGGTATGAGAAAGTAAGGTGAGTTGTAAAGAAGCCAGGAGAAAAACAGTGAGCGGTGGAGGAAAGATCCTTGGATGCCATCAGCCCAAAGGATCCCAGTGTGAGGGAAATGCTGAAAAGGGTCTTACAGGTTTCTTTGTGCTAGGAAGTTGCATACAGCGGTGTATGAATCCTGTGCGGAGCTGACAATCTGTACCTGTACCTGATAATCTGTACCTATATACGCTTCACCAAAAAAAAAAAAAAAATAAAGAGATTATGTGCCAGAAGCTCATGCTTTCAAGTATTGAGTTGTGAAGAAAAGTGACTTTAACCCACTGGAAGGTTTCAGTAGGGGAAGTGAGAACAAAATGAAGTCTAGAGACCTAAATTGCGCATTTCAAATTTAAGGAACTGCCCCAGTATTAGATGGGGAAATATACATGAAAGAAATACTACTGGAGCCAACTAAGACACGGAAAGATAGGTCATGGCTCAAAGAGTTTAAATGTGATGTATTTTGCTGAGTAGTCAGAGATGATTAATGCAAACTGTACCGCCATCACTCATGGCCTAAGTGAGCATATATGCTAGCAGTATTGGCCAGTATCTAGGTTTTCCTGCAAGAAGAGACTATTAATACTAGGATGTTACTGCTTTTGAAATTATGTTCCTTCAGATACCACTGAGATTTAGTTTAGGTTTCCATAGTTTGTTATGAGAAAAGAAGTAAAAGAAGACATCTGCCCAAATGAATGTACACTCCTGTCTTTGCACACCTACAGTCTGGTAGCACTTAAATAGTTTCATGTGTTTAACAACACGAGTCTGAGCACTACTGTTAGTTGTATAGGAAAATAGAAAAGGGGTGATTTTTCTCCCAATATTGCCACATTTCCAAAAAAAATAAAATTTTGATTCATGTCTTTGATTTCTTATGTGTTTCACCATCAGATCTTTTTCAAAGTGTTTTCCATTGTGTTTCATTTTAGGTGATAGTTAAAACTGCAAAGTTGTCAGCAGTCCCATTAAGTTCCAATTTTTTTTCTCAGGTGTCTCTTTTGTTCTAAATTCTTAATCTTTAGTAATATTTAGTGTGTATTGTCTTGCACTGGCTTTTATACATCTCTTCAATTTTGCATTGTTACAAAAATAATGATGTAAAATGTATGTATATACCATTTAGCTGAAAGTAGCTGGAAAAAGGTAGGACTAAGCAGAAAAAGTGCCTCTCCAGCTGCAGTGTAAGCCATTTCTTTCTTTTGTTAAAAAAAAATTATGCTTTTTAAATTTTCTAATTTGCTTCAATATTTTTCCCTATCACTCTAAAATAATCCTTTGTAGAAAAGTTTTATAAATTCAGAAAAAAAACTTTAAAGTGGATCTCTGTCATCTTTGTCTCACCATTCACTAGTTTGCTATTTTAGTTTGACTTGGGATAGGTTGGTCCAAGATTTTACTCTCTAATTTAGAGACATATACCATCTTTTGACAAATAATACATTTGTAAATGTTATGTAGCATTCATCCCACATGAGTGCTTTCAGCATCCAGTTGACAGTCTTTTGATCCTTCTTAATCTTTTGAACATTATTAGACATCCCTCATTCCTCTTGGGCTTAATTTGTGTGCGAGGAGCTATCCATACGGTCTGCCAAAGGCTTTCCTACATCCCCTGCTACTTACTTCATAATGATGGGATATTATTCATCTAGATCTGCTGTCTTGTCATCTTTTATTACATCTAGTTGCCAGACTTTATACCATCTTTTAATCATAAAATCTTAGTGCATATTACTCTTTTCCTCTGAAAACTCTGCTCCAGTCTCCAGTGTGTGATCTTCCTTCCTTTGTTTTTCTTTTTCAGTACTAAGGCAAAGATGCATTTACAATCAGAGTAGCATGTATGGTTTGTTTTTCTTATGAATTACTGACTCACTTCACCCCAAAACTTCATCTCAGGATTAAGGATAGTTGAAAATTGGTTAGTGACATTGCTTAAGTGAGAAGTTTTATTTGTTTGTTTAGATTTTATACAAAACGTCTTCAGTTGGAGTACTGCTGTTGAAAAGATAACATCTTATTGAAAAAAATCCCGGGGAACCTCAGTGCTAGAAAATCTCATCTCATAGAGAAGGGACCGTGAAATAGTTTAGAAAGAAGATTTCATCTCAGAAGGAAAAAGGCAAAGGTGAATGATGCATGAGTGAAGATGTAGACTGAGAATCAGATTTATCATTAAAACATTCATATTATGGACCTGCCTTTATGCAGGACTGGGAAAACAAGTCCATCCTGCCTCTTGTGGGAAGGCTGACTCTTTGTATGGACTCCAAATACCAAGTCCAAAAAGCAGTGTTGCCAGCATCACAGCTTTTCCTTACCATTTGGAGGATTGCAAATACCTACAAAGAACAGGAAATTTTTGACAAGCATTTAACAACTTTGAAGTGGATGAAGGGCACAGTACTGAGGATGAACCCTCTGCAGTTGGTCCCCACATGAAGATGCAGATACTAAATCAGAAGGTATTAACACAGGAAAAATCATGTCAATTTATCTGCAATTTAGAGCAGACATTTTCTAGTGTATCCCTCAACTTGTTCATTGACAAGGTAATCAAATACATATGTTCTTGATCCTGATACAAACTTGTTGTCCTGAAACAGTATTTGCATTTACAGGTGAATGAATATCCATCATCCATGACTAGAAATGAAAACTGATATTAAAAATATGTATATAGAATCATAGAATCATTAAGGTTGGAAAAGACCTCAAGGATAATCAAGTCCAAGCGTCAACCCACATATATATGTAAAACCTTCATTTCCTCTTTAAACACTTTTAATTGACTTTGAACCACTAAGACATTAGCAGTTCTCACTATATTACAATGTAAAGGAGAAACAAAGATAAATTATATTCAGTAGAATTTAACCCTGTTAATGAATATTTACATTTCCAAACTCCAGCCAAGTCTGTTTTGGTTTTTTTTAAACCTCTCCCTTCTCCTTTTTCTTTTGTCATTGACCAGGAAAACCTTTTTGCAAGATGAGAATATTGTATACCTGACTGGAGCAGATGAAGCTAATGCAAAACTTTAAATCTCTGCAAAACATACATCTGCGCTACACATGCTGAAACATGCCTGAATGCATTGGTGCAGCAAGTAAAACATTTCAATTTTTAACAGAACTTTTCAAAACATCTTTATGTGTTTTCTGGATGTTTAGATTCACTGCTTTAAATGTTGTTCATGTTTTCACTGAGGTTCTTCATCCCTTAGGTCTTATTGAAAAAAATTTAAAAAAAGGAAAAAAAAATTTTAGACTGATAAGCCACTAGCAAATATAGTTGTTAAAAATTGTATTAGGCAATTCTGTGAAATAATAGATGACACATGAACTTTTAAATGGGCTAGCTCTGTAATTAAAGTCCAAATGTGACCTGTCATTTCCAAAGAAGTTGTTGCAGTCTCTGGAAGAATTTAATAATAGGGATTTACTAACTGGAAAACCACATCTTCTGGTGCAGGTGGAAACCAACAGCAAAAAGAATCAGGAAGAAAAATCAAATGTCTTCAGGTTCTACTAATTTTTTTTCATGGGAAAGAATGATTGCTATTTTATTTTTAGATGTATGTATTTATTATGTAAAGGCCCTTGAAATGTTTTTCTCAATTTCACTGGAACTTTTATTGCCATATATCTTGCAAGGATGTATGACTGGTTGCATGATGAACATCCAGTCTGTTCCTTTTCAATCATTTACTGTGTACCCTGTTTGCCATCTTCCTTCTTAAGTCCTCTTGATTAAACTGTCTTCTTTTGTCTCACCTTTGCTCATATGAGAGTCTGAATCTCTGTAATTAATGTTTCTCTAAGCTGCTGACTAAGCCTCTTCCAATCAGAAAAATTAAGATACACTAGAGTTTAGGAAGTGGTTTAGCTTAATACAGTCTGTTGCTGCTGAAGCATCCAGCTTTCTACTGATTCCTCAGCCCATGTAGCTGGAGTTTCACTCATAGGTGACTTGACTGAGAAAAGTCTTCAGAAATATCTTCTAAATCTTCAGAATCATACTAAAATACCACAAAGCCACTACATTCAAAAATGCCTGAGGCACCTAGAAGGGGTATTGGATGTCAAATTCCAGCACTGTGATTAAACAAGCAAACTCTGTCTGTCTGCCATGTAGCTTTTCTAGCTGTATGACTCCTTATTTGATGGGAAACTCCAGTGGCTACCTGACTTCCTTCACTGAAGACCAATGCATTCCTGAAACTCATCAAAGCAGAAAGGTCTGATGAGTGTTTGTCCTGGGTCCAGCTGGGAAAGGGTTAATTCCTCACAGAAGCTGGGAGGTGGGCATAGCCAAAGGGATATTCGATACCATGCTGACGTCATGCCTGGGATATAAGGAGAAACTAGCCGAGACGGCCCACCCTCTTTTTGTGAAGCCCTCGGTGGTGAGATATTCATTGTATCAGCCTTTCCATTGTATTCTATATCTTGTCTTATTGTTATATTCTCTTTTCTTTTGCTTTCCTTGTGTGGTATTATTAAAAATCCGTCGTTATCTCAACTCGCGAGGTTCCACTTTTTTCTTATCCTACCCCATCTTACCGGGAGGGGAGGGGAAGGTGGGGGGGGTTGTGACCACGTGGTGATGGTCCTGACCCAAGACAGTGTTCTCCGAGCATACTCAATATGTGCCAGGAGCTGGTTCCTAACTACCACCACAGTGGAAGTTTTTGGGATGTTTTTTAGTTTTTTTAAGGCTTACAGTCACCATAGAGGCGCCACTCAATTTAGTATATGAAGCAGTTCCCCCAGGGAAAGGTCTAGAGCTGAAATCTTCCTTCTCAGCCTTGGCACTGTCCAAGTCCACAGCACCCACCTTTTCAGAGAGTGTTCTCTTCTGAGGCCAGTCCTAGGGTGTGGGAAAGGTGAGGGACTCCCCACCGTCTTTCTGGTAAAGTTGTGTCACTGTGCAGGAAGGAATAACAGATTTAGGAGGTCAGGAGGAAAGAGTTTCCAAGGGGAAGCTTGGTTTTGTAGCAGAAGTTGGAAAGGAAAAAGGAAAGGAAAGGAAAGGAAAGGAAAGGAAAGGAAAGGAAAGGAAAGGAAAGGAAAGGAAAGGAAAGGAAAGGAAAGGAAAGGAAAGGAAAGGAAAGGAAAGGAAAGGAAAGGAAAGGAAAGGAAAAAGAAAAAAGAGAAGAGAAGAGAAGAGAAGAAAAGAAAAGAAAAGAAAAGAAAAGAAAAGAAAAGAAAAGAAAAGAAAAGAAAAGAAAAGAAAAGAAAAGAAAAGAAAAGAAAAGAAAAGAAAAGAAAAGAAAAGAGTGGGGACGGTCTTTAAAAAGTGCATTTTAAGTGTTTTTTCAAGTGAATTTTTAAGTGCTACCTGCATTTTAAGAGAGGGAAAAAGGAAAGCTATCTTAATTTCTGTTAAAGAACAGCCATTGTTATCTTAAAAGGCAGATTCTGACCTTGTGATTGGATGGATGAGGCAGTCAGGTTCTGGAAAAACACAGCAGTTCAGACTCCATATTCTGTTCTTGATATTTATTAGTTCTACTTTCTCAGCATGCCATATTTTTAAAAACAGTCTAGAGTGGTACTTAGGAGACATAGTAAAACTGTATGCATTTTTGTGTCCAATGCCTGGCTTTTCCTATTGACTGCTATAGGCCAAGCATGCACCGTTAGGAACACGAAGGTCATGAGTGCAGACCCGCAATTAAGAGCGTAAGTACTTTATGTGTATTCAAGACTTCACCTGGGCCATGGATCTGGCCTTGTGGCCAAAATTCTATGCTCTCAGGTCTTTATTGAATTTAGCCTCAAGGGTTTTTTTCCAGAGGCGCAAGGTGAAGGTGAGGTGGAGAAGAGGTCTGAACCCCTACATTTCATTACGGACTGTACACCTGATGAGTTTAAATGCACTGTAATTTTCTGAAATAGTTTCCACTGTGTTCGTCAAGCAAGGCATTATATTGCATGTCATTATTGATCAATGAGAACTGAATAATTTTTATCAAATGAAATGCTTTGGCCTGGCCATGATTATTCAGAGAACCTAGAGATCAGTCTAAAATACATCCATAGTTTGCCTCAGTTCTCATTTAACATTCATCAAGAAATTGACTAGAACAAACACACGGACACCCCCCCTAAAGATCCTTGATTTTTCTTGAAGAAGCTGTGCCAGTTTGTCCCTTTTGTCATGCTGCATATTCCTCTAGGGATTTAATAAATATTGTTTTAAATTTCCTTTTTCACCCATTTTTTCTAGTACAAAAATGAAATTTCTGGCCAGCAACATAAAGAATATCCCAAGAACCTTTCTAAAGTTATTGAACAATACTTATTTACCCTGTAGTGTAGCAGCTGGCTTTTATTAAAGTATATATTTTTGTCATATAACCAGTTGCTTTGCTGTGAATGTATTCAGAAGTACAGAGCTTTCAGTTGTCAAAGTGTTTCCAAAGGCTTTTAGTACAATTAGATTGATTCTGAATCTTGTACGTGTAATGATAATTGTAATGGCACTATTAACAGAAGAAGGTTTTTTTGGGGTTGATAACTTGGAGGTGATTTCAAAATAGAAACTGTTTATCATTACCATATCATTGTATTTTTATGTGAAGTACAAACTGCAAGACAAGACTTTAAGTTTGCTTATAATGTGCTTATTTTATTACTGGAGAAGAGGAGACTGTGGTTCAAGAAATTCATCTTACTCTCTGCAGGTGACATTTCTAATGGTTCTGCTATTGATTCCAGTTTGACATAACCTTTTCTTCTTGTTGCCAGTACAATACTGGTTTTGTGCCACTCTGCACACTTGTGAAAGAGAGGAAGGACAAAGCAGGTAAAGTTCCATGGGGTTATGCTGACGTGGGGAGATGCAGCAAGAGGACAAAAAACTGTGATAAGGGGATAGGACTTGTGTTTCTGGCACTTCATGCATGCCCTTACTGTTCAACCAGGCATTTGTAGAGTCAATCTTTTATTTGACCCCCCCATGGCAATTCAGGGACAAGTGGAAATGCAGTTACTTTGATTCCACATGAACAAAACAAGTCCAGAGTCTCTGGAGCTCCTAAACACCCATGTTTAAACACTCTTTAGAAGTTAAAGGACTGATACTGACTACAAGAGAAAAGCCCTTTGTAGGAGAGGCCAGAAACTCAGAAGTGAAGGAAAACAGAAAAAATGAAAATAAGAGTAAAATACTGTCTTTTTCAGAAGAAAATTTTTGCTACTAATTTTTTTTTTGCTGCTAAAAACCAGCAAATATTAAAGAGGGAAAAAATTTTCCCATTTGAAGTAATTCATTAATAAACCAGATAAAACTTGAGATTATATTACTTACTGAGCTATTCTATAAAATCACTATTTTTATCTATTAGGAGGAAAGCCATAAACATTTTATTGACAAAAATCCCTTGTAAATATCATTTTTCAGAAGCTGTTTAGAAAACCAAGAAAATAAGTGAGTGGGTTAATTGCCGCTCAGAATTTAGCACTGGTAAATGGCCCTCATCTTGACCCTGCAAATAGTTATTTTTTTGAGTAAGTTTAAGGTTGTGGATTAAACTATTCAATCTTTCTCTTGGATGTAAGGCAGAGATAAAAAAAAGCCTGAGATGTTTACAATAGCAATGCTTTAAAAGGTTGATGTAGAGCTCTTCACAAGATGTCTGTTTGTATTGAAAATTTCACCTCCAAAATCTATTTTTTTTCTGCAGAAATTTCTGACTCCTGGCTGAAATGAAGCCCCAGAATGTTCATCTCAGCCCTGATAACTGCTCAGTACCTTGTGGGAAGTGGGGGTTGAATGCCATGGCTGACACAGTCACAGTCGGTCCCTAGGCAGAGATGCACGGTGGTTTCCCTTTTCAAGATACCACAATGCGTCCTGAGATGTTTGACCTTTTGATGTTTGTTTTATGTTTATGCTTCTTCAGCTGTTCTTGGCAAGCAAAGCAAGGGTCTATATTTTCTGTGGTTAGCAAAGAAAGGCTAAGGGTTTTTTTGGCAGCATCTTTGTCCAGTTTTATACATGAATGCAGTCCCTCAGAGAAATGATAAAGGAAAAGGGCAGCACAGGCAGAGGAGGTTAGGAGATGGTGGCTGTAAGCAGTTGTATGGAGTAATTCAGGTTCCCAGAATGAGGCTCCTATCCAAATTGTGGCAATTATCAGAAAGAGAGCAGTTCAGATGAGAGAATCTGTCTTACCTGGAGCTACCTTAGTCCCCTGAGCCACAAGGGTTGGTGTCTGTGCAAGTGTGAAGAAACATCCTGTTTCCCCCTCTGTTCTAGAGGAAGATCTTAGACGTGTGCTATGGCCAATTTTGGAAGCAGGACACTGGTCTGGATGGACCTTTGGTCTAGTAGCACAGACTGTGCTGTTCAGTCTTGCTCTCTTTCCTGTATTTCTCCATGAATTCCACCATCACCTCTTTTACAGCCCTAAAACCTCATTATCCTCTCCTGGTCTCCTGTGTCATCCTTGCCCTCCTGATCTCATATCATCCTTGCACTCAAAAGCTGACTTATCTCTGACAGCCCTCCCCAATTTCCCTGCTGATCTCTTGTCTTCTCACTTCACCTCTCCCCAGCCGGTGCCCTCTCTACTGTCAGTGCATAAATTAGTTTTCCACGTGCCTCCACAGAGGCTGTTGATACACACAATATTACTCTCAAAGTTCTCTTTCCTTACAGTGAGTGGAGCTTACTGTACCTTCAGATCACTTTGCATGATTCCATGCTCAATGAAATCAATGGTAATAGGAATTGCAGGATTAAGTCCACAGATACCTGTCTCTTTAGATTTACTCTGATGATTTCTCCAAAGCTGCTGTGAAGTTTATGCCCCTCCATCAAGCTCCATTTTCAAGTCAGAACCACATTTGAATTCAGATAAACTGAGAATAGGTGCCTTTGTCTTGCCCCGAGCTGTATTTGGGAATTCGCGAACCTCCCAGTGCAGAAAGCTCTCAACCTGAACTCTGTTCTGCAAAATGAAGCAGAACACACAAAGGGGAACCAAGACAAATATCCCTCAGAACAATTATTTCCCGCAGCTGTTTCCTGCATGTTGATCTGTTCTGTCACTGTGAGTCCTGATCTGCAGAAATCTTTGTCCTGTATAAAAGCTGCCGTTAAGCTAATTTAAGGCACAGCAAGGGCCTCCTCTAAACAAAGCAAAAAGCAAGCAAAGCACAGAACACAGTAATCCGAGTTGACTTTTTCTTTTGTGACAGAGGAATGTAAAAATATTTTACTGTTAACTGTCTAGGAAATTCTGATGAAACATCTCTTTCCCTGGAAAACTGGGAAATCATCTTTCCCAAAGTCCATATTAGCCTGGTGTTAGTGAAATCGTCTTCATGAGAGTGAAATACTCAAGGTTCTGAGCTAGGTCAAATACAGTAGCAACATGAACTCTGCTTTCCAATATCAGCATCCAAGCAAATAGGTTACAGATTATTTTGGATTATAATTTTTTTTTTCCTCAGGAGGTTGTTTTTTTTTTTTCTCATCTGAATACTTTTATTTTGTTCTCAAGCATTAAAAAATACATTTTTGGAAATCTTGAAACAATTCTTTAAGCGGGAAAATGACCTAATGTAATTGTAACTAGTCCATAGCCCTCTGGAATACAAAAAATTGAGTTTCTGGGATCTATTTAGCCCTAAAGACAGAAGAATATATGACTCTACTCTATGTGATGATATACAAAGGCTTAGATTCACATTTCCTTATTGATTCATCTTTCGATCTGGCAACATTTATGAATTCCTTACTAGACTGCAGAATTGTAGAATATAAGTCAATTTGGCTACTATAACATAGAAATATATTCTCTATCATTACTAGCAATCAAATGTAATGTGTATATAAACTTCGGATTTTCTTTGATGTGTACTTTGTTAATTTATCTGAAGGTATTGCAAATTCAAGCTTGTTATAGATTTCAGATTTATGAAGAATGTTGCCCTATACCCACTGATCCCACCAGGATTTACTTTATAGATATTTTCTTTTTGAAGCCCAAGGAATGATGGCATTCAACAGGCCTGTTGCTTTGTTCAAAGCTTAGGCATGGTATTAAATACAAGTCTGAAGGGATGCTAACTGCTGTGAAAAATACAGTAAATGAATTCATAATTTCAAACTGAAATGTTGGTTTCGTGTAAAGAATTTTGTAGCTCTGATGGTTAAAGTCTATTTGTCTATAGAGAATGTGCAACACACAATCAGCATCTTCTTGATAAATTTTATTAATGCTTACCTGGATAGGTGCTTTCCAGATAGTTTTTTAGGATCTTTGGCTTCCACCAAAGATGGTGATTGCATTGTTAGCCCTCTGAGTAGGATGATGTATACTCATGTTGTGACGTGCTAACCCCTTGAAGTCAAAGTGAGAATGCCCACCTGTTGTGCATAGTGCCTGCGTATGGAATATTGACATAGAGTCAGGGCTTAGAAAGATTTAATATATTGACTGTGTGAATGAACATGATCTATTGGAACTTGGCTTTATTTCCCATGGTAGGGGGGTCAGCCTCTAATTTAGTTTCCGCAGTGAAGAAGTTATCCTTAAAATAAGTGTGGCAACTCATGCATCTGTGACTGCCCTCTTGGTAACGGTTTTTACTAAACTTCAGCTGAAGACCAAAGGCAAAGCAAAACAAAATAATTAAAAGAAAGCAAAGCAAAGCAAATGACCAGCTTCTTCAAAACTTGTAGACCCTTACTGGAAGATACAAACAGTTGAGACAGGCTGGCAGGTGACAGTGTGGTCAGAGAGAAACCCATGACAGCGCACTGCCACATAGACTGTGGCTATGTCTGCATCCACTGATGGTTTCATAGTTCCTTACTTTAGCACAACAAACTGCCTAAATTGCCTTGACTCATACTTGAGGTCAGAATGCTGCATATTGTGATATGATGTCATTTAGTGCTCTATCATGTGACCCTCTGGTCACTTACTTCACAGCTACATGAAGATAGTATATTCCTGTACAGTCCCTCTAAGGGCTGTGTGGCTTTCGTGCTGAGTCAGCATTTAGGCCAGTGACTCTTCCCAGGCCTTTTGTCTGACCCAACAGTTTGTTGTTGTATTTACTGCAGAGACATGATACGGCCAAAGGATGACTGTATTCAAAATGGGCATCAGTGGGTTAAGGCTCCATAATCCAGTGAAAAACACAAATTGGAACAGTAAAAAATGGAACTTTAATTGTTCCTATTTCTTCCCATTTTCAAGTGTATATTTTTTTGAAACTGATAACTGATTTGTCTTTGTAATGCTGAAGACAATAATTGTCAGAAGTATAAAAATTCTGTAAAATCCTTGTCAGCTCAGCTATGCAGATCTTTATCCATACATGTGCATGTAGCAAATATTGACCTTAAGAGAATAGAACTCAACCATCATCCATAAATAAACTGATTTGACAGCAAGTTCACGTAGTGCTGCAGGCAACATCTTGGAACAGGTTTTGCTGTAGTGAAATCTGAAGGTTTGGGAGAACGCAGTGTTAAAGCAACACCTACAGTTTCATTGGGTTGGAAATGTCAGCGTATCACAGATAAGACAAGCACTTGGTACTTTCTGTGTTGGTCCATAGAGGAGAGTTAAAGATGGAATAACATGCAGGGGCTGAAGTCCGGTATAATTCTTTCTTCACATTCTTAGAGAAAGGACATTAGGTTACAAACATAGTGTCGTCCTTCTGGGCTATTATTTTTGTTGAAACTTAAATCTATATTTACATTAAAATACAGACTTTTTACTTTGGTTGTCTTTATTGCAAAACAGAATACAGTAAGCAATTGCTAGTTCTGTATTGCAGACCTAATTTTATACTAGAGATTGGTTGAATTTATAAATAAAGTTTGTGTATCAAGATAAGCATCACTGGGTGTATGTCTGTGGGGGAGAAACATCCCTGTGATAAAAAGTGCTGCATTGGCACTTAGGAAATATGTATTTCAGTCCTGATCCTGCCTCAGACTTCCTGTATTATCTTTGACAACTTAGTCTTTGTTTTTAACTGTAAAACTGGGATGAGAACATTTCCTCCAAAAAATTTTCAGTTTACAAACTCTTTCAGTGAGAGACACTTGCATGTGTATCCTGCGTCAACCTTAGTAGGTCCTTCTGTAAATTAATGTCCTAAAACACGCTATAACAAAGATAAACACTGTAGGAGTGCAGAAGGTGCCACTTGGTAGAGACCTGCATCAGAAAATGCTATTTTGACAAAAATAGCAGTTTTCTGGAAATGGGTTAAGGTTGTTCATGGCATTTCCACATTGGATTTTTTCCCTTTCTGGAATAAGTTTTTCAAAGAAAGTTCTCCTAAGACATTTAACATACACATATTTTCAAGAAGAAATATATAAAATTTACATTTTGGGATAAATTTTGAATGATTGTTTTTCTTCCAATCAAGAATAAAAATGCTAAAATGTCACATTACTAGTAAACTGGAAAAAAAATAGCACTTATTGAAAATGCTTCTCCAAATGCTATTTAAATTAATGGGTCTTGTTTGGCATTAATATTAATATTCATGCCATTTATTAAGAAATTCAAGCCATTTTATGACTTACTGATGTCTTGAATCAAGAGACAGAGAGAGCAGAAAATAGTATGGGCTCAAAAGCAAGCCGTATAGCTATGTCCAACCTTCTGGAAACAAACAAAAACCCCCCAACTATTCTGAGAGTTTGTGTTTTAATTTGTAGGGGAAAAACTCTCAAAACATTCAGCTGATGTATTATTTGTGAAGAATTTTATCATTGAATTGTTTGATTTCACTGAAAATTCAGCTAAGGTTTCTTCTGCAAAATATTAATTCTAAAATGTTTTCAATATCTTGACTTCATTATCTTTTGTTTGCTTTTAATCAAATGTTGATGCTTTTTCATTAGTTTTCAGTTTTCTTCAGTGTGCATGCTTTGTAGTAGCCACTTGAAAATTTAGAAGTATTTACAGAAATAAGAGAACAAGTCTGAACTGGAATTCTTATTGCAAAATTGTCTGTCTGATTTAGATTTTTGCTGGCTCTAACAATGCATTTTCACTGTGGTTTGTGAACATTGTATCCACAGTAGTTGCTGTTGAAGTCATATGAAGGGAAATTAAATTTGTAAGGATATTCACTGTGGTCAAACGTCAGTGCCTCACAGGTAATCCAAAGATAATAGTTTGTCCTGTTTTCTTTTTATTACCTTCTGCAACCTAATCATTAGAATGATTCTTTTATCTGTGGTAATATCTACTTGGTTTGCCTACATGAAGAGTTTTGAGACACTCTTGGCATTAAAACTGGCACTGAAATTTTATTTTCTTTGCTTTTGGAATTAAAAATTTAAAAATACAGGGATTGAAAAGACACCAACGTCATGCAAGTCACTCCTCCTTTTAACAATGAACCAATGGTGAGAAAGTAATAATTTCAGTGAATGCTCCTTCTGAACCTTAACAGCTCTAAATCTGGCAAAGTCAGAGAAAGGAGAGGAATGTGGTGTTTAACACAGTCTTCGGACTGGAGGATATGTTTCCAAAGGACAATATTTTTCAAAAGCTTTTTCCTTTGGGGTAGATAATCACTGGCAATGAGTGAAGAAGTGGAAAAAGTCATTCTCCTGAGCTCTATTTCAGAGTGTATTGGAAATGTTATGAGCTGTTGTTAGCTTTTGCCAGGAAAAAAAGGAAGGACAGGGAACTATGACAAAAAAGGTTGCTGAAAAACAACAAACCATTAATCCTCATGTTAGCTCATGCCCAAGCTAATAGAAAAGTATGTGGCACTTCTGGGTTTTTTTGTTTGTTTGGTTGTTTTTTGTTGGTTTGTTGTCTGGAGTTTTTTGGGGGGGAGGGCGGGGCTGGTGGTTGCCTGTTTTAAGATCAAGACTTGTATTCAAAAAAAGGACCTGTTAAAACATTCGCTGGTATTTCTGTAAAATCCATCCTTTTATTCCAATTCCCACAACCATCTTTTAGTTGTAAGGTCTCAAATATAGGATCTTATTTTACTTTCAGTGGTTAGAATAGAAATAATGGAACTCCTCTTCCCTAATTTGAGAGAAACAGCTTTATGGGATTTTATTTGCCTTTGTTTCTAATGAACTAAAGGAAAGTCAAGGATGACTCTTACATTTAAATCTGAAAGTGGCAGAAATCATAACAGTGATTCCCTGTAGAAGAAATCCCTGTAGCTTAAATATAGTTCCTGTGACAGGTATGTCACCTACAATTATCTGTCTTCCTCTTCTGAAATAATGACAATAAGAACATTGCTTAAAATACTTGTCAGTAAGGGGTGAAACTTACAGATGTTCAGTGGCAATTCAATACAGAGAGAAACTCCAACATTTCAGACTTCTTACAAAGGAAAATATTTAAGTCAAATATCTAAGTGGCCGTTGCATTCCTACATCATGAAAACCAAAGTCTTTGCATGGTGAGATGGCTAATTTATAATTCTGAAATGAAAATTTCCTGTTAAAAAGCTGGATGAAAATGATGCCTGAATGGATAAAATTCCTTTTCATCTAGTATTATGCTGGTACAAATGTGTTAACAGTAAAATGTGTTTTCCATATTCAACTCTGCTGTGAAAATAGCTTCTTAAAGCAGCAAACATTTATATCTGTGCTTACCTGGTGCACAAGGAAGTACTCTCCTTGTATACAATGGGATTACTCATGTGAATGGTATTCAGTGATGTAGGAGAGGTTGTGCTGACCTGGACAAAGTGTGGAATTGGTGGAGAGTGAGATCTTCTCATACATCTCAATTCTATGGAGTGGAATATCAGCATCAAGGATTTCTCAGCATTCTTAGACGATCATAAATGTGAAAAGTTAAATTAGATTCCACTGGATCGACAGCAATTTATTTATTTCAGTGGAGACAGAGCTTTGCCACAGGACTTTCCTGATATATTTTAGCATAACATCTGAAAAAAAAAATCCAGACAATGGACTGTTTTGTTCTTTTTGGATTTGCTTATGCATCTGTCCAATGAAGCACAAAGGTTGTGAATGAAAATGTCCTATTATATGGCTGCTCTTGTAGAAGTGTGTTTTTTTTTCTTTTTTACTTCTCGTAGAAGTATTTTTCTTCTGTGTAGTGACATTTACACAACTGCCATCTTTTTCTCTGCCATCTTACAGTACTGTATGTTACACTGCATTTCCTTTCACAGAATGGATTTTGTACAAGTTTTCTTTTTAACCTGTGAATCCTGTATCAGCAAATATGAAAGAAAAGAGAAGAAAAA
Organism: Pterocles orientalis; assembly: GCA_011057875.1. Taxonomy (NCBI): domain Eukaryota; kingdom Metazoa; phylum Chordata; class Aves; order Pterocliformes; family Pteroclidae; genus Pterocles; species Pterocles orientalis. Next base: position 252,802 of record WKFP01014255.1, read on the forward strand.
ATAGGAGATGACCTAATGAGAAACAGACCAAAAAGGATTATTACAATATTGTTGAGAAAGAGGTATTTCTGCCTTTGTATTTCCTCTAGCTGTCAGTATGCAAGCCCTGAAGGACTCACTCCCTATGATGTGTCAGAGAAAACACAATTGCACTTTCTGCAGCTGATCTACTGAAGACAAAAGCAGCACTAGAAATACAGTTTTAAAATGAGGCCTCTAACCATATTTTCAATGTTATTTCTCAGAAATCTTCTGATACTTGTAAAACCTCAGTCCAGCTGACATCAAGTAAGTTGGGCTTCTTCCAGAGCATCCTTTATATTGCCCTGCCCTTTTGTCTCTTTCCTCACACTGACTTGCACACCCTCCCTCCTGACCTGATTGTAATCTCCCCAGTTTCAAAACACAGGATTTCTTTCACCACCTCATGAGGAGGTGAGCTATAGGATAACACTATTCTGTAAGAGAAGGCAAATGTAGAAGCTAAGCCATTTGCTGCGCTTTTTTGTTGACTAATAATAGGTTTCAGGCTTTGCCTTGCCAAGTGTCACAAGATCAGGAATCTGGAGAAAACAGAATTGGGGAGAAGGAGGTTTAAAATTATAACTTAAAGAAATAGGAGCTGTTTTCCTTTTGTTTCTCTTCCTGCTAGATCCTGCTGTACCTTGCAAACCTAGGGATCAGATTCACAAGCATTTTGGACAGAAAGACCTAGAAAAACCTATTTATTTTGTTTTTTATTCAACACAAATTAAGATTTCTGGAGATTCTTCAGAGATCCCAAGGGCTTTAAGAAAAACAGAATATCATGTTACTAGGACAAAATTCTAATAGCACTGGGAATAATGATATTGCAGCCTAATTCCATTAATTTAAGATTTTTTTTTGGTTTTTTTTTCTTTTAATATATCATAACTGGAAATTCTTTTTCTGAGTTATCCCTTTCTTCCAGTCGGTGGCACAATATGATATGCTTCTGTGGCAGATAACATAGTGAATGACCTCACATTCACCTTTGCAAGTGGTTTTAGGTTTTCTTGCTTTCTTACAGTGTTTTCTTTTTTAAGACAGCTTGTGCACAAACAGGTTTCCAAGAGATTGACACCCCTTTCCCTGATGGAGGAGGGATGTGAACATCAGGGTCAGGGAAGGAATTAAGGTGGGGCACCCTTTGGGGCTCTGGTCTGTGATGGGTGGTGAGTTGCTGAGCAAAGGTACAAGTGCTGCAGTCAGGCACAGGGCATAAATCACGCAGTAATCCCACATGACTGTATGTGGCATTAGTAAAACAGGATGTGACCAAGCATGTAAGTCCCAGCCCACTCGCTGAACTGAATATATAAACTATTACCTTATAGGTTACTCAATATGGGGTAAAAACCAAGTTCTGGTGGTGACGTCAGTGGGCTGACTCAGATGCTGGTACACTACCTTGCAGCAGTAGGATAAATATCTTTTATACTTAATTGCTTAAAATTGGTCAGCATGCTAGAAATTGTGGCCTGGTATTGCAAAGATTTGTGCTTGTGAGTAGCCATAGTGCCATGAGCAGTGCAGTTGGGATACAGCAGCTGGCTGTCAATGAGTGAGCGTCCTTAGACTTGCAGACTTAGGAGTTTAGTAATTTTTGTAAGATCATATGGTTCATGGTTTTCAGTGTTTATTTGTAACGTTTATATTCCAGCTGAGTGTGGAAACTGTTAATTTATTCCTTTCTTCTGTGTCTCAGTTCCTGAGAAGCCCTATCCACAGCTCTTCACAGCTGTAATGCATCTTTGATGTTGCTGAGGAGAACTCTGGCCCTGAGTAATTGTGATTTCCATGTTATTGTCACTTTCCTGTCCCTGCCTCTGAGAGGCTTTCAATATTTTGACACCTTTCCTGTGCTGTCTCCAGCTTGAAGTTCTCTTGTTTGTCTCTTGCATGGTGCATTTTAATTCCAGGGTGTGTAACTGCTAATGCATTATTGCAGTCAACATTGAAGCTCTGAGAAAACAAACTGGGTAGAACAGAAAAAGAGTTTGGAAAAAAAAAATTATTTACTGTGTGTGTTCTGGGCCTCCCATCTTAAAAAGATGCAGAGGAAGTCAAGAAAATGATCAAAGTATGAGAATCTTCCCTACAACTAGAACTTTTTAGTTTTGAAAAAAAAAAGCAGTGGATATGACAAAAAGGTCTATAATACACATGAATAACATAAAGAAATGGTTGTTCTGTGCCACAGTCAGGAACAAGACTTAGTGAAATAATAAAAGCATCACTTTAAATATATGAAAGCACTTTTTTCCCCTTTATATGTAATTTAAATGATGGCTCTCAATTTGTGAGGAGGTCAAAATTATAAATTGGTTCAAAAAGGTATTAGGCAAATTCATGAGTAATAGCTGTGTGAGAGACAGTGGCCCAGAGGTAACCTTCAGCCTGAGGAGTCTCTAAACTACTGACTGCTGTCACCTGTCATATGTCAGGGAAGGGTCATATGAAAGGTACCTTATTCTTCTGCAAGATCAGCTACTGTCTACTGTTAGAAAAAGGGACTTATCTTGGAACAATGAAAATATGCCCATTGCTTTTGTTTAAGACTGAAAATTGTTATCTAAGAGTTTTTAAATAACATAGAAGTGGGAATGCAAATATAAATGTATTAATGTCAAGAAGTATGAAGAATTATTTACAGTGCTACAACGAAGCGTAACTAGGAACAATAGATTAGACTGAAAACTCAGTTTAGGTGAAATTCTGAACAAGAAAATGTATTTAGATTAGGAACACTCTCTTCCTAAAGCTACTAGAAGTAAAAATCACTTGAAAATGTACGCTCTGAGAGGGAATCCTGAACTGACATCTGGATGGCGTAAGTTAAATGCCACAGAAGATGAGTTTACTTCAGTGGATACTGTTTCTATCACAACATGCACATCTGGTCTGTAGCTAAGTTGTGTATTGCACCATAATAGCATGCTTCAGAAAGTACAGGTCAAGTATGCTCTGAATTGCGCATTATGTGACTTCATAGAATTGATGACAGATTTCTTTACATCAAACAAATCTGGTTTTGCTAATGGTGTAAACTGGAAGTAAGTTAGCCTCAGGGATTTTTTTTTTCTTGGTTTACTGAGAACAGATCTGGGCCCAATATCTCAAATTTGAATGATGTCTCCAGGAAAAAAAATGTTTCTGTTTTAGAACTTTTGGGATGGTACATAAACAGTATTAACTTTAAAAGCCTCTCAGAAGTATTAAAAAATTATGCAAAGCTTTTAATGACTACCAGCATTTCCATAAAGGGGAATGTTATTTAGCAGAAACATTGTGTCTTGTCTATCTTGGGCAATGCCGTTATCTCAATTTCTCCCTGGAAAGCAGGACTGCTGAGGGGCTGAATCGCAGGTAGATCAGGCAGAAGAGACCAAGAGGTAAGGAGTCAGGAGAGATACAGAGATCACTCACACTTGTGAGAGGCAGATAAAATCCTCATTTTGTCTCACTTGGCAAATGCAGATATTTGTACAACATAGGATCTTTCCCCAAGTTCTGTCAATGCAGTTGAGAAATTAAAAAATAATTTAAACAATTTTTGTCCGTTAATGAGATTGAAATACCTGCAAGTTTACCTTAGCTCTCACCGTGTGTTTGGGAGTGGAATTCTCTTTAACCCCCAGGTGGATATTTATGGGTATGTGAATGATTCTATAAGCAGTGATTTAGAGGCTAAATTGGATCATATTTGAAATATTACCTTACTAATTTCTTGTCTATTTGCTCAATTCCTCTTTCTCGGATTTTTTTTTTAAGTGTGTGAATGAGGTAATGTACAATTTCTACTGTCTTCTAATAATATTTGGGTCATTTCTACAGAGTACATTTGAAGCTCTTTCCATTAGTATAACATCAAATATAAGATTATATTATTTTTATAAAAATAAACTCTTTTGACAAAAGATAGATTGAATTTCTGATGTTACTTGCAATTTTTGAAGTCTGGGCAGAGTTAAGTCTAACACGTTAAACCAAACAGCGTCTGGAAGTTCCAAAGAAAACATGAACCCTGAGAGTAGTAAGTATGACATAAATGTAGTGGCACAGTTGCTTGGTTAATGCTTTCTAACCAATGGTGGGTGTTGTGATTAATAAAATACCCTTGCATAAACTAGACATACAGAGATTTAAGACTGAAGTTTAAGAGTGATGAGCATTTAAACAGAAAATATCCCAGAACGCTATGATGCATAATGGATGTAAATTAATACAACTGTGAAGAATTTAAAATATAAAAAGAATTCCAAGAAGAAATGTATCCAGAAAACAGCTCCTGCCAGCACTTATGCGATTTACAAATATTTTGAAAGGCTCACTTAATGTTTACTTCATGCAACTTCATTCTAACTTAGTGAAGTTGTGGATAGCTTTGCCCTAAATTTGTCCTGTATAACTAAGAGATGATTACTGTAGATATTAAATTTATTGGGGAAGAAATTTCCCAAATACTAGCTAGGGCTGAGGCATATCTTAGGAAACTGTGCAAGTCTGTATGTGCATATATGCCTTTCCTTTCTCGTTCTGTATCTGCCAGCATGAGATATACCTGCTTTATGCTGGCTGCTATTCAGACCACGGAATTGAAACAGCAGCCAGAAATCCTGTACAGGGTAGAGAAATGTCGTAACCTTTCTTGTTTTCTTCCAGTCATGCATCCTGTGCTATTCAGTTGCTAAAGAGTGGCAGGAGAAGTCACACAGTGAAGTCTGCACTACCAGAAAAAGTATACATTGGAGTATAGTGTGTTAGCGTGGAAAAAGGCTGTAAACTGTTAGTGAACTGTCATAAACCACTGACTAAATGGACCACATTTAAACCAAAAATCTAACTGTCCCTTATCAGGCAGTCAGTTCTGGGTTTTTACAATATCTGCAACAAACAGAACAGTAGCTACTTCTTATTGTCTGACCATGAGAGATTAGAAAATACCCCAAAAAAGTAAAACAGGACATCTGGTTTCCAACATCGTTCTGGCTTGTCTGTCTGAGTTTCCATCTTCCGGCTAGTGCTCAGTTAGAAGGGATGAATGGGTGCATTTTTCTTTCTTTAGGCCTTTTTACTCTTTATAATCTTTAAATCTTTATAAGTATTAAATAGTATTTGAAACTTTGATTTCCCACATTTTAGTACTCTGTGAAGCCTTTCTTAGTTTTGAACAGAATTGAAATCCAGAAATCGACAGACTAATCTGCTCACCTTCTACAGCAAAATAGTGTTTTCTGTTGATGTGGGGAGAGCAGTGGATATTGTTTATCTGGAATTCAGCAAGGGATTTAACACCGTTTTTCACAAGCTTTCCCAACTAGTACGATACAGATTGGATATGTGGTCTGCAAAATGGGTAGGAAGTAGGCTCACAGGCTGTACTCAGAGGGTGGTAATCAATGGTTTTTACTCAGGTTGTGTGGCGGGTTGGCCCTTGGCTAGGGGCCAAACCACACACGCCCGCTCACACAGTCCCTGCCCCCACCCAATGATAGGGGAGAGAAAGAGGTAAATGGCAAAGAGGACTCGTGGGTTGAGATAAGGACAATTTAATAACTAAACTACAATAATATTGGAAATAATACTATCTACAAATACGCAATGTAATACACAGTGATACTGCCCCTCCCCACCTGATGACTAAAGGCCCAGCCCACTCCCAGCCAACGACCCCGGAGGAGGGAGGGAATGGGTGATACACAATGATACTGCCACCCCCCCAAAGGCTCAGCCTGTTGCCAGCTAATGATCCCCAGAAACCGCACTCACGATTCCCCCAAAAAGGGGGGTGAGGGGGGTGCACCGCTCCCGGAGGCACTCACGGAATGGAGATAACAGCCCAAGTGTCCCAGGCCGAGAGCTGACCAAAGATAACAGCCCAAGTGTCCCAGGCCGAGAGCTGACCGAAGCAGGGGAAAAAAACAGCTAATGTTCCCCCCAGAGAGGGAGGATCCCGAAACTCAGGAAACGGAGATAACGAGTGTCCCAGGCTTCGAGAGCTACTGGTGTCTGTGGGGGAGGAAAGGCCTTAGGAGAGCGAATGCAGGCACCCGAAGCGAGATGATCTGGAGCCCAAGGGAAGTAAAAAAAGAGATCTCCTGGATGGGTCCTCACCTATATACTGGGTATGACGTGCATGGGATGGAATAATTGGTCAGTCTGCTTCTCAATCTTAATCTAAAAGCAAATCCCAAGCTAGAAGCTGGACTGTCTCTCCCCGCCTGCTCTGTCTGTGGAGGGGAAAGAGGCTGAATGTATTTGTCCTTGAAAGTATCCTGGCAATAACTATAAACGTTCCTTCTTATCAGTTTTCTCCTGAGCAGGAATCCAAAACATAGCTTCTTGCTAACTATGAAGAGAAAGAGAAAAAAAAAATTAACTCTCTTCTGCTTAACCCATGACAGGTTGGCAGTCAGTCACAAATGGGATTCCACAGGGACCAGTACTGAGCCCCACAGTATTCAACATCTTCATAAATTATCTGGATTGAAAGCACTCTCACCAAGTTTGCTGATGACACAAAATGGGTGGTGAGGTGAACACACCAGAATGGAGAGCCGTCTTACAGAGAGACCTGGGCAGGGTTGAAGAGTGGTCTAGCAAGAACAGTATGAACTTTAACAAAGAAAGACAAGTTCAAAGTCCTGCACCTGGGACAGCACAGCCAAAGAGCCCAGTACAGGCTGAGATCTGTGTGGCTGGGAAGCAGCCTTGCTGAAAGGGTTCTGGGGGTCCTGGTGGACAACAAGCTAAACATGAGTCAGCAGTGCACTGCTGCAGAAACAAGGGCCAGTTGGATCCTGGGCTGCATCCACAGGGCCATTGCTATCAGAGATAGAGAGGTGATCATCCCACTCTACTCAGCGCTGTCAGGCCACACCTGGAGAATAGTCTGTGGTTCTGGTCCCCCCAGTTCAAGAAAGATGCAGACAGATGGGAAAGGATGCAAAGGAGGGCCACAAAGATGATCAAAAGGCTGGAGAATAAGTGTTTAGGCAAAATATGATGTTTTAAAGCAGCTTGGCTAATCTTTCACTGTATAATCAAATACTATAAAATACTATATATTCAATTTCTTGGTGAAGTTCAAAAAAAGTGTTTTGAGGTATGTGTTACCTTTTCAGCTACTTTTTTTCCCCAATTTCTATCCCATTTCCATTTAATGAATGTTAAATCTATCAGTTGCCAGCAGCAGTAATAAAATATCTCCCTGCATATGGGGCTGATAATCATGATTTTCTTAAACTTACCACATTATGGGATTTTGTGTCACTGTATCTATCCATCAGTACACAGTGTTCCTCTGAGCAACCTAGCTGACATAATGAAATATAATTATTCTTTTCAGTTGTTCATTTCAAATGTAACTGTATTTTTAAATTACTGTGCAATTTAATAAAATCATGGAATACAATTGCCTTCTTTCAGCATGTATATGTCATAGAATATTTCTAAATTTCCATGCATTCTTCTGTCTTTACTTTAAACTTATGGTTAGGATGATTTGAATTGAATTAATATCTAGTTATTGTCCATTCTGAGTCATCGTTTGACGTGATTTCTGAAGTAACCCTCCTTGAAGTCCTGTGGACATCATCAATGCAATCGGTTTCCTAAATTTTCACAAATTAAACATAGATTCTTACTTTATTGTGAGGTAACAGTGTTCCCCAAAAGACAACGTGGAGCTGCACCACAAATGGAGAACACAGAAAAAATGAAGAGTCACAAGCGTTTCCTGGCTCAAAATATTTCCTTAGATGGGAAACATTGCTTAGCTTCTGGGCTGGCCTGTTTCAAGTGAACAGCAGTTTTAACTATGGAGCTTAAACTGAGGGTCAGTCCCTGTAATGTTTGCCTGTGGCTGTAGAGATGTCAAAGTCTGTTCGGGTGAAGTCTCTGTGCAGATTAAAAAAAAAATGTAATGGAAAGAAGCAAGGGCAAGTCTTGGATTCTCAAATCTCTTCTACCTTACATGGTGAAGCAGGATCAGCAACAGACTTGCTTTATCAGTTACTTGAGTTATTGTTCTCAATATATTTTTCTTAAAGTGGACAAAAACCACTGTAAATACGTAGCGCTTCCTGCTTCAAAGCCTTTACTATGTATGAATCGAATTTGCTGCTACAAGACTGAACTTGTAATTTTCACGTTCAAGGAACATAAAGATTTATGCCTTGAAACTCAGCTGGTAAAGAACTAACATCCAGAAAGGTGAACTTTTTGAAAGAACAAGTGTTTTGTTTCGGGTTTTTTTTCTAAGATGACCTTAAGAATATCATCTTTGAGATATTTCCCATGGATTGAAGTGGTGCCAGATTCTTCTCTTCCCAGCCCCATGTCCTGGCAGTAGCACTAAATCCTTGAATACTCCAGATTTCCTGAATAGTTTTGCCCTCTAGCAAAATTAGGCTCTGTGTAATCTGTAAGAAACAAATGGTCCCCTTTCTGTGACATGGGGAAGAAACAGGGTGGGACAGGTTCTCAGTGGTGAGAAATGGAGAGCAAAAGGAATATACTGTGAGCAAGACAGGGGACATCCTCTCCCAGAATCAGCTGGGTCTCCACTAGGCATTAACTGAAATTTGAATTTGGGCACAGAACTATGAGTTTATGTCTTTTGTTCTATAAACCCTTTTTTTTTTGCAAATACTTGAGAGAAGAGAAAACTGAATAAAGCATTGTTCTGAAAATGCTGTTTCTGTGGCTTTTGTTTATGTGAAACACCAATTCCTGAAGGAAAGCTCTTCAACATGTGAACAGTAATGTGAGCTTTCATTGTTAATATGATTAAAAACCAGAGTACTACAAAGAAGGAACATGGTCTTAAGGGTTTGCCCACATATATTTTGACTTACAGTAAAGTACAGCAATGCATGCACGAATTCTGGAAAGCTGAGAGTTGAGCTGTCAGCCTGATGTTTTCTATCCCTGGTAGAAATATAATTTTCTGAAATAAACATTGGCACACTCTATATCAGGAAATTCTAAAGTTTAAAACTGAGAAGATTGATCTTGCTGAAGGGGTGCCAAAATGTGCCCCCTTTACTGCATCCAACCCCTGTGCAGTTCAGACTTAGCTTCACTGGGAGGGGGACATCCCATAGCAAGGGTCTTTGGTGCAGGCACTCTGAAGCCCCACGCGTAAGCATCCTCGTGTCATGGGTGAAAGTGTATCCAGGAGCCCTTCCTGAGTGTGTTAGTGCAGTTGGCCTTATGATGACTTATCACCCAGCTTGGGGTGGCTGAAGGGTTGCCTCCTGCTGATGCAGTTTGAACAGCCCTATACATAACACTTTTTCATTACCTTTTCACCTAGGAAGTTCTGTACTGAATCCAAAGCTGCTGGGTGGTTGGCCCAAATAACATGAAGTTCATTCACCAGGAGAGTTACGTGCTGTGTGCTGCTGGCAAAGAGACAAGAGAGACCAAAGTGCGAGCAGCGCTTGGGGCCTTTACAATGGCAGGGAACTGATTAGGAGAGATATGCCCAGATGATCACAGCGGGAAATTCATGACCCGTGCTGTGCAGAAAGATGAAAAAATCCAAGGTTTCCCTCCTCCCTTTGAAGTTACTTTTTTAAATGTACAGGGACTTCTTTCCACAATTTTGTGCTGTGAACTCATGTTGAGGCCATTACCTATGATGACCTTTCTGAATTTCCAAGACAGAAACTTGTACAACCTGCACTCTGTGTTCCGAGCTACCTTATGTTATGTTTGACCATAAGAAATGTACTTTTATTGCTTTGTGATCATTTACCAAGTGATTCAGGTCTCCCTGTAACAGTAACCTGACTATTAAGTATACTCTTTGATCTTATCAGTTACTGCGCTAGTAAAATTTTTCTACCTTTAGCTCAGTTACTGATAAAATAGGGGTCAAGAATCAATTCCCTGTGGCCTTATGGCTAGAGCTCTGTTCCTGACTATTTTCTTGGTATAAACTGCATTTTGAGATCCATCAGGGGACCAAGTTTTAATTCATTGTACTGTCTTTTAGATCCAAGATCTTGAAATCTAAAATTGAAACCAAGTCTAGAAGAAATCCAAGTATGTAACAATATAACTTGACAATATGTTAGACCTGAAATCCTGACATAAAAATTGTATAGTAGATTTGAAAAGACCCACTTTCCACTAAATCAGGCTGAATGATGCTGAACATTTCCATAGCTTCTAAATTTAATTTACAGTCTCAAAATTTGTTCCATATTTTTCCCAGGAATTGATATCTAAGTCCTCTACAATTCCCACAGCCCCTGGATTTATTCGGTTTTTCAATGCTGGCACTATTCCAGTACTTTGAAATTTCTGTAGTTTTCATGTGTTTGCTAATTATGAACAGTAATAGATATGTTCAGAGAGAAAGTTTCTCGGCAGTTTCCTCTAAGACAATTGGATTTAGGTTGTTCTCACTTGCTCAGTTTGATTTCCAAAGCTTTCATTTTACTGCAGTTGCTTTCCGTTTTTCTGTTGAAAGAGGTGAATGTTCTGTGCCTTTCACAGCCGTGTAAGGGATGGATTTCCCTTGCTTGTTAATAAGAAAATTTACCAGTCGTTGTTATTCCTCTCATTTTCCTTACTGATGTTTCTTAATTTGTTCCTTCTGTTATCCTTGTTATATAGTTTTCTCCTTATGTGTACTTTAAACATAGGTTAAATTGTCTTACTGCTTTTATATGTGTTTTTAAAACATCAGGATTAGAGTCTTTTGCTTTGTTTGGGCAGAGGTATCTGCACAGCCACTGCAGGTTGATATGCCTGGGAGATATGTTGTACTAGAAGAGCAAATAGCTCATCTCAGTGAACCTGTAACAAATCTGACCCTGTCCAGGCACAGACTGAGTGTTTTTTGACAAGCACGACTTTTTATTAATTTCTATTGATTATGCAGCAGGTCACTATAAATTTCTTGTTTCACACATCCCACTTTGTTTACCAGTCAATTAACCTTGCAGTGTTTTAAGACTACCTTTTTAAAAGTCTTCTAGATACATATAGTAATGGTCAATCCTATATTCTTTATGCCTTATATAAACCAGGTGTTGAAGTCTTGCAGCTAACTCTTGTGAAACTGCTAATTTTAGGTCAAATTTGGGTGACAGATAAACAAAAATTCCTTTTTTTTTTAGGATCCTTAAAGAAAACTTGTTCATGACTCTTTCAAAGATGTTTTGGTCTTTTCATTTATTTATTTATTTATTTATTTATTTATTATAGGAAATAACTTCAGAATAACTTGACTCTATCGTTGTTCAAGATAGTGGATCTTAAATTCACTTAAAGCTTCCTTCAGTATTGCTAGGCCAGTGCATTAATCAAATAGCAGTCTTGGAAAACACACAGTAAAAATTTCAACCATGGTGCCAGTGGGTCGGAAGCACCTACTGTTAAGTGCTGCTGCATTTGGCATCACTGCAGAGGAGTCAGCCTCTAGGTTCCACAAAAGCTTATTAACTTAAAATATCCAACTGCATTGTTTCTCAGATGTAGTGCTGCAGCCCTTAAGGTAGTCATGATGGATTTACCATGAGGTTAATTCTGCTAGTTCAGAGAAGAGTTTGTTGTCATAGTAGATTACTTTTCTGTTGCTGGCAGACATTTGCCTTCTTCAATCTCTTGACTTCCCTCCCTATACATTCAGTGAGGGTATAAGCAAGACACAGGACTATCTCTACATGAATGTGCTGCTGTGTTTTGTGTTTTCTCTCAATTGATGTGGCTTCGGCCCTAATGCTTATTTATCATCCCTCCTCTATTTTTCATTTTCACTTTGTCCCTTTTTTTTTGCCAAGCAGGGATCACTGCACCCTGATCTCCTCTTGTGGTGGGAGCACTCTCCTTGACACAGCAAATGTAACGTTACAGATCCCTCTGCTGTCTCTAGGAGGCATGTACAAGAGGCGGCGATATCGCATCAAACAAAAGCAGTGGGGCATCTGGGTGTCAATCACTGTTTGAGATTCTTGTGATATCAAACTCACGGATGCTGTTGTACCTGGAAAAGTCTGAGGGAAGTCTGGCTTAAGCCCCAATCGGAAATGCAGCAGATGCTACAGGACAAGGGGCCAACCAGCCCTGTACGTGTGCTCAGCGCTGCATCTCCACCTGGGGAAGATGGGCTTGCGTGCAAGTCTGCACCCTCCGCAGCACAGCCTTTGCCTCCAGGACACAGAGCAGGACAGGCTTTCAAACTGCCATTCTGTGGGCAGTTGATCCTTTTTTTGCTTCTTGGTAAAGAAGCGGATTTCACAGCGGAATCTGGACTCTGTCCAGCTATACAGCGTGAACTACCCAGGGCTACATTTGTCTCCTGTATATGAAAAATAGAAGGCTGGGTCTTGGTAGAGGTTGGAGAAGAGAGGAAGGAGAGACTATTTAAATACTGAATAACAGACTGAGCATCCAGAAGTCCAGTGTTCAGCCCTTTGGAGATGCTTGGGTCCTTAACTATGCATGTACAGCTGACTTTACATACAGGGGACTTTACATATTCAGGTAAAGAGCAGTCTTAGCTGATAGCAGCAAAGTAAACTGCAGCTGTGGGGATTTCTGCATAGTGTCTCAGGCACCACACAGCCTCACTGTGCTCCTTTGTTCTCCATTGAGCTCCTCTGTTCTTCACTGAGCTCCTCTGTTTCCCATCAGTCTTGAATTAGCTATCATCAGAATGCATGAGGTCACTGAGGATTGTTATTCTTGCTCTCAATAGGGTAATAAGTTGTTTTATAATCAATATTTAATCAGAGCATGTTTGGCATCTCCAGGAAGTCATCAATAGATGATCTACTTAAAGGGGGGTTATTTCGGTTCATCCCGTCTTCAATAATTACGATATGCATAAGCTTGTGGGCAGCAATCACAAAGGATACCGGGATTTGAACTCTGAGGGGAGTAAAAGCCTATCTGAATGAGGAACAGGTGTCTGTGATTCATATAAAGTGGGTAATGTACTCTCTGAAAGTATATTGTACAAAAATCATAGTTAAAGCTAATAATCTTTGTGTTTCAACTTTTTAAAAATAGATTTATTTTGAACAAAAATCCTCATTTAGACTTACTTTCATTGCCACTTTCTGAAGTGCAAGTAGGGTACAAACCTTAAGCAACACTCACCCACAATACAGATTGTCAGACTCCAAAGAAAGAGCTGACATCACAGGTTACAGTATCACTAAAAAGCAAAACAAAAAAATACAGAC
>WKFP01014255.1:275064-287823 GCA_011057875.1 Pterocles orientalis
CACAGGAACGCATCCAGGCGGGCTTTGAATGTCTCCAGAGAAGGAGACTCCACAACCTCTCTGGGCAGCCTGTTCCAGTGCTCTGTCACCCTCACTGTGAAGAAGCTTTTTCTCATATTCAAGTGGAACCTCCTATGTTCCAGCTTGAACCCATTGCCCATTGTCCTGTCACTGGACTTCTTTCACAGTTAAATCTGTTCAGCTACCTTTTCATTGAAAACCTGCTCTGTGATTTTGCATTATTTCTTGTGGAGCTGCTTTTGGTGATACAAATATTATGACTTGATACTTCAGAATTCCCATAAATAATTGAGAAGTTGGTGAAAAGGAACATTTTTTTTTTCCAAACACTGAGACAAGAAAGGAAAAGAAAAAATAAATCAAACAACATATCCATAAAACAACAGAAACCAATGGCTACAGTGCATGTTCAGAGAGCAGCATGGTATTCAGGCATCGCAGAGGCAAGGGTGAGCTATGAGTAACCCAGTGGTATTAAACCACCACCAGGTTAAAGTAGTTGCACAAGTGTACACAGACTGTCTTACAGCCTAGTCAGCCTCCTCGATCTTCATTTGTTTCTCCCCCACTGTCTCCATGTCCATAAAAACGTAGCCAGGTTCTTATATATTTGCTGCAGCAAAGTACACTCCTCTGTTTTCTTTCTTTCTTGATCTTGGTGTTTCTTGTGGCCCAGTGATCTAGGTCTCTCCCTCCCAGTGCTTGCACCATCACGCTCTTCTCTTTTTGTCCTGACTGGAGATGCACACCTGTGCCACAACATTTTCCTGCATGTGCTGTTGAACTGCTAGAGTATGTCCATCATCAAGGTACTTTTGACTGACCTGAGTTAGATAACACTAGAAGCGTGTTAGGAACTGTGACTCTTCATCTGGTGCACTTGCTGTTAGAAGCAAAAGTGCACCCATAAGCACAGTGACAAGCACAGCCTTAGCTGGTCCGTAGTATCTGATTTAAGTTCACCTCTATTTAGGAAAGTATGTAGCATTGGAATATATTTCATTCAGTTTAATGCAAGCATCTACCACTTATTAGCCTTAGTGCATAAATGTACATTCATACTCACCTGCTTCCCTGAATAAAGTACTTTCCCAATTCAAATCTTCACCTGGCTTTCTGCATACTCAGCTTCCCCTTTGCTCCTGTGGCTTTAATGACATTTTCTACTTTGTCTTTATACTTCGTGCCCTCCACCAGCACAATCCCTACCAGCTCCACAAGGACATTCAGATCTACCAGGTTTCTCCTTCCTATGCTTTGTGCTTCCGCTGATGTTGCCTCTGATATCTGGAGAAGCTCTGTCTTGGCCATTGCAGCCTTTGGTTTTTTTTAAGCTTTGTAAATTTAACCCTCTAAAACTCTCTTAAGAAAACTGGTCCTATGCTTGCTTGCTTAGAACTAGTATCTTTGTTCTCATTTATGTCAAAATAGTGTGTCCTCTTGTTTTTCTGTGTTAGAGTAAAAGATTTTCAGGAGTAATGTTTTTCTTTTGGTTTTGTTTTGTTTTTTTATTTTTTTTTTATAACTGAGATGGTCCAATGCATGAGAAAGTTTAGGAAGCTTTCACTGAGGTTTGACAAATGGATGTAGCTGGGGAAAAGTGACACACAAGCATCCTCCAGAATTATACCTAGCTAAAGAAATTCGCTAGTCCTTTTACAGACATGAAGAAAGGTTATAAGTCCTTGTCATTTTTTTCTTATTAATTAGTTGATTAAATGGTATTGCCCCTCCTTATAAACCTTTACTTTAAGGATGTTTGATGCAGAGATTTTTTGTGTTCCTTAAGAAACTTACAGACTTGCTGGATGCATCCCATCTCACTGTTACTCTTGCAAACAGGTGTTTTGTTTAATTTTGAGATTAATTTCCTGTAAATGCTTTGTGGCAGACAAAAGACTTCTTTGCGAATCTCAGATCAGCATATAGCTGTATCATTAGGAACAATACGAGGAAGGCCAAACATTTTGCACACAATTGTTTTTCACTGAAAAACAATCCTTTACAAAACCCCAAAGCATTTTGCAGTTGTCAACATTTTCAGTTTTCATAAACTTAAAACAGAATTTTGTGTGCTGATACCAGTTCTTATTGACAAGAATTCATACTTTCCTACTGTTTTTTGTAAGAAAAAACTAAGTACATGAGAATTAAACAGAAGAATGGCCAAGATAGCAGATATAATATCACTAAAAAATGATGACTGAAAATATTGTACACCTGAATCAATTTCTGTGTTGCATTTTGGGGGATAAAATTTTTCTTTTATTAGCGGATGAAGTCACATCTCTAACTAAATGAGTAAGAAAAATGTCATGTACTTCAAAGTTTTCTGACTGTTTTTACTATAAAGCCAACTGAACATGGTTTTGAATACATTTTTTTGTTTTATTTTTCACTAACATTTTATCATTGAAAATCCATTGTTAGTGTGCTGAGATAAGGAAAAATGGAGCTGGTGATTATTATTGTTGGCTGTTGCAAAGATTTAGAAAAGGAAATAATATTTCAGGAGTTTCTGAGTGAATATACCAAGCAGGATGTGATGTTTCCTGAAGAATCAGGGATTTGTAGCCCATACCTGCAGAAGCTGGCTCTGTGGCTTGGTACAGCTGAGGACTGAATTTCCTACTTTTCGAAGTTCAATTTCCCCAGTGAAAGTTCAGTTCCTCCAGCACTTGGTATTGTAAGTTCCCTGCCTTTGAGGGGATGAGGCACCCCTTAATGGAACAGGACATATTGTTTTAGGGTTAATTGGTGCACAAGCTGCCTGCCAAATTATGTTCTGAAGTCAAAACACGTTCCGAAGTTAAAACACCTGCTGAATCAGCTTCAGAGCATTACTCTGCTTCCCCTGTAAGTTTTACTCAACACCGTGTTTTTCCCTTCTTCCCTCTTTTTGCATTCTGCCTGCATGGTTCCCACATGGTTTCTTAAATCTTAGCTAATATCAAAGGATTAAAATATTACAATTAATTAAAATGATGACTATTAGTGCAGACATCAGTAGTACATTATTGAATTACAAGCAGTAGCTTGATCCTTGGCTCAGTGGTGCAACACACTCACAAGTTCACCGCACTCCAGAGTTTGCCCACTGGCACACTTCCCTGGGGAGCAGCTCCCACAGCTGACCGAGCATGCACCCCCAGGTGGGGGCCAGCCCCCCAGCACTGGGAACAGGCAAAGGAAACTGTCCCCACCTCTGGGACATGCAGAACTCACCTCTCCTGGAAAAGGTGGACTAAGGTTTTTCTGTTTTTCTGTTTCTGACAAAGATATCTGTGACTGCTCTGGCATGACTTTGAAATGCCCTGCGAGCACACATGCAAATAAATAAAATGGCAAAGTTAATATTATTCTAAGCAGACCAAAGTGACTGTGAAATGCTTTCTCACTTAGAGAGAAGCATTAAACTCTGGTTTAAAATGTGACTAGAAGCAGGGAGTGGAAGTGGGGGTTCCCTTTATAAAAGTATGACCTCAGGTCTTCAGAGGTATTTAGGCCTTTTACTTAAATCTTACTTAATGGGGACTTGGCACCTAAATACTGCCAAGGATTTGAGCCATGATCAATATTCCCTTAATCACTCACAAAGGCTTCAGACTGTCTATAGAAACAATGTCTCAGAAAGTCCCCATTCAGTTTCCTGTGCCAGGTCTAATGCCACCATAAAGCTGCAGAGGGTTTTTAAGTGTCTAGATGTTAAAGCCAAAATTATATTTTATATGACTCACAAACCAATACATCACTTTCTTTTTTCAGTGCTGTTATTTCCTGAATAACCCCACTAGAGCAGGATTGCATTTGGAAGAATGAGATACAAGGCCAGTGGAGGAGTTACATATTGTAAATAAGAAGGATACGCGTTTTTTTGTTTTAAATATAGTCTGTTATTCTTCTAATAATCCCTGTGTATGCAAGTTCAGCCTACTCCTTTTATTGGCTTCACATACTTATTACTAAGAGCTCCTTTTCTTCTACAATTTTTGTAAAATACTGGGGAAAGAAGGTGTCTTTGAAAGACACCTGAAAGTTTAATAGTTTGTGACTTTTAAGTTCCAAACTGCCCAGAAATGAAGCAGCGACTCATTACAAGCAGTTGTCACTTTTCTGTCTTATCTGAAGTTTCTATTCTCTTGAGTGACTTCTAACAGCATTAAATCAACACCAACTACTCAAGAGTTGCCGTCTAGTACTTTTTTGACAGATGATCTTTCTTTTAATCTGATTCAGTGGGAAGCAGCAGGGTATTCCAGGTCTACAATTTGTCTGCAATAACAACAATCAAAGCTCTGCTTTATCTCATACCGTGGAATTTGCCTTCCCTAACTGGCAGCAGCAGCTCAGGCCAAAAGCTGCAACGATGCCAGTAACAGAGCAGAATGGCCACTTCTGATGGCATTCTTTGAATGTGCTGACTGTACCATTGGAGAAACATAACAATCATGATAACAAATCTGTGCCCATCTAGCACCTGACATTTGGCAGTCTCCTGAACATTTTGGTCAATGAGAACTTCATAATGGTGACAGAGCTTTGTTTCTTTTACTTAAAATCAGCTAAAGGAAAGTCTTCCAAGCCATGGATCCACTGTAGGGAGCTGAATTTTTGTGCACCATGGCAGCAGGATCTGTGCACACTCCAAGGCTTGAAGACATCAATAGCCAAGGCAAGTATACCTGTAGTAAATTAGAATACCTCTTTCTGCAGCTGGCTGTCCTCCCTCTCTGCTACGGTCATTGCCCCCAAGGGCATTAGGACAACGCTGAGATTTGCACCTCATTGCTCCCGTTCTAATTTCGTGGTATTAGCTGAAGCCACTGATGAGAAGCTATAGAAAAACCCTAAAACCACATTAACTCATTGGACTGGACCTGTGATTCTGTCACCCTGATACAGGGACAACAGAACTACAGAGAAAAGGGAGAGCAGACATCTCAGGGCAGTGAGGTCTTAGGCAGCTACGGCTAGATTTGACTTATTTTGGAAACTGTCTGTTCTGGGCATCACGGGTGGAAAGAGTTAGACTGCTGGCTGGGATGTAGAACCATGATCTGGCTTTGTGAAATTTCATCTAACTGTGTAAGTGAGGATGCCTCAGCCAGACAGACAGCTAGAAGGAAAGGCTGAAGGGAGAAAGAAATTCTTACTTCTCTTCCAGCTTTCGGCATCTCAGAAAACTTCTAAAGCTGGTGTTTATGAAAGACTGGCATTTGCAAACTAATGGACTTCAATGTTCTAGCTGCCACTTTGGGTTTGGATACTGTCCTGTAGTTCTCTTAAAATTCAACTGAAAAGGAAGACGTCAGTGTTGCTGTCTACCTCTTCTTTGACAAATGACTTTCAGAGGAGACTGGTTTCTCTGCCCTCTTTACCTGGAGAAGGGTCAAACCTACATCTCACATGTCCCAGAAGATATGCCTTCACTTCCTGGTTTAAGGAAAGAATGTTAAAATTTTATTCATCTCCTTTCTGTTGAAGCTGTGCCACTGTGCAGAAAGAAAAACAAGACTCAGAGGGCCAGAGAGGAAGAAGAGAGTAAACAACTGGCAATGTAACTCACAGCCCCACAATCCGCAGCCTTGCCCAGGGAGAGGTCAGTTCACAGACTGCTTCTCTATTTTATTCATAGATTCTTCAATACAAAAATGCATAAAGAATCCTCCGGGCATGGAGTAGAGCCCATGGGAGGGACCACGTCAAATTTCAGAAGAACCTCTTTGTGTTCACTTTGTTTACTTTTTCCACAGCCTCTGAATCTTATGCTCTGTCTACAGCCGTTAAGGCTACATGGTGTATTGGTGTGCTGAAATCAATGTGGCCTGCCTACAGTGTGAGCCAGACAAAAGCTGTGATATCAAGATAGTGTGCCTGTGAGCTAATTTACTTTTTCTCATCAGTGCATAAGTAAGCTGTGCTCTGGCTTCTGCATCATTTCAGTGTTATTTGTGTCCCCAAAGCTTTTCAGAAGCCAAGAACAAGCTGTCACATCAAAATCCATGTTAGGCAATACACTCCTACTGTTAAGTCAAAGCTGCTAAGAGTTAAAACTAGCATAAAGTTGTCTTAGTAATGTGTCAGCTCACCTCTTTATGGATAAGTTTCTATTCAGAGATCTACATAATCTGTGAGGACATCCTCATACTACACGACCACTAGGACTTGTAGGCCAGCAATTTGCAGCAACAGAGGACAATAATATCTTGCTTTCCAATGTCAAGTATTCACCCCAGAGACCACTGAGGCAGGGACAGAAGTATCTGACAAATCAGGAAAAGGCTGTTCAGATCTCAGAATCACAAAGCAGTAATAAGGCCAGCCCAGTAAGAGCAGTCTTCTCTTGCAAACTAGCCCTAGAATCTTTTTACAGATTGTGATGTTGTTTACCAAATCGTTGCTAGCTCTGCAAACTGATACCAGAATAATCACTTTAGTTAATAACAAGGCCACACAAGGTACAAACCCTCTCAAATGTGTTGTCTTCAACTATGGCATTGCTGAGCTTTGTGTGGTTGGAGCACACTTGCTGCATGGGCTCTTCAAAGCTCTTAAATGCTTGAACTCTCAGATTTTACACCCAAATGCATTCCACATAGCACTCACATCTGAAGCCTAGTCATCTGAGTGAGTTTATTCTCCTCAGGAGCTGGTGGAAGAGAGCTGGCACCTTTTAATTGTGAAACAGCC
The DNA here is from genome assembly GCA_011057875.1 of Pterocles orientalis. Taxonomy (NCBI): domain Eukaryota; kingdom Metazoa; phylum Chordata; class Aves; order Pterocliformes; family Pteroclidae; genus Pterocles; species Pterocles orientalis. Next base: position 281,776 of record WKFP01014255.1, read on the forward strand.
ACCTAAAGCCCTGAATTGCTGAGCTCTTTCCACTAACTGTAGACATTACCTCTTATGTCTAATTTTCTAACTTAAATGTCTCACTTAAGTGACTAAAGTTAGGCAAAATGAATCCAGAGTCAAGTGTATTTTTGGTTAATGTCTTAGTCACTACTAACTACTAACTACCAGCTAGGTACTAACAATATCTCAGTCACTAGGCTGGAGACATGTAGTTTAGTTGTCTAATTCTGTCCTTGTTTAAAGCATGATGGCAGTTCTCCTTCAGGCTCTTATGGACATCTGTGAATTTTCTCCATAATATGTTTTCAGATGTTTAGGTAATATAATTGGCAGTATTGATGTTTTGAAAGACTGCGTCTGTAATCTAGCACAGACCACATTATGTAAGTAGACACCTAATGACCTTTTGAAATTAAGGAAGTATAATTTAACACAATATTGTTCAACTACAGCACAATTCTGATTTACTACAATCTCATAGAAGAAACAATAGTACTACATCTGTTGTATTTTGTGTATTTGAGGAGATATGCCTGTGGCAAACTAAAGAACAACATGACCTTTCTATAGAAAATAATAATTAAAGCATGCCTGATTTTTGCTATTCTTCATCCATGTAGTTCCATGGCTGATGTATAATAAAGCATGATACTGAACGGCTGTTAGTGAGAATGCAACTTATCACAGCCTCAGAACTGGGACTCAGTGAAATCCTTTGAGTGCACCTTCTTGGTTGGCATGATGTTTTCCACAAGGCAGATAGCTTGAGGTTCTCCTGGTGTGGTACATCCCTTCTTCAGAAGAGACTAGCCTGCAAAATGCTTTATGTAACCACAGAAGAAAGTGTCCGAGCAGAATGAGATCATGTCACTTCACAGGTGTATTCCCATGGTGAACTACAGCTAAGCACCACAGAGCATTGAAACAGGTTGCAATTTTAATGATCTCCAAATAAAGGAGGTGAAGTTCATTAAAAATCTGTCTAAATCATGAAACTGTGGCCTGTTCTGAAAGGAAAAAATTAATCTCAGAAACCTTTTATCTGTCTATGACAGGCCCAGGTCCTAATTTTAACTCTTCTTAAAAAAAATGCAAAAATCTCCTGCTCCCCCTACAATTGTATCAAAGGGCTGTAGTGACATTAGCACCAGAATTATTTATTTGAAAAAATGGTTATGGGTAGAAACACTGGAGCAATAAAGATGGGGAATGAAGACCTCAGTGTCCTTACTGTTTTCTGCTGGACAGTATGAAACATTTATTAGCATGTTGTCTCTTTTAGAGACATTTTGATGGTGTTGCACTCCTAGTATACTAGGAGTACAGTACAGCGAGCCTATATACAGATGAGAGGGTGCTTGCCAGTTTACTTGGCAGCTATTGAGAATGGTTTCCTAAGTCCTTCATATGACTTATGTCTTATTTAGGAAAATAATTTGAGGATGATACTTTACGTAGCCAAATCAAAATCAGAAAATATGCCTCCTTCAGTCTTGACTGGATTCAAAATTAGTTGGTATTCTTTCATTAACTCAGATCTCTCCTGTTAGCAGTTTTGCATCACGAAGGGGGCCTGATATTATACACACAGGGTTGTAATTTTTGTCAACTTGGTAATTATACTGCCTTTGTGGTAGAAGTTTCTCAACATCTTTTGATTTTTAAACTGTCTTCTGCTTGACATATCCGATGTCATGTTTCTTTGTTTTCAACAAGCAACAAGAGTTTCAGCTCTAATTCATATCTCACTTCTTATGAAGCTTCTCTGTTTTCAAAATAGCCTTTCTAAATGTAACTTATCTTTTAAAGTGTTCTTAAATTTAAGCAGCTATCCCAAAAGACACTGCATCCTATTTATAGCTCTTGGAGAGATAGCTTTTGTCTTTCTGAATTTGGCACAGAAGTGGTATAAGCATTGTCAGATAACAACTTCCCCAATTAATATAAATAGGATATGCTCAAGGGGCTGTTGTTCCTAGTAAGGAACCCACCAAGGTTGTTTGAACTTTTGGGTACACGAAACATTTTACTAGTCATCCAACATGGTTATCTGGAATTAGTTATTTCCAGATTTATTAACATAAATTGTATCCACAATCACAGTTCTGAAAAGGAGCTTGTAATCTTCAGCATTTCAAGAAAAAGGCATGATGAAATTAAACAGGAGTTAGCTGAATGCAAACATCAGGTTGTGTAAAATATTTTCCTACCATAACTGGTTTTCTCTAAGTTTCTAGAAAACTATATGTAAATATTATATATATATATATATCTCTTTTCATAGGTTTAACGTAAGAATGTGGGGGGTTTTTTTCCTCTTATTGAAAAGAGGGATATGCAAAGGATGCTCTTTACTGCTTAATTTTATTGTTCTGGGAACACACCCCTGCATTGCTCTTTGCTCTTCAGATGTAATGGCCTCACATTGCTTTTGATAAAGTGCTATATCTTTCTAAAACATACATTGCTTTCAAATCTTTTTTTCAGAGATAACAATCATGTCTTAAAAACAAATGTTTGGTACCAGGGGAAGGAATGCTTATGGCTAAAGAAGCTGTTTCAAACGTTGGTGAAATGGATATAAGCTTTTTACAAAAGTCTTACACTTTTTATCTAAAGATTTCTAGTATATACTTCATATGTTAAAAATGCAACTCTCAGCAGCTAATGAATCTATTTATAACAGCATAATATAAAATATTGTAAAAAGTGAAGACAAGAGAGAAATTACTTAATTTTAGTCATTTTACATGTGTGTGTAGACTTTGTATTATCCCACAGAAGTGCTGTCTCCTGGGCACTGGTATTAGCCAAGCAGATGACAGAAAATAAAAACCTGATGTAATTTCTTTAATTAGTTTGAATTCATTCCTTAGTAAAAAACAAAACAACAAAAAAACCCCAAAACAAAACAAAAAACCAAACCCCACGCGAAAACAAAACCAGACAAAACCAAGCACATCTTGGTACAAAAATATGGTATTGAAATAAGTAGGTGTGGAGCTACATCTGTAGCAACACCACTTTCTGAGAATAAATCATAAAAATACTATTTTTATCCACTTTTGTGTCAATCTTGAGTGTCCTCTTTCTAGTACTGTGTAAAGACTGTACTAACAGCCAAAGAAATTTCTAGGAGCAGTGTGCAGAAGGACATGACTTTGACGTGCTAGGGTCATGCCTTCCCTTAACTCTATTATCAGGCTGCCTAGCTGCTCTTAATTGCTACTTAATTGATTTAGAAGGAATATGCTGGTTCTCTATTGACTAGGATTCCGAGAATATTAAAACCAGAATGCTAAAACTTTAGATGGTAACTGGAAAGTAGAAGATCAAACTGAGAATTGACATCAAGCACACTTGCATCTCCTGGAGCCTAACTAAAGCAAATGGTGCTTTCATACACTAAAATGCAGTGAGAGAATACTGGCGTGTTGTTTTCCTATCCGCTCTTGGCTCCTGTGATAGTTTTCATTCTGCACATTTTTTACTAAGATAATATTTTGCTGTTTTTTTGACACAAGGAGCTGGTACCTCCATCTGATATGGGGGAGTTCCAGCTAGCTCACATCACTGTTACTCATATTTGTATAGGAAAGTTGGCCCTCAGTGTATACAATGGTATGTATAGTCTCCTCCACGTACACAGTCCTGGGAAATGATGCATCAAACACTTCAGGTATTTATTTCGCAATCAATATCCATTAGTTCTCATCACATATTTTAGTGTTCTTGTTTGCGGTAATATGGGTCATCGTATGTGAGTAAAGAGGAATAATTTAACACTCTTTGTCAATTGATTACTTACGTGTATTAGTCACATATTATAATTCAAAGATACCCCTGCTGTATTTTTCTCAAGTTGCTCAGCAGTATTTTCAAATCCAGAGTGCTGCCTGTGTTATAAATGGGTATTCTGTTTCTTAATGTAACAGAATACAAACATGTCATTAAGAGTGTGGAGAACAATTTCTGCCGCTTATCCTTGGACAGGTTTCTACTAATTTAATTTGTTATTGCAGTTGTTGGAATAGAGTATTCAAACACAGCTCAGTCTGTGGTTTGCTCAGGAACTTTTGGACAGTGTTTGAGCGGCCATGCAATATTTCTGCTCCCTGTAACTGCTTGATGCTCCTAGAAATGTGTGTGGGTTCTTGCAGCAGGGACAGCAAATGGCCTTGTATGCACAAATAATCCCTCCTCAAAGACGAATTATTTATTTCCATGATAAAAAGCTCTTTTATCAATATTTGTATTACTCCACACCCAATTCGTTTATTCAGAATATTACAGAAACTAATGATGCCTCACCTGATAACTGTACAATTTGAAAACCTTTCACAAAATATCATGAAAACACCAGCACATGAAGGAAGGACTATTATGAATTCAGATGAATTTTAGTTGTCACATGTGTGTGTAAAAGTACACATACCACGTTCTTCTGTCACCCTCAGTTTCCCTCCACTCCCTGCACTTTCCTCCATGCCTTTTTATTTAGAAGAGAATGTGTTAATCTGCATTAAAAAAGACTAGCCTTTATTTCCTGTGATTTTCTGCATTTTTTCTTTAGTTTCAAACCTCTAAATTACATAGGGAAATATGGTGCCACATTCACATGCAAACTATTTTTAGAGAACATGAATAATTACAGCAGATGGTTGTTTAATTCTCTTGGCATTATCTCTGCTGTACATTTATGGCTTAAAGTAATATTTCTTTACACTTTTCAATATCTGTGGAAGGTCATGGGTAAGTCCTGTTTCATTATGTACATCTGATCTTTTTTATAGGTGTATTTCAATGCTACAGCTGTTGGAGGGCTACAGAGATGCTGATCTGCAGACTTCTTAGTAAATTATTCAGCTCTTGGAGCCAACGATGTTCATAAGAAAACATTACATTTTTGACAGCAGTTTGTTGGTGACGTTTTATATACAAAGGAGCACTACTTATTATATGATTGCCTCCATTTAATCTTCTGAGATTTACTAAAATTACCCCTTTCAATTTCCTCTTCATTTTATGCAGCAGTGAAAACAGGAGAGGTGTTTCTTCACATTCTACGTACCTTGACTGCTTTGTGAGTTTTTGCAGTTCAGGCTGTTCAGCTGTTTAGTGAAATTGCCTAAGCAATTACTCCCTTCCAAATTCTTAAACATTTGGACCAATGTAAAAAAAAAAATATTCTTTAGGTGTTATTTCTGAAAGCCACAGATTGTTATGTGTCAAAGTTAGTTCAACCAATGTAGAAAGCTTAAAAACACATATTCTCAAGGAGTATCTGGCACTAGACTGTGCAGGATGAAAATTTTGCATCAGGAGAACTTTTGAAATATATTTTTATTCTGCTCTGGAACAAAAATAAAGTATTTCAAACATTTACGTGGGAATGGAAATTATCAAAGTATCTGACTTTGGCTCTAAAACTCAAGTAGTTCTGTTTAATAAGTGTATTTATAACCCATGATGTTTAGAGAGCTGGCCTTAGTCATGGAAGCCATCTGCTGTGCTTAATTCCTGAATTTTTGATCAGGCGTTTCTCTGGAGAAGGCACAATAACACTTTACTTTTGTCCCCGTGCAACAGACTAGTGTCCTAGCTGTGGGCTGTAGAAACATTTTGGCTCTAATGAATATGTTGGTTCATATTCATATGAATGTGTTCATTTTGGTAGAAAGGTTCTGATCAGCTCAGCTAAGGCTGGGCAATGGAGGAATGTGAGAAATCAGAGAAATCTTGGTGAATTTTGGCTCTTTTGAAATGGAAAGTTTCTGAGCAGCCCAGTAACTGGCTTCCACTTAGAAAAGCTTGGCTATATTCAGCATAAAAAAAATGCATTTGGCTGATTTTTCCTTCTATATATGTCTGTACACCTGCAAATTATGTGCAACAAGCAAAAAATTTTGCACTCCATGCAGCAATTGACCTTTTATTATCCTCACCCAGAACAGCATGTCTGGGCTATGAAAAGAAATGTAGTTTAGGACAGTTTAGGGAGGGAAGGGAAAGGAAGGGAAGGGAAGGGAAGGGAAGGGAAGGGAA